>OX579678.1:1200000-1532185 GCA_951230905.1 Cheilosia variabilis
TAGGACATAACAATGGACAGCTGGCTCATTCATAGGGTAATCCTATTATCGCGGCTCTATCACAGACTCGAACCAGTGAACATAATTCATGTGGCGCGGTGGAACTTAAATTTAGAAATCTAGTAAAAATTTGCATCGTCTGTCGGTCGGTTTTTACTTTCCAACAGCCATTCGCCCGAGGAGTAATGTTTGAGGTAACTACCGTATTTCGTTATCGGAACACATATTGCACAGGAAGAACAAAGTGTTATTCGATGGTACTTATCAAACCCACTCAGGGATATGGAAAGTCGAGTATTTTCGCGCAACCATAGGTAATTTGACGGCGCAAACTTTCTTCCCTAGACTGTGTACACCAACACAAGCACATTTCTGAAGCTCCTCAAAGCAACCACTTGTTTGTCGGTGTCGTGTCCCATTTTCACAGCACGTTAAGTCTTCAGTTGGTTTCTTAGGGTCGTCGAGTGAAGAACCCAGTTTGCGCAAGGAGTCCGATTGCCATCCAGAGGATGTATTCTCGTACGTCAGGTCTACGAGGTTGTTATTAAGTGAACTCATAGCGAGAGTGTGATTTTGTTTTCCAATTAAATGCCGTGAAATTCGAATTTCCAGAAACGTGAGGTTCTGTGAAAATGTTCAAATCAACGCAACGTCGGCAGTATATAGGTATAGGGATTTAATTGCTACGCGGCTGTTGAGTGTTGGCTAGATTACTAGCAAGTTGTAAAAAGCAGAAGATTTAATTGGCATAGTGAAAGTATTATACTGTACATATGTGAGTGCGTGAAATTTAATTAGCAGAAAAGGATAACATTCGGATTTGGACCCAGACACGCACGGATGAAATGACTTTCAGAGCAGCGATAAGTAAGTTGGCACTCATTCTGTTTTGTTTTGTCTTCTTAATGAGTTGATCCTTGAACTCTTTGTGTACGAAACAAAACCTCAGTGCAAAATAATATTTTAAATTGAAATCAAATCATTATTTGGGTCTTAGGGAACGAGTCAGAGATTACTTTTGTGAAAGAGCTACGCGTTTTCTGTTGAAAAGTTGTTCTTATAAAATTTAGTCGAATAGGGGGGAAAAGCTATGATAAATTTAATTAGGTACTTGTAGTTTGGAAATGCGGTTTGTAATTCGGTAAATTTAAGATTTAATGAGTAAAGCTCTTATATCCGTGACGGGGTAAGTTTTCACATTCAATGTTTTGAATATTTCTTTCCCTTTCTTTTGAGCCAACTATTTAATGAGAACAACCACGTTTTCCTGGAGCTACATAGATCTAAAGCTTCTAAATAAATTTTGGACGACTAAAGAATTTTTTTTATTTTATTTAAGTAATTGTTTTGTTAGTTTTTGTTTTAATTATAAGAAATATAAATGCGAGGTACAGTGTATAGTAAAATAAAATTCAGTTTCTTCATTTTATATTTCAGAACCTTATGCTCGAAAATTTTACGAGAACTAGCTTAGCTTGCAGCTACAAATTATAAATACTATAAAAAATTAGCAAATTATTCCAATTGGCTTCTATAGCACTTTGTTTTTATTTTTTATTTAAATTTTATAAAATTATTTTATTTTATTTTATTTTATTTTCATAAATGGGAAATGTTTAGGATCATGTTATATTTTATTTCACAAACATGTTTAAAATGGAATTTTTAATTAGTTATCAGTTATCACACTATTTGCGAATCAGTTTACGTGTTTGAAATTCTAATGAAATCATTTTAAAATGTTACGTTGCTTCATTCCACTTGTCATCATATTGATAAAAAAAGCTAAAACCGTATTTTGGAAATACTGCTCCGAATATTGAGCTATTGGCTTTCTGCTCCATCCATTGAAAGCATTTTAGGTACCTACACACGACATCACGCCACAACTCTACGCTATTTGTTTCGGTAGTCGTGTGGTTTTGCTGTGCGGAACCGCTCGCCGGACTTCACAGCACAGATAGGAAAACTAAGAGATAATTTTATTTTCGAAATTTGCGGGATAATTGGGTAGGAGCGCTGGAGCTGACGGTCTATTAATACTTAGTTTGTTAGTTTACGAACAAAACATTTGGGATCCACTTAATTAATTTTGTGTGTGCGTATTACCTATCAGACGAGGGGTGGAATTCCGTAAGGTGATAGGTGATAGTCAAATGCGATAGTCACATCATTCAAATTTTACATATTTGGCACCACTTTGTTATTTCAAAAAATAGTTTTGTTATCAGTTGTCATTTTTTGCAAAGAAAATTCGAAAGTACGATTTTTACCTTTTAACGACCGCAAAACCAATTTTTATAAATTTTGGTATAGGAGTAGATGGGACCTCTGAGAATGACATTGGCTATTTTTTGTCGCGAAGACAACACGTGAAGGTGATGAAGTTGGGGATGCAACTTAAAATGACGGACCAATTACTTCTCAAGTTTGGGATAATAAAATTCATCATAGGTGTCTATACTTTTGGTAAGAAATAAATACATTTGTCGCGTATTTTACCAATGGATTTAAATGTGTGGGTTGGCTTGAAAGATAGGATAGTCTTGGACCCGATATGTTTCGCTGTTGTTGATATAAATATATTAATTCAGTTATACGAACTACTAATTCTACGCAGACGAAGACGCGGGTACCTGCTAGTTTTATATATTTTTCAGATCTATGCGAAAAAGTGTGTCCCCCAGTTTTGCTTGTTTATCCGTGTGCTTTTAAAACAAACTTTAAAATTATATATGAAGTGTTTGAGGCCACACCTCGAGACCATCTTTTGAACAACAGCTTAGTTCAAATATCAGAGGGATTTGGATTCGGATATACCAAAATATGATTTTCTCAAAAACCTCTAGGTCCCTCAGGGACACACTAATTCCTGTAGGGATGGTTTTTGCTTTTGGCGATGACGGAGAAAGTTTCTGTAAAAATTTATGAAGATCGAATGGGAATGATTTAGGTACTATACATTTTCTTGTGGCTTCTTAAAGGCTCAATAAAGAAGCTTTTCTCAAGGTTTTGCTATCAGTTTTTTGTCCGACTTTAAGAAAAACTTTAAAAATGTGTTTGGCATTTTTTAATGATTTTCAAGGCTTCTCCTTATTTTTTTTAATTACTGGAGCGGATATATAATGAGCCACGGCCTTAACTATCAAGCCTATGCAGTAATCCCAGATCTGTAGTCAACCGGCTTCAGTTTTGTAATTTAAATTGTCAAAGGTCCTTTTATACTTGAGCGTGCCACCTTAGGCTGTTTGGACTCTGTATGTTATAATCGGTGGTCATAGCTTTGATAATCATTTGCATTACATTTCCAAGCTAGAAGTTCTGTTTTTCTATACCGTTGCCGTTGTATAGCTGGTCGTTGAATTATCCCCCAAAATTTCACATGGAACCAAAACTCTTACGTAAGAATTTCCTCTCGGAGCGGTCAAGCGCATTTAAATCCATGCACTTTAAAAAGTGTTAAAGCTCCAGATCCTTAAAGCAGGACTGAGATTGTAGTAAGCAGTAGAAATTCTCGCTAGAAACTGGCCTCCTCAGCTCAAAGAAACAGCAATTGGCAACGGATTAGATAAAGCCCATTGCTGCCTCAAAACTATAGCTCTCCAGGGAGACATTCTGTGCGATTCGACGCTTGGCAGCTGGTATCAATCAATTTTGTTAATTTCATCGGCGTATGGCAGTAAATGAACATACTTCTGGAAGAGCATGTTTGTGTAATCGAACAAGGTCCAAAAAGGTGTCCCTGGATTTCAAAAAGGGTTCCGTATGAAACTAGTTATCCCAAATGTTTTTAATTCATTTAAAAAAAATTTTAAGAAATTTTAGGTATACCTATTACAAGTGTTTAAAATTATTATTATTATTGTGCAAAATTACGCATATTCAACACATGCTTCGGCTGCCACGATTTGCAGTTATTTTCGATATACTCACCACTCAGTTATGCAAATATCTTTTGGTTACCTCTCAGACCAAAAAATCAATACAGAATATTAATCAATTTAATAAGAACAAAACAAATATTTTCTTTCTTTGTTACAAAGAAAAATAAACCTTCAATTTGAAAATAAGACCTGAACTTTCGTACTTAATCGGAGGAACTGGTTTCCAAGGAAAATTATGTATATAATATATTTCTTAACATTGTTTCAAACACAATACCTAAAATCCAGAAATAGTAGGCACGTGTTCTGTCCATGTGAATGTAAACCCAAGACTTATGTCGATTCGATGTCGATAGTCGATGGGTGTGTAAAGAGAGAATATAAAATAAATAATGACATACTGAAAAAAGGCGTTCAAAAGTGTCCTGTGTGCAGATTCCGTATAACAATAATTGTCTGGACGATAACGTTTTTGAAAGTTTAATGACTCCTAGAAATTACATTCTGCCCGAACTTGTTTGACCAAAAAATTACTTCGGGCTCTTAGACTATAAGCGGATATAACCACATATTGGACTTCTAGTGAACAGCCTTTGTACGTGCATCACCAAGAAGAAAACTCTACGGTGTAGAGGTAGTATATCCCACTGCGTTTGTTTTCTTCACGAAGCAAACGCGTGAACCATAGAAACAACCCTGATATTATTTTGGGGGTTGTGTTTCTTTCAACTTTTTGACGTCGAAAAAAAAAAAAAAAAACAACATTCGTAGCTGCAACAACCTTGTGTGTTGTGTCCTTTCCGACTTAATGGATATTTGGAAATTAAATTCATTGTATAAAGTTGACTGGAAATTGAATTCATTTTATAAGGTTGATATCGCAGTCCATGAGAGCAGCATTGTTTACATTTTATTTTGTAAGCTTGTTGATTTTCCATTCAAAGAATGAAGCGTATTAGACATTTGGATATGGTGCAGAGTGGGATAAATTGTGTCCAAGTTACATCCGCCGGCATATGGAATTTAATTTCTTCTTTGCGAATACAATTGCGTAAATTTGTACCCATATAAATTGTATCTGTTCGAATTGAAAAACAAATAGCGTAAGTCCTACATGCAGCTGTAGGTCGAATGTATTAAAACTGAGACGCAGCATAGAAGCAGTGTTTTTCAAGTAAAAAAAACTAAGGTTTGTAAACAATTTAAAAAGAAAATTTGGGGCCGGTCTGTTCACAGCTGGTCAAATCTTTGGTTAAGTTTATCCGATGATTACAAATTAGTGATAACCAATGAGTGTTTTTTCACCGTTTTATCACCTCTGTCACCAAACAATAGATTTGCGAGAAATCGTTCCATTTTTCCAGTTCATTTGTCAATTCAGTGATTAGCCGAATCTATGGCAACATTTTTTTTTTCTGGCTCCTTGTGTTTTGTCTAGGTAATTTATTAATGAATGTATTTTCACTGTTGATTACATAAATGTCAAAATCAAATGCAGGATGCAGGAATTTAAAAAAAACACAGGAATAATATCTTTTTGCTGTAAGACAATACGCTAATAATTGAGAACAAAACTGAATCAGAACAACAACCAATAAAAATTGTTAGCCCACTATTGGTCCTCATCCCAATTCCGTCCACGAACATCGCAATAATTTTCTCATTCTCGCAATATTTCCTCAATTTATGAGAACTGACAAAAACGTTAAAAGTAATCTCAATTCATCCGGCTGAAGTTGGGAACCAGTCTAACCCCTCACCTTCCGTAGAATGGCGTGCAATGTATTGTATACATCTGTCAGTTGAAAACGTTAACTTAACCGAACAGATTTTATTGGTCAGGGCCTTCGCTCCATCTTGCGTTATGTCAGTTTAATTATTTCCTCATTTGTATTTTTTTCCTACAAAATTCTACAAAAAGTTGTTGCGTAGCAGATACCAGATACGTTAAAACGAAGTCGCAACAAAATTTTGACAAACGAAATTCTAGAAAATCATTGGTTGAATCTCGTTAACCGCGCAAAATTGGCTGGTTATCGATATCTTGGGTTAACTAACCAAACCGTAGATTCTCTGGTTAATATTTTGCTCAACAAACACATTCGATGATTACCAGCTGGAATAACCGATGATTAATGATAACCAAGATTGAACAAATCGGCCCTTAAAGCGTATGTCGAACGTAATTGAACTTGGCCCTTTGATGGGAATAGATATACTTTTATGACTGTAATATGTTTATAAAGGGTCTTTCATTAGCGACTTGCGAACTTCAAACTTTCAGTGTGAACGAACCCTTAAGCCGATTACTTAACTTTCAATGTAAAAATATTCAGTAAAATCAACATTTTCGTCATGGTGAAGTACACGAAGGAACAACGTTTAAAAATAATTAAAATTTACTTCCGAAATTTCGAGTCGTTTGTCGCAACTTTATAACAGCGTTAAAGCCAATTTTCATCGCAAAATCGCATCATCATCATCATCGCCTTGAAATGCACCATCATCGTTCGGGGAAATCTTTGAATTCCCACCATTTTCCTGCCGATTTATGAATGTCGTTTCCGAGAAAAAAATACTTATTGTATTATTATAGGCTTCGCATAAATTCGGTCCCAGCACACAACGTGAAGCAACACCTAGAAAGGGTGTTTGGCATCGTCGATCGAAACGATATAATATTATCGAATAACAGCAATTCCTCATTCGGCTCATGGGAGGCAGAGTGATGCGTGTTCTCCCACTTTAAACTTATTTTGTATGGTCAACTAGTACGGCTTGTATAGAACTCGCCAACGTTCATTAAACTACTTTCGCAGTTGTCTGGAACCGAACATAAATAAACCTATGCCACATGTGCGGCGCATTTATACAATCAGACGGATCATTTACCATTCACATTGTGCGTACGTTGGAATTTCTCACCCGACGCGTTTGCATTTTGATTCACATTGATTTTTAAAAGATTGATGCCGGCGCGCGGCACGTATCCACCGTAAGCGCCGACATAGAAGCTTCCCCATCAATCCAATTCCGGAAAAATTCGTCATTGGTATTCAAAGGCAGTTGCCTAGAATTATAAACTACATGACATCACTTTAAGTGTTCGCAGCGCGAATACTTAAAATACATAAATGCATTCACGCAAGCAGAAAGCCACCATTAAACGAACTTTTCACAAATATAGCATCTCCATTCATTGAGTGTTTTGCTGTCGTTATTTTCTGCTCGTTCGATGTAAGTGCTTTCTAATTTTTAAGACTTTAACTGCGTCATGGTGATTCGAATGGCTGTATTAGGTCGGGTTCGTTGCTTGAAATCGTTGCTCTACTTTTGAAAATGTTGATGATGAATGTTTTCATTTACAAATTGAATGACATTTATTGGTTAGGTCATATTTTGTGGCTGATCTGCAAGGGATGATGTTTTATGGTGCCTTAAGTGCGTTTCGTGTTTTTGGAATTATTTATCGGTGTTTACTGTTGGTTCAACACGTTGAATTTGTGTTAAATTATTTAAAATTGCGAAGCTAATGCAACCGAATTTTGATGTATCCTCAAAAGCTTACGAGTTCTTATAACGATCCCACCATTTCAGCTATCTGGTGGCCAGAGTGGGACTGGCTATGGAAAGATAACCCTCTCCTGTTGTGACTTTTTTTGTTTGGTATGTCTCTCTTAGACTTTCGCATCAAAATTGATGTTGCAACCAATCCGCTGACACAAAAACTTTAACAAATTAATCCATTACTGAGAAATGTTGGATGTTTATTTCATATGCACTAATTCTAGATGATTGTTTTGGAACTTACCAATAAAATCCGTTTTTGTTAATAGGACTGAGTTTCCGATGGTAGTCGCTAAATTTGTACATTTGTGTGTTTGATTCTAATTGTTATACATAAGAGCGAAAAAGAATTTAAAAAGCTAGCTCCTTGTTTTTAAAAATAAATCCCTAAAAGTTGCTTAATTTAAAAATAGCAAGAAACAGATGAGAAACATTTTCTATTATAACAATGTTCTTTCATTAAGTTAATATTTATTGAAATCATTTAAGTTGTTTCGTACGAGTATCTTAAACATATGCTAGCGGGAGGTGTTTTATCAATCTTTGTGAACAGACAATTAAAACAAAAATATTGGGTGCAACTTGTCCACATTAATTCCATGGCATCGCTTCTTAGCGCGGACACAAAATAAAATTACCCTTATTGCGTATGATAAAGCTTAGAAATAATCCAGTTACTGTGGCGTATTCGCTACTTGCGTATTACTAGCACGTGGAAACACCAAAAGCTGGGTCAAACCGCACCATCTAGGTGGCCACATCACATAAGCTCTGTGAGAGATAATAATGCAATCAAATTATTTATGTCCATCGTGGGGTCTGCAGTCCTGTCCTGTTGGAACCACATGCCGTCTACCTATAAATCGTTCAATTTGTGCAAAAAAAAATAGGTTGGCATCGTTCAGGACGCGTTGCTCAATCGTAAAACTTGCTAACTGAATAAGATATACCAGATTAGACGGACGCCAACAAAACAACATGGCCGCCAAAAATTGAAGAACCTCTTAAGAAAACTGTTTTTATTTATGGATGTCTTGAACTTTTTTAAATATTTTTTTATGACTCTCAAAAGGTATTAGGTTATGTCGTTTATTACCGGTTTTGAAATTGAAATTGTTGCTGTGTCTGTCTATTTAACATTTTTGTTGAAATATTTTTTTAAGACTCTGAGAAGTCGTGCAATGCCGCGTCTATTTTTTTATAATGTTTGTGACCAAAATGTATTTATTTCTGATTTAAACTGGCATTACTGAAAAAAAAAATGTTTATTCAAGACATGGGTAAATGCTTTAAGCTATCAATCAGCTTTCAGCTCCATCGAAAAGCTGACCTGCAGACCAAAGATTAGCATGATCAAATCGAATATATGTTTTTAAATCCAAAAATAACTGAAAAAGGAACGCGTTGGTCTTGAAGAAGTTTCAGACGATAACTTAAACGAAAAACTAAGAAACATTTCTTACTACAAATCTAAGACGCATTTACCGATTTAAACCATTTTCGATTTCTTAAATATGTAAATAAAATATGTTAAACGCATCCGACTGAAAGTACATTTAAAAACCGTTTACCAATCTCGTCCTTCTCGGCTTTAACTACGACCCCCGAGGACTTGGGTGCAAATAGATGCAATTCTTACTCTTTACATTTATTATAAGGAAGCCTCCTCAGCTTTTATACAACTGGATAGGTGTTTTTTTTATTTATTGTTAATAAGTTCGACTTGACTAGAATTTTTGAATTCACTTTCTAAGCTGAAAAAAATCTATTTACCAATATCCAAACCATTATTCAGTAATTTTCAAAAGATTGGTGCTGACGATGAGTTTTTCGTTCCACCACCAGCTGATGTTTGGTTACACATCTCTGAATATATGAATATATTTTCAAGTACTCACTCGTGCGGCTTTTTGCATTTTATTCAATTCAAAAATAAATCCATCTGCGACTTGAATTCTTTTTACAATTGCCGATTCCCAGCACGTCCTTTATTCGACAAATAATCGTCTTTATTCATTTGCTTACCTTTCCATTCAGGGGCTATTGACTCATCCATTTTTGTTCATCCTGCGACTGTTGAGGTAGAGTTTCCGGTTGAGTTTTCCATATCTATTCTGGTTTAAGCTATACAAAATGATTGCGTTCATTGTTTGCCATTTTGGCAGCGATTTACATACCCTTTCAAAAAAGGGGAAATCTCTTATCATGTAAAGGGAATAGAAGTATTCAAAATTTTATTTTGAATTTTTGAAAAGATCTTATTGTGCATTCAAGTTCAACAAACGCATTCCACTTCAATGGTTGCAGTATCAAATAACCAAATAAACCCAGTGAACCCAAGTTCGTGGAGTTTTTATGTACATAGTTGGAAAAGGTATGAAAAAGGAATAGAAAAACTCAAATCTATAATAAAAAGTTGCTGTTTGTATCTAAAAATAGATTGGTTGTAAAAAAAATCCTCTCCAAATTTAATTCTTTTTTTGAAAAAATGCACAAAAGGAAGGTCGTGTTCGTATTGCTCCTTTTAAAATCCATAACATTTCCCAGGCTCTTGTTATTTTTTATTTTTTCTTAGCGAGCATCTATTTCGGTCAAAGCGTTTAATATTCTCCTGCATAATTGTCAATTCAAATTATAAATATCCAAGCATAAAGATTACCCAATGAGAGTCATCTGCAGGGTAACATTCAAAACGGTAATGATTGCATAAGTCAGAAAAAGCTGCTGTATTCTAAGCTCTATGAATCTCTGAGAAATCCAATTATATTAGGTCAACAGTTTTGTGGTTCTGCGTTGAAAAATCCACAAAAAATTACAAATTTTATAATTTTTTTATTTGTTTATTAAAAAGAAAAATTACATATTTGAACAAATTGATAACTACTAAAATTTTGTATGGATCTTATCTTTTTTCCATTAAAATTTCCATTTATTTTGCAATTTGCAACATTGGCAATTTTTGAATATTTTATTTACTCATTATTTGTTTCAAACTTTTGGTATGCCCGATTCTGTTTTGCTTATGTGCTTGTTCAATTTCTTTCCTCCGACAGCTGTATATTTCGTAAATAAAGTTTTATTACTGCTGTAACTGCTGTATCCACCATCAGCACTTGCCCTTGTTCCGAAACTCTTTTGCTAAATGTGTCCTTGTCTGTCACCATTATTTAAAGAAGCACGTGCCACTCTTTTCGGATTAGTATTCTTTCTTCGAAGCACTTATTGTCTACAGCTGTGTATTACAGTTTCCAAAGTTCTCATATTCTTTTCAATTTGCAAAGGAATTTTTATGTAATGAACAAATGAAAAAGAATTTCTGTTTATGGTATGTCTAGTCCCTGTTGCTCTCACCCGTAAACAGCAGTTAGTGCTGTTCTTAAAATTACCATTGTTGTTTGAAAAGCTATTACATGCAGCTCTTCGGTTTCCCCACTCCACAAATTCCAGCAGATTACATTTTTCTAAACAGGAAAAATATTAAAATATTCAAATTATGAAAACGACTCAATTTTAAGCAGCATGTGCATTGAAAGAGGTCCGCTGAGCTTCCTAATGAATACTGGTGACATTGACACTGTCTTCATCGATATAAAATAATTATATCCAGCGGTAAGTTTTCGTGAAACAATTCCACACAATCGCCTATTCTGTCAACTTCTGACACGATACAGAGCCCCGGCGACATCACCCGAAAACAACCGTCTTCTCATTAAAAGTTGCTTAATAAGCAACTCTAATTTTTTTGCCTAAATATCCATTTAAAAACTATGACCTAAAATCCAAACGATAAAACCCATTTGTCAAGCCACCATCGCCCCAGCCACCGGTGGCTCTCACAAAACTTCCATAATCTCCCGAAATATAAATCCCTCTTGCAAATTCTTAGATAATTACTGCCAGAATTAGGGGACACAAATTAAAACACCCGAGATAAAGGAAATTGAAAACCCCATTAGGGGCGCTACGTGAAAGCGATTTCTTTATAATAAAACCGATATTGCTTTTTTTATGAGCAAGCTTGTAATTACCAATGCAATATCCGTGTCCCCAAATTCGTTTACTCTCCTTAATAGCATTCACATTAACCGGAAATACCTTGCAGCGTAATTAAACAGTCCCTAATTACATGTCAGTCAACACGAAGATATGACGATTCCTATTGAAAATTATTTAGGTTGAGTTGGCGTAAATGTATGTCCGAAATTTATCCCTTTCTTTCTTAATTGTAAGTGAACATGTAGTTTTTGCCGATGACTCCAAATGTCAGGACACACAATGACACGAATGGGATTGTAAGGAACATAGTTGAAGACGGATGTGCTTCTAAATGGCTTTGGCCATTACGATAATTTGTGTCCAAGGAAACTACCTACCGGTGTTAAATGTGTTTTCCAAAAAGCCTGTGGTAGTTTTATTTCTCCTCTATATCGTAAAATTCGAAGGACATGGATGGGCTGCTGTTTCTACACGGAAAGATTTTTAAGATCAAATCAAGAAAATCAAGTTCGTCTAGTTTTAGAGCTTAGCTAAGGATTTTTTAGTTCACGACTTTTTATTCGCAATTCTAGGAATTGTACGAAGTGAAGATATTGACCCTCAAAAGTCGTCAATCAACACTTTTCATTATCAATAATGCGATCAAAAGAGAAATACATATTGCCATAACCGATCGCAAATTGACACAAATAATTATCAATTTCATATTACATGGATTTTAAATTGCAAAAACAATTCGTAAATTACCACTTTTCTGTTGTAAATCACCATTTAGTCTTGAATTGCAACTCAATAGCGTTGATTTGCGAACTAACCGGAGTAGATTTACTACTTCAGTAGTTGCAATTTACAAATTCTTAGTCGTAAATTGAAACTTCTTTTTATCAATTTGCAATTCATATTTTGCTTTGATTTGAGGTGATTTGAGGCAACACCGTATCAAATTGAAAATGTTTTGTCGTGAAATTAGAAAACTTTATTCTTAATTTACAACTTTTCTCTTGTAATTTACAAATCAGAATTCATAGTTGTATTATTTAGTTTATTTTCGAATACATAATATCTTTAGTTGTATTACTCCTGATATCCAAGAAAATCATGCGGCGCCATATCGTCCGAAAACAACGGGGGATGTCTGGGATGGTCTTTTGGTCTATGCTGAAATTTAAAATACAACCAAAATATTTAGATGAACTTGACATTGATGCGAACCTTTACAATCCTTTTCGATTTCATATTTTGGAATCCATTCCAATTTATACCCCTTTTCTAATAGCGAGGTATTCATTCTGAAAAAAAAAATACAGATTTAAATACATACTTCTGCATTTTTGCCAAACAATTGCGCAAATTTGACTAATCACTACAAATTAAAAAAGCTCGAATTGATAATTCTAATCGTAAATTTCAACAAACTGAATTTTGTATTCTTCGCCGTTTTCAATAGCCGTGTTTTTTTGAGCTTCGATCTCAGCAAAGCAAAGTAAAGTAGGATTTTCATCATGCAATTACAACAACTATGCTCTACTTGAAACTTCGAGACTCGGTTGTAGTTGTTGTTATCGCGTGCTGAAAATCCTACTTTACTTGGCTTTGCTGAGATCGAAGCTCAGAAAAACACGCCTAATGTCAAATTACGAATTTTTGTATTAATCTATGAAAACTTCGTTGTGATTTGCGAGGAATATATAATTCGTAAATTGCAACTAAAAATTTTGCAATTGGTGATTTTCAATTCTTTCCGTGTAAGAGGTGACTTTTACTCATCCATCATTTTTATTCTTGGGATTTAATAGAACTTCTTCCTGTCGATTCATCACTTCTCGATTATTGAGCACTTAATTCTGTCATTTTTTTATCTACGAAAGATTGATCTGATGTCCAGATATGCTCTCACAAAAAGTATCCAGGATAGAGATGGAAAAATGTCCCCCTACCTTGATGAGATTCATTTTCTATTTGTCAAATGATTTAAGGTAGTAAGTGATACCGGTGGTGTGGTCTCAAAAGCAATCCCAAATTAAAGAAAATATAAAAAAAAGTTAATTTAAAAAAATAAAAAACCCGACTGACTGTAAAAAAAAGAACTAAAAATATATGAACAAGACGCATTTAAGTACCTACCTATACCTAACTAATTGACAATCGGAGACCATAAACCTACTCAGTCTAACAAATATATGTATGAGTATTGAGTACCCTCCAACTGCCAAATAGGTAGTTATAGGTACTTATATGAGTCTTGCTCATATTTTTTTAATTCTTTTTTTGTACAGTCAGTCGGGTTTTTTAAATTAACTTTTTTTATTTTCATATTTTTAGCCTATGACACT
Organism: Cheilosia variabilis; assembly: GCA_951230905.1. Classification (NCBI taxonomy): domain Eukaryota; kingdom Metazoa; phylum Arthropoda; class Insecta; order Diptera; family Syrphidae; genus Cheilosia; species Cheilosia variabilis. Next base: position 1,213,781 of record OX579678.1, read on the forward strand.
CCGGGGAAGAATACAAATCTTATGGCACCTAACTCTTCAAAATCGGTCAAGCCGTTTACGCTACAGGGCGTCCCGTAGGAACGTACATAGGATAAGCGCGAAACACATAACCCTCCCTGTGTACAGTCGGGAAAAAACAAACAACTTTCAAAGATTGTTTGAAAAACTATCGGGGATTCTAATTTTCCATCCATCTGAATACGGGAGACATTTTTTTCTTCTTCTAACTCTAGAAATCATAAAGTCTGGAAAAAGTCTGCTGGAATTAGAATTATACCTGTATTCCACATGGCAAATCAATGATTTATGTATTCGTGCACTTGTTTGATTTATCGGGCTTATAAAAGTAAACAAGACGTATCTCTGCTCATCCTCTGCCAAGATATTACGAAGAACCATTGTCAAGATGTGAAGGAGTCAAAGGTGACTCACTCACGAATGTATTATGCTCTTTGAAAGTACCTCTACGTGTCACTTCCAACTTCCAAGCGTAGACTTAATTGAATTATGCATTAGGTTGGGCATTTCCATTTCAACAGAGTCCGTTTAGGACTGTTTGCGGTATGCTCTATCCCAGTCGTGTTTATTGTTCGATTAATTTGCTAATTATGTAATTATTTCAAGGCACGTATATCGTATATGTAGGAAACATGTGATTTGCAGACCACATACGTTGCGACTTTTTTTTCTGCAAACAGCTTTGGACGAATGAACTAACGCCCACTTTATGATTTTTTTTTTTTCATTTCATACAAAGTTAATAAACAAGGATTACAAATATACCACTCTGGGGATACTTTCGTGACGAAGACTACTACTTTTTATCGTATTGCCATAGTTGATATATGACTTTTCATGTTAGCAAAGTTCAACCTTAATCCCTAAACCAATAAAATCTTGTTATACCTATATAATTGAAAACTTTCGTCGAAACAGAGAAACTTAGGCCAAGTAAGAAAATATTTCAGCTTCGAGACAGTTTCTGTGTGTTTTTAATAAACAGTCCAACTTGTTGTGCCTTATAAATGCTGTCAAAATCAATTTCAATTAATTTCTACGAAGACAAAGAACTTTTTCGCACAAAAATTCTGATATTTTCACACTGTTTAGGTTAAGACAAAGTTCGCGGATAGAATTGTTTACTGTATAACATATTATTAGGATTGCTTGATTGATTACCTATCGCGCGATGTTGAACTAAAATCAATTGGCAAAGCAAGCACAAAAATATCTCAGTCCCGTGAGCCTTTTTCTGCAAAACAAACATCATAAGTGGCCCAATAAAGCCCAAACGCAGCCACATACACATGGTGTCGAGAAGTAATCATTTGTTTTTTTCTTTCGTTTTCTTGTGCTATTGACTCAATGAAGAATTAAGAGGAAATATTAGTTTACAGAGGGATTAGTAGTGGTAATTAGGTCCGGAAGAAAAAGTAATCTTGTGCTGAGGCTTTGGCGTTGGCAAAATTAAATAATAAAAGCGACAAAGGACAATTGGACACGTTGCACTAATGTTAGTGACATCAAATATTGATAAAGATTAACTGCGAGACGCAAGCGATTGTACTAAGATCAAGGCGAAGGCTGCACACGGGACTGTAGGAAAAAGGAAAGACAGCAATATGAGCAAATAATGATCTACATAGAATGTTGGTAATTCGTATAAGATAAAATCGCTGATAACATTTCATTTCGTTCACTTAAATGGGCATGAAATTGATTCAAATTGAGTGCTCTGATGTTTGAAAGAATTTATGAAGAGGTTGGCCAATAGAAAAAATTAAATTCTTACTATTCATTGAATATTCCTTGCACCATTTAATCTTTTAAACAATTTTAAATACCTTCTTCGAAAAAAGCGAGGCAATAACGTTTAAACAGTGGTTTGAGATGCTCGCATATAGATATTGGTTCTGCACTTAAATTACGGTAATTTGCAGCGCCCTTAAACTATGTCGCAAAAATCGAGTTCCAAAGTACATTGGTAGCCAAAGAAGTCTTGAAATAGTAACGTCCTCGATGTTGTCAAGAGTGCGAGCAATATTCGAGAAGTTGTTCTTGAGGTACTTTGTAACTATAGCTTAATTGAGTGGATGCCAATTTTGCGATACTAATAAAATAGTCCTGCCATGGTTTTCCTCGAATTGGTTGCGACTCCCAAGCAGATTCAACGATTGGGTTTAGTTTGTCATACAGCCGGCCCATTTTTGATTGAAAAGCTGTGACAAGCTGAGATCTTCGTAACACATTTGAGTGTGGGCATGTTCCACAAAACAGCATCGGTTGTACAAGATGGGTGGTTTTATAATCGTAGCGCAAGTCCAAAGGACCATTTTTGGTCGGCTTTTGTTCATGCCCATAAGGACGCACCTACAGATAAAGTCGACTGGTTTTACCCGAATGGAAGTGGGGCAATGTTTTTACCGCGTATCCATTGTATGTAATTAATCTTTAAATAGTTACATAATTTTATTTAGTAATTTATAAAATAAAAAAAATGTATGTATGTGTCCATTGTGGCCTACTGCTTGACCGATTTTGAAGAAAAAGGTATCATTGGACTCGTATCCGTCTGCGGAATGTCATAGACTAGAATTTAAAAAAATTAGTAGCATAGTCATGATCCAGAAACCCATACAAATGAGTTCGTTTAAAAACGAAAAGACTCTGCCAAATACGCAATAATAGTATATATTTTTCCCTATCTAATTTCAGTTATACATTTTTCTTAAATATTTATGTATATTTCAAAAACTAAGCACTAAATTTTTTTTAAGACGATATTCCTTGTCACACCTTCATATTTGAAAACAGGTTATGAATATTCTCCTCAGATCCCACATTATACTCTAAAGTACGCCTTAAATGTACAAAATCTGTACAAAATCTAAATAAAGGCATAAAATCAAGACTTATGACGGAGTAAGTCCTGAGTCCTGACAGGCTGATTTACTCATCAACGCACAGGCCAAATTGTTATATGGAATATATTCATTTCGGGTTTCACTTTTATAATTATGTTTTGGAATAGAGCTCATGAATATTCCTCGATAATTTGCATTTTAATTACTAATTGTATTTGGAATATATTAACCCTACGTTTGCAATTGACTGTTACAGATGGTTCGGAACCCCACTGAAGGAAAATGCCAGAAAATCGCTTCAGTTGGCACTCATAATGCATGCATATCGCCTATACTTATAAATAAAAGAGTTTGAAGTGATACACCCATCAACGCCAAGTCCAAACTGCCAATCGAAGAGTAAGGAAATCTTGAGGGTGTAGTGCAAAAGCGGCGTAGGCGAGCTCAAATAGGGGTTATTCAGAAGTAAAACACTGGCCTTCCAGTCGGGGTCTTTCTGATTACGTTTTAAAAACGAAGGCTGACGAGCCGTTGCATTGGTCGTATTATTTTGAATTTCTGCAAATCGGTGGAGAAGTCAAAATTTGGCGACCCCTGTTCGAGGAGTGGAATATTTGACAAGTCCACTTTTATGAATGGATATAGCTTCGCTAACCACTTCTGATAGTATTGCGGGATTTTATATTTGGATAGAGATTTTTAATTTTACCCAACAGTCCGCTTCAAGGGGCACCACCATTTTTCTCGAAAGAAACATTTATTTGGCCGGATCTACTTCGAACTTTGTAATATGACTCTTTGTACACAAATCGCAACATTTTCCAAAATTCTACCCCACCCCCAAGAGGTGCAAAATTAACCTTTTTACTTTTAGCGGGCCTTTTCATAATGTGGAAGAAGCCTTATCTCATTATTCCGAGATATGTCGGCAAAAATAGGCGATAGCCAAACATAAAGGGATAGAGACAAAAAGAATAAGGGTCAGCAAAGCGACGGCTTATTGCTAGTACACAATAAAAATCGATGGACATATCATGCATGCGTATTAAGAGTTTAAGACTGGTAAATTTTTGCACGAATTTCTTGTATACCTTCTTTTTGAAAGGAAGTAAATGATTTTCATGACAAAAAGTCCATTTAAGGAAGTGAAACCGGACAGGCGGCCCTATGACTTTCATTCGAAAACATTTTGGTGAACACAGTTGAGTGAAAATCATAACTAGAAATATGATAAACTTTTCACAGAAGGGACACTCAAGCTTGCCAAAGTTTAATCCGCAAGAGACCTGGAAAAAGGTTGAATTTGCAAAGAGAGCCATTTTTTGTGAGTAGCCTTATTTCTTTTCGCATCGGGTTTGGTTTACAAATTTATGTTTCTATAAATAAAATATGAAGTGTTCTACCTCCACTAACGATAGGTCCTGGCCATCTTCTACTGGTCAGAGTTTTTTGTTTGCGTGCGAAAAGAGCGACGATAGAATAATATTAAAGTTCCCGCACCACTAAAGGAGAGACGTTTTTTCTGCTCAGGGTTCGAGTGCGGAAGCTCCTTTTATAAATACACAAGAGAAACAAATAAATTAAGTTTACTAGGTATAGTGTTATAAACTTTGAATTTTAGATATTCGATAGGTCTGTGACGAAGTTTTCGACGAATTTGTGTGCTTCGATATTCGGAGCCTATGTATACGAATCCTACAAGCCCTTCAAAACTTAACCTAATTCATTCTGAATGGCAGCTGATGTCGGCAAATTTTGGATTTTTTTTTGTAGGCGTCCAATCGTTTTTGATTAATTTATATATAAAGCCACATTGTTTGTCACTCACTCACTGAAAATCATTGGCGATAAGCGAATGAAGTGCCCATCGCATTTCCTAATAGTGAAACGAATTTCCGCCAAGGTTAGCTCATCTATTTGAGTTATACTAAAGGAAAACCTTTCCAAACCACAATTAGCGAATCGCTAGAATTCCAAAACATTGACTTGAAGTGAGATTCCATTAATTTTTGGCTAAATTACCAAATTCCATGAAGAACATTAAATTCCAGCGTGTTTATTGAAGAAATATTTTATGCGCACAATAATGAACACGAAATATGTGAAAGTATAATTCCTGCTAAATCTGTTGGTTAATTATTCTCTATACATCGAAGAGAAAATATTTGCTTTGATTGAGCCCATAGAAAGTCACCCCCTCGAATTGTTCCTACTCTCCGCAGGTATTTTTCTCTGGTATACGATTCCCGAAGCCCGCGATGATGGAATTTCAGTTTAAATTAATCGTTGAATCACAAAGCCATTTCTACCCATTTCTTTTACAGGTCTCTGACGCAGATTGAAATAGCCAATTACACAGTAAATAGAACACCTTGGCTATTTTTAAAAATAAAACAAAAACAGAGCCCACCGACGCACAAAAGAAATCACAATCGTAAAATGGCTAGACGCAGTCGGATTCATTTGATTGTTTATAGTAAACAATTATCTCCGAAATGGCGACAAGGTTTGTGAACCCGTCGAATGCAGCATCATTCGTTGCGCAATCGATTATTTCGAAGGGGCACGGGGAATAGAATTTAAGTACAGTTTCGGACAATGGACAGGCAAACACCTGAGTAACTAATTAAAGGGGTAGGTATTCGAAAACTCCGTTACAGTCTGTATACATGCGGTGAAGCGGATGTGTTTTTTAGAGCGTCACATTTTTTAAACCCCAAACAAAATACTAAAGGTTTGATACATAAAATGTCTGCTTTATTTGAGGCTTGAGCAATGTGACGTCTGTCAAATGTCAACCACGGCCTTGCTTACTCTGACTAACCTTATCAATATAATTTGTCATCCCAGTTCTTTGGAAAGCCTCTACCATTTTGAATATTTTTTAGTAATATTTAGATTGTTGGAAAGCTTCAACCACGTTTTGGCAGTTGGAGGTAAAAAAAAAATACCAAGAACTGAAAAATCCATAAATGATTTAAAGACTTTTGAGCGTTTTTTCTATCGCAATAAGCTACGATTGCACATGCGACTTTTCCTGTCAAATTTTGACATTTTTTGGCAACATTTGACCTAAATTTGGTCGCCTTTCAAGCGGTCTATCGCACACAGACGAGTGACACGAAAAATGACACGTGTAATCGAAGCCTTATAACTAACAAACAATCGAGAGCCTTTTCTAGTTCTTTTGATAGTAAGTCTCGTGTGACGCATGAAATATTATTTTCTACATACGTCCAACTGAGCATATTAAAAACACTAATAAGGGTTGGGTTCGATATCCCGCTTTTTATAATACCGATTCTTAAAATCCCGCTTTTTAAAATCCCGCCTCTTATAATCCCGTTTTTTATAATCCCGTTTGTTATTATCCCGCTTTTGGAATCAAAAGTAGTTGTTTTATTTTAAAAAATCGCGCGATTTTTTAAAATAAAACAACTACTTTTGATTCTAAAATTTTGATGAGAAAATTTAAATAAATCAAGCAATGAGTGTTTTTTTGAAATGCAGTTTATTTTAACATTTATCATTTTTAGAGGAAGTAACAAAATAAGAAATAAGTAATATCAAAACAAATTTTTAAGTAATAAATATGACAATCTTCAATAATTTAAAAAAAAAGAAAGTAATGTTATATGATATTCTGCAAAAGGGAACAGAAAAAACTTCAAACCATTAACAACATTTTTTTTTATTAGAGCTGTATATTGTAAGCAATGCGACGCAAAAAATATCAAAATAAAATAAAAATGCGTAAAAACAATGTAGAATATGTAAGCAAAAACAAATGTGTGCTTACAGTAAAAACTAAAAACATTCGGATGCACTTTCTTTTTGGTCTAGTATTTTTAATATTTTTAAATATATAATAATAATATAATAAAAAAGCGCATATAACCAACATCTATTTTTTTGATAGCAATGTTTTGTAAAAAAACGGGATTGGCGGGATTTGGCGGGATTTAAAAAAGCGGGATTGTAATAGATCGGGATTTTGAACAAGCGGGATTTTAGAAGGCGGGATTTTAAAAAAGCAGTATTTTAGCAGACGGGATTTTAAAACTTTTTTTTCGGGATTTTTGAAAAGCGGGATTTCAAAAAGCGGGATTCCGATACGCTCCCCACTAATAATCCAGTGTCGTGAAACGGCATGATAATTGTTGCCAATTGACTGATTTATTATGTGAGATAATCTATCGCCGAACTGCTCGTGCTGCACTTGCAAATTCATAGTTGACTCGCAGTTCGGTTTGACACAAAATTGGGCTCCGTTGTGGTTAAACCTCTTAATATATATTTTCACTCCAAATGTGCATTATTTACATATTCCAATTGAAAACACCAAACCACCCCCTTCCGAATTAAAGGACCAATTATTGAAATCATTGCGCTCCACTGAAAATGTAAAGGCCTTTGCGCAAAAGATTTCATTCCGTCGGCATTTTCAATTAACAGGTCAATTGAACCCGTTTGCGACGAATAAATGCGGTTTATTTTCTGCCTCTTTTGCGTTACGTAAGCGTTTAGCATTTAGCGACACATTTTAAAAGAAAGTTCGCTTGAAAGTTGACGTATTTCATCGACGCAGTATATGTGACGATTCAACTTGTGTGGGCCAAGATCTTTTTGTAATATTGTCCCTACAATCAATCGATGCCTTTATGACTGTCAATAGCGCCTCTTATAATTTGCTTTGCTGAGATCGAAGCTAAAAATAATAGGCCTAGTAAGTATTGCGCTTCCAAACTTTTTTTGTTTATTATGTAAAATATAAATATAAAAAAAAATATTCAAATAAGAAATATAAACAGTTTTTCTTCATTGGATAAATTCAAATAAGAGTGTGAAAGGTAGGTAGTAAGTAATTAATTTTTAAAGCTTTTTAAAAACTACACAAAATCAGTTCCGTGAGAACCATTGATACTTCCGGTATTGAAACATGTTGCGACTCAATATGTCTAACAGCAACGTGAAGCATTGTCGCAATGTGCGAAAAACAACCAAGCTCCAGCAGATGGATCAGTAAAAAAATGTTGTTCCAAAAACTATGCCTTAAGCGTGCAAAACATTTTTATTATTGATTCTAGTTATGGCATTAAAGTCAACCAACTTGTAATAGCCCACATTTTCAAGTATAATTTACAGTGGCATATTTTTTTCGTATTTTATGAGATACTTCCACATAATCCTTTTGATTGACCTAAATGCAAACAATTTTTATTTAAAGGCCAGGTCCAAAAATAGAGGACCAAATCCGTCTTTTATTAAAGAGATAAATATATAGGACAGGGGTCAAAAGGAATGGACTGTCCTTTTAAATAAGGGACGGATGGTCAGCTTAGTCATAACTCATAAGGTATCATGGAAATAGCCCCAGCACTAACATGTTTTTTTAAGACGTATTTCAATTCTCACCGTAAACTTTTCGTGGAAGTAAAGGGTGATTTTTTAAGAGGTTTAGAACTTTTTTTAAAAAAAAAACACAAAAAATTCGAAAAAATGAATGAAATATTTATTTGAATCGATATTTTGAACCTTGCAATTTAATGTTTAAAGATAATTTCATGCAAATGTTGACCGCGGCTGCGTCTCAGGTAGCCCATCCGCTGAGTCCAATTTTGGCATACTCTTTCACACATATCGGCCGGTATCTCACGAATGAATGCATGGATGTTGGCTTCCAGTGCGTCAATCGAAGCGGGCTTGTCCCTATACACATTAGCCTTGGCATACCCCCACAAAAAATAATCTAATGGTGTCAAATCGCACGATCTAGGCGGCCAATTGACCGGCCCGAAACGTGAAATTAACTGTTCACCAAACTCGCCTCGCAATTGCGCCATTGTTTCGCGTGCTGTGTGGCATGTGGCACCGTCTTGTTGAAACCACATATCATGCAAGTCAAGAACTTCCATTTCGGGCAAAAAAAAGTTTGTTATCATCGCTCGGTAGCGTTCACCATTGACAGTAACGCTGCGATTCGCATCATCTTTGAAGAAATATGGCCCAATAATGCCGCCGGCCCATAAACCGCACCAAACAGTGGCTTTTTCGGGATGCATTGGTAGCTGTTGCAATGCTTCTGGCTGATCTTCACTCCAAATGCGGCAATTTTGCTTATTTACGTACCCATTCAACCAAAAATGAGCCTCATCGCTGAACACAATTTTTCGATAAAAAAGCGGATCCTCGGCCAGCTTTCCAAGAGCCCATTCACCAAAAATTCGGCGTTGTGGTAGGTCGGCTGGCTTTAGTTCTTGCACCAGCTGTATCTTAAAAGGCTTTACGCCCAAATCCTTCCGCAAAATTTTCCACGTAGTGCTGTAACAAAGGCCTAACTGCTGGGAACGGCGCCGAATCGACATTTCGCGGTCTTCTGTCACACTAGCTGATACGGCCGCAATATTTTCTTCACTACGCACAGTACGTAAACGTGTTGGTGGTTTAATGTCCAACAAAGTAAATTTGGTGCGAAATTTGGTCACAATCTTCCGAATAGACTGCTCAGAAGGTCGAGAATGCCGATCATAAAATGGAAGCAGCGCGCGATGAACATTTCGAACCGAGCACGAATTTTGATAGTAAAATTCAATAATTTGCAAGCGTTGTTCATTTGTAAGACGATCCATGGTTAAATTGCAAACCAAACTGAAGCTGTTTGACAGTGACACAAGGTACTAAACACACGTCAGCTGTCAAAACCAGTGTTGCCAAAACCAAACCAGCTAAAAAATCACCCTTTATATCCCTCTACTCACTTGCGCCAATTGAGCAAACAGCACATTGTCATTTGCCACTAGTTGATGAGAGTAGAAGGGATGAAATAAACACAATTAAATTTCAAGCTATACTATTTTTCTCCTTAATTCTTACTTTAATCGGCTGTGCGACTGTAATGCTAAATAAGGTAGGATGCTTCATGACTTCACTGAAAGATGGTCGGCACTTTAAGAAACTGCGAATTTCGACGCATTCAGGGCAATTTTCAAATAAAATTCATGAACTCTTAACGTATCCTGCAGGTAAATGTGTAATGGCAGCCTCTAGTGCTTCACACTCAGGACTAAAACGCCCGGAGCTCTGGTACAACGCTCACGGATTATGTCCAGGAATTATTACTCTGCAAAGTATTTTGCCTCTGCGTGAGGAAATTTTCTGTAATATCGGTAGTAGCCTGAGGGGTACTGAGACTGACCAAAAACTTTTCTCTTTATTGAAAAGCAAACATTTATCCGAATGAGAGTTTCCTAGTGTCCTTCATGCGTTCGTGTTCCAGAAGAAGCCTTATCAATTCGCAGTTCAAATAAATTACCCGCAATTAATGCCAAACTCATTCGCCCAGTGCAATTTAATTAAAAATAATGCCGTGTAACATGTATCTAGGTATTACAAATTTACACGATTACATTTTGCGAGCGCAAATAACGAAACAAAACTTTTCAGCTTATTTATTTTTAGAGACCAATCCCGAAACTAAGTAAAATTTAATGCCAGAGGACAGGGCGGCAACTGCCACAACATTTTGAGTCGCGCCCGAAAACGATGGATGAATTTCCCGTATTTAATGCCCCTGCAGCAGATGAAATTCTCGGCGAGGAGGAATATGGTCAGTATTAGCATCATCACGAACGCATACAATGAATTAGATCTAAATATGCATTACTTACCCGCAATGGTGTGCTCTAAAACAATGGTGTATTCAAATTTTGCAGAAAAACTGTACTCAGCACCGGGCGAGATAGTGGCACTGCTGTCGGTGTTCTACGGCGGAATAAGCATTATAGCGATAGTCGGCAATGCTCTGGTAATTTGGGTGGTGGCCACCACCCGACAAATGCGGACCGTGACCAACATGTATATAGCCAATTTGGCCTTCGCCGACGTTATCATCGGAATGTTCTGCATACCATTTCAGGTGAGGATCTGTGTGTAGTAAATATTAAAGCCATCGCCATCACCATCATCCCCCATTAGCTAAATGGCTCCCGCATCCCGACTCCATCCTACACCTTCTACACCGACTACCTTTGAAAATTGCCGCTGTCCAGGCGTCAGTCCAACTATCGATCGCGAGTATTTTCCTCGTAAATCCTAGGCGATTTAATTTCCGGCCAATAATGTTCGAAATAAAGCTGCAGCGCGACCCCATCCCCTCCTTTTACACTTGCAAAATATCAAAAGTTTTTGGATTGCGTTCCTTTTCAGTTTCAAGCGGCACTGCTGCAACGATGGACTCTGCCGGACTTCATGTGTGCGTTTTGCCCCTTTGTGCAGGCGGTAAGCGTGAACGTATCCGTTTTTACACTGACCGCAATTGCTATTGATCGACATCGGGCAATTATCAATCCATTGAGGTAAGTTTGGCACGCGCAACCGTTCCAAGGGAACTGCATTACGTATTATTAATTACCATTGGAATGCGTCTATTCCTTCGTTCGATGTGTGTGTTTGGGCTAAAATTGAATAATTTAAATGAATATAGAATCGGGCGAAGGAGGGCGAAGGAGGGCGAAGGTTATTTGGGATAATTTTGAATAATGGAATGAGCTTTCTACTCGGTATTGACATTTTATTTGAGGCTGACGCAGATGGATTAAATTACGAGTGCAGAGAGACGCGGGAGGAGATCGCAAACAAATGCTGTCTCACTGATGACTGTTTTGTCTGATGGTGGGATGACATCAGTTAATCACATTAACAATACTCCCCGCAGATTTAGAGTTTCCTAACACGTTTACTCAATTACAAATACATCGTAGAGAATCTGTGCGCTTTGTGAAATGGATCCCGAGTTGCAAAAGTTGCTCAGCCAAATAGACAGGGGGACCTACCCTACAGCTACAGCGGAGTGAGAAACTGTGGTTATCCAAACAAATGTATATGTAGGCGTACATACGAGAAATGGAATTATCGAAGCATTGTCTTTCGAATGATTGAACAAGTTTGGGGTCGTTCAGAGAGATGGTTTGGGGGGTAAGGAGTAAGGACTCTTAAGACAATTTGTTTTATGGCAGTTTTTCCCCATAGAATCCTTAGAAATGGTGAATTTTTTCAATCTCACTTTACACAAAACTTTTCAAATAAGTGTAGTTATTTTTGGGACTTCATTTATAAATATTAATTAGCGAATACATTGATTAGGGCATTGATCCGCACATGCTTTAGGACAGTTTTTACTGAAACACCATTTTTTCATCATCTGCAATGAGGTTCAACCACACTCGATGCAAAATAAACGTCTAAGACATGTTTGCGACATGTGTCAAAAACAGAGCCTGCATGTTTTGCGCGGGCGTATGTTTCGTGTGCTTTTCCTAGGGTTTCGATTTTTGCCAAAGTATGATTCAGCAGCAGCTGGAATTTACGCAAAGTTAGAAAAGTACATTCTTTTGCGAGTAATAAGATAAAAACGATTACTTATTGTGCGAGTTTGCCTACGGAAATCATGTTTCATTTGGTCCGTATTTCATAAAAATCACGTCGTAGTCGGTGCGGTTCCAATTCGTATGTCCACCTCCCACACTCAACCAGCTGATTGTGAGAGTTCTTATTTTTGAGCGAATGGGCAAACAGCCACCAGATACCAAAGCGACCCTGTTTAACTTAGTCCTCGAGGCATTCCAGTCGTGCATTTGTTAAGGGCAGAAAGGCAGAAATGGAATTTAATAGATGTTGAAGCCATTAAACTTCAACTATCACTTGAATATTATTTCCGTAAATAAGAAAAGTTTTAAGAGGATTGGGGTCAAAATTTCGGATGGGTCAAAATTCTTTAACAAAATTCTGCAAACAATAAAAAAAGGTTTGGAAAATGTAAAAAAGCGCGCGCTTTTGGAGAGAACATTTTTGTTCTTATTTCAACTCCTCATTTTTTAAATTTTTATTTGTAGCCTTTTATTTCCTCCTGGGAGGAAAATAAAAAATGTCGTGGGTATTTTTTAAAAATACGATTTTATTTTATTTTTATTAAAAAAATAAAGTAAACAAAAGAAGCGACACTGCTTTTGATACTTTTTAGGAAGACTGAGGAAAAGTCTTTGTCTGTCCACTAAACTATCAATCGCAGCGTAACAGTAATTATGTAACAAATCGATTGTCGAAGGAATTTTGATTAAACATCATTTCGGCTGTCCTTTTATACTGTCGAAATGAAGTTAAAAAAGAAAACAAATGAAATTATAATAAATAAAAGTTGTAATTTCTGACTGCTTCAAATCTTTTTTTAATTAAATTTCGGATTATTATTTTTTTTTTTTAATAGATACATATTGCTTTTCTTTTTTCAAATTTGTTGTCAATATTTAATCTATTTTTTCTTGTTTCTTTTAATTTTAGTTTTACTTTTATTTAAATATTAAAGTAAATAATTTTTAATGTTTTATAAATTTAAACTTGTTTTTTTTTTTCATATCTGCTATTTTTTCCTCGTCGTTTACATTTTTCTTAGTTGGAAAAAAATCAGAATAAGCTGAATTTTATTGCTTTAAATTTGAAAAGCAGAATTAAAAAAAGCAGAATTTCGTTAAGCAAAAGTTTTGTGTGAGAAGACAGAACTTTGCAAAGCAGAATTTTAAAAACAGAATTTCGACCGGATCCCGTTTTAAGACTCACTTTGATGTAGTCACCATACCAGTCCAATAAGTTGCGTCTTAATTGTAACACACAAAGTCGCCTCCATTTCGACAGTTTCATTGGGATAAAAACGTAAACTAAACCAAATATACCACCGGAGGGTATTAAGCAGTTCTCTTTCCAAATGTGGTCCGTCATTCCCCGTCCATTATGGATTAGATAAGAAAACATAACTCTCTGTACATCCTTTAGGAAAATATAGCTCAACTTTAAGTATCCTCTGCACAAAGCAGAATCTTGCGGCAGGCATAAAATGTCACATTCTATTGGTTTATCACTTCTACTCAGATTTTTGTAATCCACTTAGCATTCCCCTTTTCCTTTCTCGTTTCTATAGAGCACGTCCAACCAAATTCATTTCAAAAATTATCATTGCCACCATATGGGTTACAGCGATTGCTTTTGCCGTTCCGTGTGCGATTGCCTTTCGTGTGGAAACGCTTAACGAACGAGTAAGAGGTTTGTATGCGAACAATATTTTATTCGCAATATTTACGAGAATCCTTGGTTCCATTTCAGAGAACGACGTCATTCTCAACGTGACGCGCCTATTTTGCGCAAATATCAACTTGACTGAAGACCAGTTACAAACCTACCGGTATTCGTTGGTGTTTGTGCAATATTTGGTTCCTTTTTGTGCCATCAGTTTTGTTTACATACAGATGGCAGTTAAACTTTGGGGCACTCGAGCGCCCGGTAATGCTCAGGATTCGAGGGATATAACGCTCCTGCGAAATAAGAAAAAGGTTTGTGCAATCAAAAAATTCAATACACATTTTTGTTCATGGACACTTTTGTGAGTAGGTCATCAAAATGCTGATAATTGTGGTTGTGGTTTTCGGAATATGCTGGCTTCCCCTGCAGTCGTATAACATCCTGTATGTGACCATCCCGGAGATAAATGAATATCATTTCATTAACATCATTTGGTTCTGCTGCGATTGGCTTGCAATGAGCAACAGTTGCTATAACCCGTTCATTTATGGCATTTACAACGTGAGTATGGTTTTTCATTAATTTGTTGATGTAGATTACTAAGTGGATTGGGCTCTCAAAAAATGGTAAACAATTTGCGGGGAGTGTGTGTACTTTGGACAGAGTCATCGATGTTTGTCATATAATTTTCCAATGTCCTGTAGGCAAATAGTATGTTGTCAGACACACAACACTTATTGGTTTGGGACTTTGCGGGCTCCTTGTTGAGTTGATAACGAAGCTGGTGGTACTTCTATCTCGTACATCTTGATGTGCAAATGGTAGGGGTATGCTTCACTGATGATTTCGTTGTAATGAATGGTACATGGGTGAGAAGTCGAGGATGCTGACGATAGTATGTGTATTTGCAATGAAGGCTCAGTTGCGGCAAAGTCATGATCTTGAGCTAGCAGTGAAGCTAAGCGTTTTTTTTTTTCTTTATTATTTATTATTTCTGTGATATTTAGTGTCATAAAGTTTAGTTCTACACATCTCCCACTATGCGAGGCATAGAACAGTTTGGTTAGATCGAAATTACTGATACCAAGAGAGCCGTCACACCTTTTTTTGACATTGATCGCAAATTTTTCTTTTTTAAAATTTTAGGTTCGTTCGTGTACTTTCAGAATAGAAAAATGTCAAATATTGAAAATCGAGAGAGAAATTTCTCAATTTCAAGATAAGTACGTGACCGGTTTTCTTATTAAAAGTTTAAGAAATTAATGTCATTTTGACATTATCATTTAATGCAGCATACAAAATAACTTGGAATTAAATTTTTTATAAACTAAATACCTATTAAACTTACCATTTTGAATGCGCTGATATGTTCTAGGAGAATATTCGATTAAAACTTCTTCCTCCGCCATCGTTGAGGACGAAAATAAATAGAGTTTTACTTGTCAAACCTTTGAGCTGTCACTTAGTTTTCATTTTTCATTTTTCAGTAAGTCGAAATTCGGCGAGTAGAAAATTACGAAAAAATTTAAAGCTGGGAAATGGATTTCTCTCATTTTTTTTTTCAATTTTCTCATTACGTGGTCGCATTCGCTTTCTTAGAAATTTTTTAATAATTTTACTTTGCAAAAAGTACCCGAACAAACCTATTATATTCGTACTAAATTTCGAACTGGAGATGTTAATCAATTCTGACATGACGATGAGAGAAGAACTCAAAAAAGTGGGTCGCAAAATTCTGCCCGTCTGTCCGTATGCCCCGAGGCCTACATCCTAGACGGCTGCCCCGGTTTCGTGCAAACTTCGGACTTGGAGTTTGTGTGTGAGCCTACAGTTCGGGACCGTTTTTCCTTTCTGCACGGTAACCTCAATATTAATTGTACTTCCCATAAAATGTTCATACTAGTTTGATTTATTCGAAAACGGCTCTAACGATTTCAACCAAAACTGATATTTAAGCTTAAATAGGTGAGGTTAGCATGATTGCATACTCAGTTTTCCGCTGAAAAATCGAATAATGGTACTTTTCAAATTTGAACATATCTAGAAAACGGTAGATACGATTGTTACAAAAATTGATTTCTAATGTAATGTGGTCATTTCTAACTTAATGGCAAACTCAGTTTTTCTCTGTATTATCATGAAATGCATTTTTAAAAAAAGTATTTTTTTTTTAAATTTAGTCTTCTTTAGTTTACCTGAAAACGGCGGTAACGATTTTGACCAAAATGTAAACTTAGAGTAAAATTGATGTATTGAAAATTATTTCGTACTTAATTTTCAATTCGAATCGAAAACACCGAAAAGGATAATTTTAAAAACTGCTCATATCTCGAAAACCCCCCCTTCGATTTCGATAAAACTTTAAAAACCAAGTAATGCTTACATCCCAAACAATTACTCGGTTTTCAGTTAAATAGTTAAGCAATAATATTTTTCAAAACTAAACATTGCAATATTTGGCACTGCTTTGTCTGCCAAATTTAACAAAAACCGCTCTAACGATTTTGATCAAAATACATATTAAAGATAATATAAGTATTCTTAATAAGATCCCATCCCATAGTTTTTCTCAAAAAATTTTAATAGTGACCTGTTATAAATATTTCTCAAAAATGAGTACCCAAATCTCGATCTGTGTTCACATTTCTACGGTATATTTTTGAAATAATTATAATGCCCCACTTCCAATGAATGGACAATAACAGCTACGCAAAACTTCTTTTTAGCTAATATTACGAACCTCTTTTTTTTCAATCATATTGAATATGCACCCTAAAAATAAATCCAACAACTTGAAATGTACACAATCAGGCAACTCCCAATTCATTTCCACCAATAATTTTGATGAACGAGAAAGTTACGTTCGACCCAGTCGTGCACTTTATTTCGCATGTCATAAAATACGAATAATGGAGATTCAATAAATAAATAAAATACAAGCCCATAGAGGACATTGAGCCCAGGTTCCTGTTTGTCATTCGTTTGTTTATCTTAAATTTTGGTATTTGAAATGTGATATTTTTCTTTCGTTACATTTTACATTTTTTTTTGTCATTGAACTTTTTTGTATAAACAATCGGACTTAAGGCTAGCTAGCAAATGGTGGTGAATAATTAATATTTAAATTTGTTGGCTTACACAAACAGTATACAATTTTTGTTTTCTTAAATCTATTTTGCATAAATTGTTGCTGTCTTCTCGGATTCGTACTCGTAGTTCGCATCGTTGTCTGGGTTGACCTCAGGGTGTTGATATATTTCTTTCGCCTTCGCTTTAATATTTCATAGCTTTCGGCCTTACTTTCAGCAACTTATTTCGTCTTTTATTTTTCTCATGCGACTTCTGTATCAACGTCCCCACGTAAAATATAAGCCGACGAAAAACAGTCTTTGGATTTGGATTCTCCCACATCCAGGGAGTGGAAAATTGTTTCCATATGCAATAGACCAGTCATTCAAATATATTTGGGGGGGGGGGGGGCGGTTTTTAAACGCGCAAAACAGAATGTCAACTTAACATAATTCCGCAAAGAATATTGAAATATTTTTACTTCTGGGGTGAAATGCTGGTGAAGTTTCTTGCATTTATTACGAGGGATTTTATTTTACAAATTAAAAGACAACAAATTTTGATGTCGGCTTTATGTGTTGAAAGTGCTTTCAGCTTCGTGGGCTGTTGAATAATTTCGAAATGACAGTTGATGTAGGTACGAGTAGCCCATTTCGTATGTGAATACCACAAGCGTTGAAAGATTATGTACTCGTTTATGTGTTAGATGGGTCATGAAGATGTTTTTTAACTCAAGCTGCGGAATGCTGGGTACGATTTTGTTTGACAAAGGGTTAATAAATAAAAGGATACGTTATATGGGTAGATCAAACTTAGACCAAATTTTATTGTAGGTATACCATTTTCAGTTAAAAATAAATCATCTGTAATGAAATTCATGCTGCTAGGTTTATTCAACTTTTCCAATACCAAGTTTTTGTTTAACGTAACTGAATATAGGAGATTTGAAGACTTATCGCAGTATAAACCTTGCAAAATCTTTATGTCGGTACTCGATATCCTCGGACTTCTGGTGGCGATAACAATTTCAGACATACATTTTTTTTTGTGACCGTGGCAATGCAGTCATTGTCTCGTTGAAAAGGCTGTTTTTGAAAAATGCTGGAAAATATGGGTTGATTACTGAATACTGAACCCTGGCTGTATAAGTGCATATTGTAGACACGTGTTTTTTTTCACCCCTTGCTTAAACGCCTGACTAATATCCGACGTCCTAAGAAAGTCCGACGTTAAGACTCACACAAATGGTCATGACACTGGATCCCCTAAGGACATGTTGCGACCACCATCAAATTTTGTAGACAATTGTTACTTAAAGAAATATTTCACTCGTTTTTACTTAACAAAGCTGCTACGTCACTTTTAGAAACAACTTGATTGACAAATTTTAAAGCACATTTCTTATAATTGCAGGAAAAATTTAAACGTGAATTCAACAAACGCTTCTCGGTGTGCTTCTGTAAATTTCACACCACTCTCGATAACCAGGATCGTAATGTATCCGTGCACACCAGAGCCAGCTCGATACGTTCGACCAACGGCAACTCATCATCACGAATACGAAGCAATATCTTTAGTTCGCATACGAACCATTATAACCACTCGGGCTTTCAAGGGACATCTCTGGTCAGGAATGGCAGCGTTAAAAATGGTAGCCATGCGACTAAACAGGGCTACAATGTGATACCGTTTAGCGATACGAGAAAACTACAACGCAATGATAGCTTAAATGCATTCAGGACTGACAACGCACATCAACCGATATACCATTGGCGGAGGAATGATTTTAAGCCTCTGCATCCGAACGTAATCGAGGCAACCGACGATGTCGCTATGTTGGGCGGGTCAATAGGATCGCCATCATCGAACGATGCAACAATGACCACAACCAACAACATGATAACCGCTGCTGGCGGTGTTGCTATCGGTTCGGGGTCCTGTATCTGTGAGGATGAATTTGGTAGTCAGACCGAATGCGATGGCTCGTGCATTCTAAATGAAGTGTCTCGCGTCAGGAGTGGTAATGAGGGATATCGTCGCACATTTTCCACCGATACAAGCAACAATAACAACAACCAGGGAGATGACCGAAAGAACCCTTGCATCGAAATGAGCGCGTTTCCTCTGTTATGCCACACGAAGCGGAATGATGTTTAAAGCTGTGATTTTATTTTCTGTTTAAACTTTTGTGATCTTATTATATGAACGAAGGAGATGCGCCTAGCGATAAGAGTAAATAATAAAGTGTAAGGATTATGTCTTCTGAGAATAATCGAACGAATGTGTAGGTTTTCATTTCCATTTTATCGAAGCAAGAACACCTAATACGCATGTACATAGTATTTGTAAATAATTTTTAAGTTCCTTGAGGTTTTTTGAAAACTCAATGCGAGTATGTATTCCGAACGTTTATGTTTGAAAATATACGTAATTTGAATTTCCTATTTGGTAATTAATTTGAATATTAATTGTTTGTTTTAATGGCAGTCGTTTGCTGTTTGCCGAGTTGGGTAAGTTGTGAGGAGAATTGACGAGGTTGATTGTCTCTATCAGTCGTTTATATTTATTTCTGGCGTAGGTTTGAATTTGGTTTGCGGGTTGGTTAGGATATGTGCAGTTTGTACTGTGCATGGGCTGAAATTGGAGTTGGGGTAAACAAGAAAAAAAGAAAATAACAAATCACATTTTTAAATTGCAGTTTACACTTTAATTAGAGTAGGTCCTTCTTGTTGGAACAGACTTGGCAACTTCGATAACCCTTTCAAAAGTGTTAAACATTTTTCACATTTAAAATCCAGATTGTATATTCGCAGACTAATATATTTTGCGGTGCGAACTGGCGGGACATTTCGTCCCCATTGAGATCTGGGGGACACACACTTTAAAGGCAGAACTGTCACAAAGAAAGCGAGAAGTCTGGTCACGTCAACTATGGTCGATTCAGGAATGAATTTCAGCTTCTCGATGAAAAAAATTATTCGATTAGTAGCTCCACATATTTAAGGAGGTCTTGGCGTCCTTCAAAACTGTATTCCTCTAGCTTACGTTTTGATTAATAAATATTAGAGTGATTAAAGTTGAAGGCAATAAAGTCGGAAAGATTGTAGGTACCTACTTTTGTTAAAAAGGCTCCCAAAAAGTAGGCGTGGCAATAAACCACATAGCCTATAGCCTTCCCGTAGTTGTGAGAAACATTTTGAAGTAAATTTCATCCAAATTTGTCAATAAGTTTTCACGGCAACCATTAACAAACAAAAAATCCCAAAAAAGTCTATGGTTAAGTCTATAGCAAACTGCTTTGTCAGCCTGTCTCTTCTCATATTAAAGACCCAATAAATAGCAATAAAATAGATAGAAAACGAGCTGCTCTAGTTTTATATTTTAATCGTGACATTTACCAAAATGAAACTTTACAAAACCGATAACAACGTCCAGTCCTTTCTAAATCTAGTCAAACACCGTTTAGTCAGTCGGAAAAAAGTACGTACGACCTGAAGAAGTAACAAAATAGTTCTGTTGTGAGCTAGTCACTTTTGACAGCAACCATTGAGCAAGAAGTGCGTCCAGAAGACTTAAAGTTGACAAAGTTAAATGTTGTTCCTGCAAGGTACAAAAAAGGTTTAAAAAATATTACGCATAAATTAATTTCCTCGAGTTGTCACTGAAGACAATAAACATTTTTAGTCTCGAGTTTAAATTAACAAAAGCTCACAATTGCAAAATTGTTATGGAAAATAGAGCCACTTTGAACTACGAAACTTTAGAGTCGAGATGTTTCTAAATATTTTCGATTTTGTTTTATTTTTTTTATTTTATTTTATTACGTTTAGGAAACACCTTCCTGAAAAATAATGTCAACTACGAATCCCTTTCAATTAAAATTCGCTTCATAACATTTGTTTACAACAGCTTTTAGTCGGCGATTGTGTGAGAGTTCCTAATCTTCGGAAAGCCTAAAACCAAAACCTACAAAGAAATTCAAATACACCGTGGTTGTCTTTACCTTACCTTGGTTATGCCTCGAGACAGATTCGTACAATTCGGTAGAGGTTGACAGTGAATACGAATCGTGTCCATTCCATGTTTTTTTTTTTTATAGTAACACAAGAACATACCATAATTCCGAAGATAGTGCAATATAATTGTAAGAACTTTAACGCGATGAGGTACGTAAAGCGATTTAAAAAACCAGCATCGACTTTCTTACTTAAATTAAAAAAAATCAACTTCGATTAGGAAAGAGTGTCCACTATCATCTCAATATGAATATTTGAAAATGAAAGTCTCGAGTTCCTTAGCCCGGCTTAATTAATTAATATGCTTGCTGAGCCGTTACGAATACGTCCTCTCATTTCGATTAATGTAACAATATCTGATGGGTATAAGTCAACGGAGGTCAAAGGCATGAACGCGTGTAATTGATTTATTTAGGGAATAACAATAAAGCCTAATGATTAGGAGATATTAGGTGGTTAGTGGTAGTCATTGGCCAGAGGGTGAAACAAACGACGAACAGATTTATTTATCACTTGCCATTTATTACGGGTTCAGTCTGACTTCGTCACACTGATGCGGGAAACTAAAACTAGGTGTACCTTTAATGGGTTCGTTTTATTTCGTTTGTAAGTTACCTGACCGACCATCGAATTAATCTTAGTTGTTTATGGAGGTCGAACAGGAATAGGAGTGATGGGCGATGCAAACGCAACTCATCAAATGTGCCGACAGGCACTTGGAACAAATGTGATGGACATGTGATAAGTGTGGGCCTGTTTTGGACCACCCAGTGAGTAATTTTCAGATCAAACTCAGCAGGGAATAATTAATTTGGCGCCGCCCTAACCAAATGAGTTTGAAATTCGATCCCTTCGATGTACAAGCTGTGTATACGGATGAATGGCGTTAAAAGGATACTTTTACATTGATGGATAGATAAATCTTTATTTAGCGTCGAAAGCTATGATTTAAATAATTTATATTGTTCTGATTCTAGATATCGGATTACACATTTTTTTAAAAGATTTTATATTATTCACCTCTTTAATATTTGTAGGCGATTCATTATATAATTTGAAGCCTTTAAAAAGCCTTTAAAAAGCCTTTTCTTTTACAAAATTCAATAACCTTGGGTCATTCGCGCTTCTTAAAATGTAAGGTTGGACCTGTCTAATATAACGGACATATTTCTTCTGGCTTCTTTAAGGGTCACGATCTGTCTCTTTTCCTTTTAATTTTTAGATGGATGTGGAAGTTTGAAAAAACGGGGAGTAATTTGCTCTTCCTGCACAGTTAAAGATCTTTGTTCCAAATTTTACCTATGGTCATGCGATTAGACTAAAAATAAATAAGTAGTCTGCTTAATAGGTCCATTTCAGGACCCACGATGTAGCTTTTAACAACTACTCATTCAGCATGAGTATTTATTTTTGCAAACGAATGAAGGGGACATCCAATCCGAAAAGCTAAATAAAAAAACTTTCTCAGACAAACTTATGAGATATCATTATTTCCCGAGAGATGGCGCAGTGAAAAAAAATCGTAAAGTGTATGCTTTCCGGGGGTTGAACCGGAGATCACTCCATCAGTAGTTCAGGAAGCTGCAGAGTGGATAGGGGAACAGTAAACTTTGGAGCCCTCTTCCTATGGACATATTTTTAAATGACTACAACTTATAACAATTTAAGAAGAAGCAGAACTGACCAGCGTTGCCACAATGATACAAGTGTAACAAAAGTGTTACACTTTTTAGTTATTTTATAATTTTTTTATAGTGTTACTTTTTTTTCGCTTTGTTACACTTTTTCCCATTAAAATCTTTTTTTGTTTTTCTCGTTAAAAAATATTGAAAAGTTTAACTGGCAGCACTTTTTGTTTTCGAACAAGCCTCTACTAATTTCTGTCAATGTATTTGTTTGTTTACACAGAGCACAAGTTGTGCAAAACGTCAAACTGCGAGTGGGAATGGGAGGGAACGAGAAAATACAACAATATTTTTCTGTCTCGCCGCGTTGCCGTTGACAATGTTCTACATCTCGTGGTAAATAAAGTTTGTGAAATGGAAATTGAAATCTAGATTTTTTTAACTTGAAAAACGATGTTTTTTTTATTAAATTTTTTTTCAGTTTGTTACATTTTTTTCCATTTGTTGCACTTTTTGCAAAAATTTGTTAGGTACACTTTTATAAAAAACTCCGGCAACATTGGAACTGACACATATAAGCACGCATCTCGGGGATCTTTTATAGGTTCACATTTGAACAGAGAAGCATTTCTTTTTTTTAAAGAAGTGCAACTCCGTAATAGTTCTACCCAAGCCGATCAAAGGTGAAGTTTGTAAGCTTAGGAAGGTGTCAATAATTTGAAAGAAGAAGAGCTCGCACAGATTCCTTTTTTTGTTACATGCTTTTTGTTGCATTATGGCGATAAATGAAAGGAAATTTAAAAACTTTGTCGGTGCATAAAGTTTGCAAAATAAAATGAAAAAAAAAACACAAAGGTGTTCCTAGTTGAAGTGCCTAGGACCTTGATATTTGACAAATAGGTAGAACGTACCTACTTCTTTATTTGTTGTAAAAGCGCCACCCTGCATCAGGATATACAGAAAAATAACTCACATAAAAACTTTATCTTAAAATGTATTCCGAAAGACGCTTTCAACATCTTAGCTTTAGCAGTTTCCTTCACCAGGAAGTCGAGAATTGAACAACAAGCTAAAGTACTCGTACAAACTTTCCTTACATTGTGAAAGCGCACATCTTTACAAGCATCAAAACAGCTCCTCCGATACACGAACCGGATACATCCTAAGAGCTTTCTGTAATATTTCTAAGAAATTCTATACAACTACCGATTTGGTGAATTCCTCCTTCGACCGTAATTGTGCGTCAAGCTTTAAGGATTTGTGTAGCAAGTGGTTTTCGGTTTCCATGAGCGTGTTAGCTATACCCCACTTAGTGAGTGCTCTAGTTGCAGGAGCAACTCCTTAATTATACATCAGAAACCATGAATGAACGTACAACTACGACGCTGCCGCCCGCGTGGGAAAAATGTTGTGAATTTAAAAATGTCATTTATTGATCGGTTGATAATTGCCTTTGGTTTTTCGAAATTTCCACTTAAATGGAGACGGAGAGTCCTATTGAATGTTTATTGGATTTTGATTTAGTTCAACTTCGGCAACGTCCTCGAGTGGTAGTTGATATCCTCCAAGGAATATTTTACTTTTTCAAACATGGAAGCTCCCGCAGACTGTATCGAAGGTAGGATATTGTGTTTATCCTGCAGATTGTGTTAATTTGATGCAATACCTTCTTTAGGTCAAAAAGTGCGTGTGGGAGGTTCTTCTACACCGATTTGCGACTTTTATTGTGATTCAACAATTTTAATAACCGGCGGAACTGGGTTTATTGGCAAGGTGCTCATTCAAAAGCTGCTGAGAGCTTTTCGCGTCAAAAAAATATACATGTTGATACGAGCCAAGGAGAACATGAATGCCAGCCAGCGTTTGGAACAGTTTTTCCAAGAAACGGTCAGTTTTGATTTTGTATTCGTCTTCTTTGTGTTTTCAAGAAATTGGATTCTTTTTTTTTTTATGTGAACAAATACTCGCATGAGCTACTTTTCAGATGCCCACGTGTAGAATATTTAATTTTTCCCATTAAACAATTAAAGTGAAAGTTGTTTTGAATTTTTAATGCAACCGCAGTTGCTTGGCGACCAGGACAACTTTAAGTGTAGCTGCTCCCAGGTGTTGGGGCTTTGGAATCGTATTTTTAAGTTTCGATGAGCGTGGTCAATATTTGAGTGGGTATTTATATGTACATAAAATTCGAGTTTTCGATTGGATGTAGTTGACGCCCGGATTGCTCTTTAAAGTGGCTTAACAACGAAAAACAATTGAGGCGTTTCTCTTCGAAAATAGAACTCTGCTGCAGTGATTTGATTGATTGGATGTGGGAGGTTTAAGAACGTGACGATCAAAATCTTGTATGGCCAATATACGTCTGTTACAAATCACAGAGACCTATTCCTAGACAAGTCTACGCGAGAACGATTGGTCAAGCAATGTTTCCCTGTTATATTCTGTGTCGCAGCAACTTTTTTTAATTAAATTCGAAACTCAAATAGTTACAGTCCAGGAATAAGCTTTGTAGAGACATACAAAATTTAAGTTTTACATCGTTAGATCACTCACCGAACGTCAGTAAAAAGCTGGCTTCATCACATCTTCTTTTGTAAAGTGCAAGGTCGTGAATGGGCTTCCTTCAACCTAAGATCTTTGACAAATAGACAGCTTTCGGTGCAGTACCGTAAAGCCCCTGACACCTAAAAGTACAATGTGGACCATTCCGTAATTTTACAAGTCTTCGTTGCTATTGAGCAAGGGATTGGGCTTAGCCCTCAAACACCAGTATAACTCGCATCTAGAGGTTAGAATAAAAACTCGACCTATTTTTCAGTGGAGTATCAGTTTTAGCTTTTAAGTTTCTGTGCTTAAGGTTTTGAATCATCTTTCCTGACGTGAAGTTAGTCATTAGTGTCACTCAGAAGACTTCTTTTGAAGGTTGCCTAAGGGTTTTTTCACTACCCTAACGTCTAAAAATTATTTGGGAGCATAACTAACCTAAGAATGCATTTCAATACGCCATTTCCATGCTGCGTAAAATTGTTGGTCCCTTCCATTTCGTCTCAAAATAGACACAACGAACTGCTGTGGGAAGCTCTGTTGCTTGATTGAAAAACGTGACATCTAAAGCTGTAGATGTTTGTCAAACGTTCGTGAGGAATGGGACAATGTACTCGATCGGGAATCAAACCTTACAACTCCTACCAAGTACAAATAAGAACACTTAAACTATATTTAAATGTCATTGTTTGAAGTATACTTTATTAATAACATTTTCTCTCTTCCACGTTTCAGATATTCGATACAATTCGAGATGAGGATCCCGAGCTTCTTACAAAGGTTCAACCGATTCACACCGATTTTAGTGCGCCCGACTTGGCCATATTGCCCTCTGACAGAGAGATGCTCTGCAATGAAGTCGAGGTATACTTAATGCAAATGAACTTTTAATTAAAATCACATGACAAAATATTTAATGAAACTTCTGTCGACCTTCAGGAAAACTGGGTTGTTCTCAAATTCTTGGGTAACTTTGAATAATTTATAAACATACCGGCTCGTATGTAGAATTTCTTTTTCCAAACTCAACACATAACCAACAAATCAGTCCCTGCATTATAAGCACATAAATGCTTTCAAGTTTGGAAACGTATTTTCAAAAGCGCAAAGTATACTCTATACTAAGTCCTTAAAGCAGTTTATACTTCAATTAATGCTTCGGTTCCCCATACTCCTGCCATCGATAAGACAAAGGGATATTTTCTTTCAAACGACTTCTCGTTGCAAGCTTCTTAAGGGAAAAGCAAATTTCAATATGATGCTCTGTGCAAGGCAACCACTTTCGTATGCCTTTGAAACATCAAGGACAAACACCGCGCCTTACCCCATTCCCTTGGAAACTAAAAAAGAGTCATTTCCTCACCTGTTTCCACTACAGGTTTATTTTTATTTTTCATTACTCTAGCCTATCACTTTCAGAAGAGTATCGTTTTATTTTAACGTGTTCGCGTACTCAATTCAATTCCCCAATAAGCCGCACAAACATTATAAACATTTCCCTTTTTTCCGCATCAGATAAACATTTTATTACTCTAGTCCTGAAAATGTTATTGCACTGTACCTACGGGCGCAATCCATCGACAAGGACAGACAGCCTCTCGGTGCGTTCTGTGTGTTGCACCGAAAAGTGTATGTTTGCATAAATGTACCAATAGATACGAACGTGTTTTTGTCCCTACTCCATTTTTGTTCTACTTTACTTTTTTTTTTTGTTTATTTCATTCAGATTGTATTCAATGTAGTTGCATCGGTGAAATTTAATGAAAAACTCAGCGATGCAATTGATATAAATGTCTTGGGGACGAAAAAAATTCTTGATTTGGTGATGGAAATGCGACAGTTAAAGGTAAAATAATGCCAAAAAAAAATATGTACATAAATTTGTATTGATACAGATAAAACATTTTGTTGTTTTCGTGTATTGCAGTCATTTGTGCACGTCTCCACGTTGTACTGTAATTGCAATCGGAAATTTATAAAAGAGCAGGTGTATGACAACGAAATTGGTTATGAGAAAATTATACAGGTGAGTTTTAATACTTTTATTGTTAAATGCATTTTTCAAATTGGCTGTAATTGAATGTAATTTTTTTGTGCAGATATATCGTGTGTTTGACGATGAAACTTTGGAGAAGATACGACATTGCCTGATCGGAGATATGCCAAATACGTATACGATGACAAAGAAGTGCGCGGAAAACTTGGTCAACCACCAGGCGTATTTCCTTCCCGCTGGGATATTTAGACCTCCCATTGGTATGTTAGCACTATTGGTCGAAGTTTTTTTTTGTTGCCAAAACAGCACAAAGTGTATGCAGACTGAGCACCCGAGTGATGAACCTCTTTGAATAGTTAGGTTGGCCCATACTTACCAAAAGCTTATATATACATATGCGAAGATTTTTCAAAAATTTGTCATAAAGAGTACATATGCGAAGATTTGTCAAAAATCAAATGCGAAGTGGATATTTTTATTTAGGGGTTAATTCGGTACAGGAACAATTTTTGCAACTAAAAAAAGAACCATAAGTTACTTATCCTTTCCCTTTATCCTGAAGGTGATGCACAGATTTTCACGTTTACCCCAGATGGACATATGTTCTTAATATGATCTCATTGTCCGATCTAAGAAAAGGAGAAGCTTACAGCGATATCTCTTCAAAATTGTACCAAATACCAAGTGCCACACTAATAAAAAATTTTAGTCTCGACTTTAAATTTACTGAAGCTCACAACGGAAAAATTTGTATGGAAAATGAAGCCTCTGTTAACTACTAAAATTTAGAGTCGAAACTAAAAATGTTTATTGGTAAAGCCCCAAGAATTTAAATGTCCAATTTAAATTTTCTCTATGTAGAGCAGTAGCGGTGTGTGAACGATGCTTATTTTAGCTGCCGCATTTTTATTTTATAATTGACGAGTGCTATTTACTACTTGAGGTTCATCCCATCTCTCCATTTGAAGCCTTGTTGAATTTGGAAAAAATAACATCCCAAATGTACTAAATGGCTTGGGCTGGGATCCAATTTGAGTTGGAAGTGGGATGGTTTTACATTGGGCTTCTTAAAAATGTGCATACTTTCCATGTGATACACGTTCAATTTATTTTTGTAAAAATATGATTCGGAGAAACCACGGTTTTAAAAAATATATCCAATGGTTGGAGTATTTGCATTTAAAAAAAAAAACCTTTTCTAAGTGATATCTCTATTCCAGTCCACCACTCAAGTCGAACCAATATACACTGTTTTCTAATTTCTTTGATAATCTAAGTTTTTTTTGAAGCGGGTGTTCCGCACCGCACCGCAGAAAAACCTATTTGATTCAATGAAGAATCCATTGAGACGAAAATTGGCTCCTCTGACATAATCCATTCCTAAAAAAGTGTTTCTGATCCTGAGAAGCGGGAGTAATAACTATGCGACTTTTAAAGTCGCTGCCAGCCAAGCAGCTTGAACTTATTTTAATAATAATGAAAACCACTTTCTTCTCTGCGTAAACTTTGTTTCCCAAAACTATGATTTTTTCGCTTAAAAATAAACATTTTTTGTAATTTTGGTCTCGGGAATCACGCGAAACGCGATTCAATTCAAATAATCGTATTAAATAAAATCACTTTCTCATTCTGGACATTTTTATTTTATTTAAAAATAATAATAATCGAAAAACAGCGCTCACCTTCTGGCTTTTGCAGGGAACCTTGTAAAAAACTGTGAAATATTTCATAAATATTTTTTTGGTGTCCAGATCCAGACCAGCGAAACATTTCATCAACATTTCATAAAAATTGTTTTGTTTAATAAATGTTTTAGAAATATTTCTGAAACATCTAGGTATTTAATTGTTTATCAAGTGTTTGGCTGGTCTGAACCTAGCTTTGTAGAACGAAGAAAAATAACTCGGAATACGGACGGGTAGTTCATTCGAATGCGAAAAAATCTTAATTTTGTGTGTTCAATTTGTTAGTCTGGCAACGTGATTGTGTGGCTATGTAAATCGATGATCTTTATGGATCATAGCTGATAATAAAAAAACACCTACTGTATGAATCACCAATTCCAATGTTAAGTCCATCCATTACAGAATCCGAGTTTTTAGGATGCACATCTGGGCACTAGGTTGTGTTGTCGGACTTGATCCCAAAACCCATTTAAAGTGTCTACCAGTCTAACGACATCAATTTCTTATTGCTCCCAAATAGGATCAAAGATTAAGGAGCAATTATTTTACGTGAGCAAATCCATCCAAATAGTGAAATTAAATGTATTAGGTTCAGCTTTACACTCGAGGTTGGGTTGAATGTGTTAAAGTCACAAAATAAATCCTAGTACCGAAACTCGAGCGGAATCGACGTCAAGAAGACGACCTTACTCGACAGATGCCAAAAACAAAAGTTATATGAACTCAATTTGCCTGTCACATAAAAACCCTGTCGCAGCCCTCTCTATGCTACCTATTACAGCAGGAGGGATTTCCCTGCTCTTTCCCGAGCGATCGATCTTGTTGTTTAACAAATGGTGGTAGCCGTAATCGAGGCACAATAACTCTTTTTACTATTTTTACTTCCGAAGGATTCTTTTTGTTTAATGAGGCATGCTACGAAACATTTTTTCGATTTTACATTGCTAAAAGCGTTCTGCTTCTGATTCTCATAACTCGTCCCAATGCCATACATCATACACACGAGTCAATCCCAAGATTTCGAATTCGGAAAAGTAACAAAGGTTCTATCAGCTAGTAAGAAAAAAACGGGCAGTATGTACATATAAAATTGCCACTAGCAAAACACTTGCATCAAATGTTTTTATTTTGAATTCAATCTTTAACCAAATTAAAAAACAAATGAAAAACGTTACTCCCTCAGCTTTATACTAACCCACAACAAAATCGTGTTTCGAATAGATTCGGAATCGGAATCACATCTGCCAATGCCCAAAGAGTACTTACAGAGTTATACGGACTCCCTTTTAGCCCAGCAGTTCACTCCACCACCTCGGGGACGTACATCGTACATCCTTTATGATGTACATCTATGCAGGGATGACAATCGAAGCATAATCATACAAAACTACTAGACATCCATTTAAAATTCCAAGATAGAGCTCGAAAGTCAAAACAAGTTCAAATTTGTTTCGCATTTCCTTTACAGGCAGCTTCAAGAGCCGAAGAGCAAAGGCAAACTTCATGCCCTCCCTGGGGGACTCTCATAATTGAGATAAATTGCAATATTTGCAAATCGCTGAATTATTACACAAAATTCCAAATAAACTAACCCGCATGTAAGCAGATTATTTATTAGACTGACGGCACAAAGTATGCATCGTCAGCGTGTATCTCTCCGAAACGTTGTGTACGAGTATCTGCAGGAGACATTGTTGTGAAACTTCTTCATTAGGGTCCAGTGCTCCCCGGAGTCGGCCGTTGCTAATGCTGCTGCAGTTGCTGCAGCTGCTGCAGCTGCTGCATCAGGAGTGAATATTATCTACTAAATTACAACCGAAAACTTTTCAAATATCAGTTAAAATTCCACAGCTCTAGGCCAACACATACAACGCAACACAACACACCGACACAAAAGCTATTTGCCTTCTTGCAATTTTTACTCTTCAAACAATTGTTAGCAAAGCAACGAGTCTTCTAACTCCCGCCTTCGTTTCGGCATCATCTATTCCAGTTATGTCAACCTACAAGGAGCCTCTCGCTGGCTGGACAGATAATTTGTACGGACCGTCCGGCGTGTGTACCTGGTCGGCAAGAGGACTCGTCCGGTGTATCCACGGCAAGGCGCAGTGCAAGGCGAATCTCGTCCCGGCGGATTATTGTGTCAATGCAATGATAGCGAGTGCTTGGGATGTGGCCAGAAGGTAAGTTAACGTCCTCCCCGCACCTTTTATATGGAGTCGTATATTTTCATTAGCCAAGCCACTTTCTCCGTATATGGAACTTTTATATTCCCCCTCGGACTAGGTACCAAATGCGAAAATGCGAACCAACAGAGCTGCCGGTATACAATTACATCTTCAATGGCAACAATTTGACCTGGGGTCAGTATATGCATTTGGCTCGCAGGGGATTCCACGAACCATTTGACAAGGCTTTATGGTAAGTCCGCCAGGATCAATAAATTTCCCTTCTTTTTTGCTGCTTGGCTTCGGCACTGCATAGTGCATGGCCTTCCCCGTTCACACCACTCATGCACAGATGCATGGACGTGTGCGTTTTTGTCGGAACATTAGAGCGCCGGCCGCCGCCACCGCCTGGACTCGGTGCATCGACGTATACTCGAACTAGACACACAATGCCAATGCTGGTGGTTGTCGTCTGTCCGTCCGAAGGGACCGACACTCCAGCTTCACACATATACCCTTATGAACAGCAGAATGGACAGTTCGGGAGCGAAAAAAATTCTTCACAAGAATACGGAAAATTTATACCTCTCTTGTTGTTCTTTACAAGGCTAACGATATACGGTCCGGGGTGGTGGCGGTGCGGTGGTGGAGGAGCTTTTTTCCAGTTTTGGTTTGCTAACCTTTGTCCCTGCCGCGCGTTCACATATTGAATTTGTTGGACTCTATTGGGGCATATGGGAGCGACGAGCCCGGTGTAAGTTACGTCTGTGGTCGGTTCAGGTTCGGGTTTGGCTTCGAATGCGGTATTCGCAACAGCAATCGTTCAAGCATGAGCACACGGGTATGCCCGGACATTCCACACTCTGTCATCCATTTGTGTTTTTCAGGTGCTTCTCCTACATTATAATTCCATCGAAGCCAGTGCATCGTATTCTAACGTTTCTGCTCCACAACATTCCTGGCTATATTTTAGATTTAATTGCTATGGCAACTGGACAGAAGAGGATGTAAGTTGTGCTGATAGTGATTTATATGTCCTTGTCCGTGTCCCATGTGTGCCTGGTGTATGTCCTTTCAGTTATACAAAGTCATACCGGAAAATCGCCAAAGTAGTTGACATGATGTCCTGGTTCGGATTGAAGGAATGGAGCTTCGCGAATGGCAACATCGCCGAGTTGGATCGCATACTCGAGGAGGACGAGCGTACGCTTTTGCCCTTCAACTTGGCGTCCATTGATTGGCTGGAGTACTTTCGCAGCTACCTCAGTGGCATACGGAAGTACTTCTTCAAGGATAAGGAAGACAACTTGGAACGGCGAAAGAGGATTTATCGGAGGTCGGTAGATAGAGTTAAATACTTTTTAATTACCCCGAGTTCTTTGTTCTGTCACATTCACAGGGTAGTGCTGGTTCATGTTCTAATGAAGACCACTCTTGGACTGACGCTCATTATGAGCATTCTTCGGATCTACTTCAAAATGTTCAGATTTATTCCAAAAATGAGTGCATGATGAGGCGGGCGATTAAACTGTGCGAGCTCTTGCATCGGTGTTCGTAGAATTTGCTACTGGCGTGTTTGAATTTTTATGGATATATTTGGCAGTACTCAGTAGTTTTGGGTTTTAAAATAAAAAAAACGGTGAGACGCCTACAGATGGCTGGTTTTTTGCATGTTTTGTTGGTCCACAGTAAGATTGGGAAGGGGAAGTAGCATACCTTCACTTATTACGTCCGGATTACGGTGTTGGCCGTAAGGTACAGGGTGTGTCAGTGAGCTGAGAGAGTGCACAACAATAGCAATAGGCTGATGACGGGAAAGGTTGGAGCTTTTTTGCTTTTGATTGCAGAATTGTTTTAAAAACAATAACAATAACAATAACAATAACAATAATACATCGATTTTGTGCCTTAGATTAAAATTGGGTGGATGGACTTATGCTCTGTTTAATAACTGACAAGCATGATGACGCTGCCGACTGTGCATATAGAGGTACCGCCATAGATTTTGCGATTGGCAACAACTGCCACATTTACATTTTGTGTTCAAATTCGTGGGCTATAAGGTCATCGGCTTGAAGGTTAAGTCGTGTCGGGACAGCTGTATTTGAAGTGAGGAAAGGGAAGCGAATTTTTGGGGCAATCTACCCTTCTTTTCTAAGCTGAACTTAAAGGGTAACTTAGTGTTGTTAGCACTCTCTCTTCATTTATCCCATGAAGCGTGGTCATTTTTCACTTTTCACCTACACAAATTCCCTTTTAAAAGCGCACAATACTTTTTTGCGTCAAAATCCAGTTCTTAAAAGTAAAATTTGTATTACACAGAAATACAGAAATACAGAGCCTTATAGGCAAAAAGCAGGGCATCGGTTGCCTAAAGTGGATGAACACAAATACCACGGCCTGTAGATTCATCGACTCAAACACAGTAGAGGAACCCCTCAGCTTAGGCGGCGGCCATAAGTGCAAGAGGACCTAAACCAACTTGGCGTGTCCAACTGGAGGTAGTCAACAAAAGACCGCGCTATTTGGAGATGGGGAGTCTTGTTGCTTGAGGCTCAAGTCCACCCGGTTTGTAGCGCCACCTAAAAAATTAAGGACTTTCGGAGCATTTTCTGTGAAAGTTACTTTTATCGTCTCAACTGATTCCAAACCTAGCTGCAACACGAGTTTTCTAGCCGCACTCAAATAAAAATACTCAATTGGAGTGCAGGTTGTGTAATCCAGGAGGAGAAGGAGACCATTCTTTACTCCTGTTAGTGCTTCGTTCTCTTATAAGAACGAAAAATCCATCTAAGAACTTTCGTGCAATACAACAAAGACGGTCATTCCGAATACCTTACCTACACCAGTAGAGGGCAACACTTACCTAGATTCACTTGGTATCATAAGGGACCTACTAACTATCTGAATGTCTCGGCGCAACTATTTTAACTTAGAGTGGATTACAATTTACACTTCTAGCAAGTCTTATATCATGCTAGCTGTTACATACACCCTGTAACCAGAAGTGACACTGCTACCAACAGCAATATAATGACAGCAGTTTTGACAGCTGTCTCACCACCGATCTCGACGAGGAACACGCGCGCATCTAACCTCTTGCTCGTTTCCTTAACCTACATTAAACAATTAAAATTGTAAAACCTAATTGAATAAATATATAAAAATAAGCTCTTAAATATTTATAACGTGGATTTAAAGGAGAGGCTTTCATTAAAACATAAAACTAGCTTAAGACGAACTTGCAATCAGCAATGAAAGAGAGTCTTCCACTCTATTGAATCAGGGCGTGTGTCAGAATCGCTCAGTTTTTTTTAAATAAGGCCTACGGTGCGGTGCTTAGAAGTCCACAGATAAAGAAGTAAAACAGTCGTGTGGTGGAGGCGTTAAACTATATAAAGCGGACGCATTTAAAGCAAACAAAATAAATTTGTATGGGCTACTCTGAAGTGTTAAGCCTCACTACGCAAAATTCCGCTTTAACAGGATTTGAGAGATTTTATTGGACTGACGAGTGACAACTTAGCAAAGCATGTCAAATTTTTCTAACTTATCAAAAATACTACATCAATGGGTAATCTTTTCTGCTCTTCGACTTAAATACTTTGAAAATAGAAAGACCCTCTCGAAATTTGATGTGACGAGCAGAATGGGCAGTCCTTTTGGGAACCGCAGCCTAGGAAAATCTTCGCCTTTTTGTTGCTTTATGTTTTAAGATTTCGCCTAACAACATAGACTCAGGGAAAAAACGAGATAAAATTAAGATAATCAGTGTCAGATTAAGCCTATCCGTTGACGAACGTCTGTTAAGCTCAGTCCAAATACAAAAATCTTACTTTGAGTATGTTTTTTGATTAACTTTTAATTCTTATTTTAAGATTGTTCTATAACAGTATTGAGAACGTGTAAGCTTATATTAAGCCCAAAGTCATTTCATTCGAAGAGTCCAACAACTTGATTTTAAATCGTTGTAAACTTATATGAAGCTTATATATTCTCAACAATAAAATTTAAAATTAACGTAAAAATTACCTTATTTTTCACCTACAGCAGTAACAATAATGCTCCCTAAAACCCAGAATAAAAACTCTTGAAATAAACATACAGTCCAACACTAGTGTTGCCAGATGGTTTTTGATGAAAGTAGTACATAGGGTTGCAAATTCTGGACTTTCTCAGACAAATGACGATCAGAAAAAGAGTACAAAACTAGGACAAAATAAAACAAAATAGTTTTAATCCAAATTTGTTTACTTTCACATTAAAAACATTTGCTTTAAGAGAGCGCAAGTCCAACACAATTGTTTTGACGTCTCAAAAGTTCTGTTCGTTTCGAATTTGCATTTCTGAATTATTATTTCTGTTCGTTTACTTGATTTTAGTGATCTCCGACTGATTTTTCGATGTAATTATAAATTTAGACAAGCTGCCAAGTAGATAAGTGAAAATATAATACCGGACAATCACGGACATTTTATTAAAACAATACCGGACGTTCCCCGCAGAGGCAAAAAAGAGTACATGTCCGGGAAAACCCGGACGGATGGCAAGGCTATCCAGCACGGATATAAGAAACATATAAAAAACAACGAGATTTGTTTCTTATATCCGACTGTTCTTATATGAAAACGACGTTTATAAGAAACAAAGTTTCTTATACGAAAACTACTGATGTAAGAAACAAAATTTCTTATATAAAAACAACCGATATGAAATATGAACGAACAAAAGCAAAAGTCAACACGAAGAGAACATGTGGGACGATTTGGCGGGCTTTTTCTACTGACAGTAGCACAGCTGTCATTGTCATTGAAAGGTGTAGGGTAGATGTACCAGTAACCGGCCACCTAACACTTTTTCGTACTTTGATCCGTGATAACTAATTAACCTGGCCACTTAAACAAAGTTTTTCTTTTTTTTTGTACTTCATGTTGGTTTAAAGAAAAAAAATACTTGAGTATAATTGGGTTATTGCATCTAAAATTAAAATTAATTTTTTGAAAGAAGTTAAATTTCACCAGTACCCGGCCAGCAAAATTCATTAGTCGGCCACTTTTGCACGAGTATTCGGCCGGGCTATTTTTGCTTTTCAAAAACTTCAATTACAAAGTAAATTAAACAAAAATAAACCCAGTTGAAATCGATTATTTAATAAAAATACATTTTTATTTTGGATTCATATTTATTATATACATATGTATGAATACAATTTTGTAAACTAGTCAAACAAATTAAAAAAAATTGGTAGGTACGAGTATGTATATGGTTTAATAATCAGTTCCTCTTCGTTGTTTCTTTCCTTTGACTTTCTAGCTTCCTTTTCTTTTCTTTTCTGTAGTCTGGCATCTTTAGTCTTTTCGATTGCATAGATTTTTTCCTGCTTAGCTGGTTCTTTTTGCTCGTATATAGGTATATCCCTTTAAGCCTGCGCTAGGAGACCTGCAAGACTGTGTAGGCTCACCTTGGCCGGACACTAGAGCACCATCAAAAAATAAGGTTCTAGTAACCGGCCACCATCTAATACTTAAATAAAAATGTCTTGTTTTTTCACATTTTATGATTAATAATTAAATAACTTAATAGAAAAACAATAAACGAGTTGGTTAATGTCTAAAAAAAACACTGAAACTTGCGTTTTTCGTTTGATACCTCCACTAATTCTCTTGAACTCTAAAACGCACTTTTCACTTCCTTGCCGAACTACATAGACTGCGCATTTTTTTTTCAGCAGTTTAGTGATGTTCACAGCTGTCAAATTTTACCAGCACGTTAGGTCAAAAATGATGGCCCCAAATTGTTCGCCAATGAAAATGACGATTAAATTACTTATTATCAACTATTTAACGCAAAGTGGCCGGATACTGGTACACCTACCCTATTCGCATCATACCGTAATACGTTTACATGCATAATTGCATAGTTGAGCTGTTTTTGCATTTAAACTGAAATCCAGCTCAACAAAGGAAAAAATTATGTTTCTTATATGTGTAATGATTTCAATAAAATAACAAATTGTGTGAATAAAAATACGTTTCTTATATCCGAGTGTTTCTTTTAAGCGAGTTTCTTATATGAAAACTTTTTTATATGTGCATATAGCAAACAAATCTCCGTGTTTTCACATGCGTTTCTTAAAAGCGAGTTGTTCTTATACGAGTGTTTCTTATATCCGTGTTCGACTGTACACAAATTTAAATAAGATCAAGTTATCCTTATACTAATTTCTTTCGGAATGCTTCAAGAATGTTCTATCCCAGTTTAAGATTACACAGTTTTATTTGTCGAATTTATTTACAACTCCGTCACTTTCCTGTTTTAGAAAATAGAACAATATGTTTTTTTAGAAAACATATTTATTTATTGAAATAATAATACTTAAATGGACTTAAATCTAAAATTTGTCTTTCCATTATTTAATTTATATCTACAAATGTAAGGATGGACTATTAAAATCAGACATATATTAAATTAATATTATTAATTCCACCATTTTTGCTATCACACGCACTTCATAACAATTTCCCACCGATTTGTTTTATGAAAAACCAGTTAACTATGGAAACACGTAATCTGTACGAGATATCAATCGGAATGAATGAACTTTTTTTATCCATCAAGCAAGTTTAAGATTGTTTGGGCTTGATTGGAGGAAATAATTCTTGTTTGATCCTGTATTTGTGTGCAAACAAAAATATTCAGGTAATATGATTCAAATTTTAATATCGCATAGGCTTGATTTTAGATTTTTGTTATTGTTTTAAGAATCGTTCGGTTTATTTTGAGATTGAGCACGTAAGAATGAAAAAAATTAAGAATAAGCCTGATCGGACTAGAATTTAGCTTGCGATATTTTTCTGGGTGTGTGGCAAAAAATTACACACAGCATTGCATCTCTTCATAATTTGAATCATAACTTGCATCCCCAAATTAACTTCCCAGCGATTTTATGTCGACTTAATTTTACCCGCTCGGGATCCAGAATAGCTCCGGACTTGTGATCCCTATACATTCATGAGCTGAAGCAGAAGCCCTTCGACTGACTGCCTCAAAACAGGCATCACTCGTTTTATGATTGCTTGATGGGTATCCCCTGAACGAATGGCATCCGAGGACACATGCCAACAATAGAGGAAATCGGCTTTGGCGTTTCTTATCGCATCCGCCACCAACTAAATTTGATCTAGGTATTTAGAGAGCGTACAAGCAACCTGAATAAATGAGCGCCAATATGTCACTTCCCCGAACATCTAAATCATGCGGATTTTGTCAGAAATATATGTCAAATATACCCCCATCGTTAGGAGCGATATTTCACCCACACTAGACGCGGCGCGACGCCACCGCCCATTTCTCTAAAATTTAATCCATACGAGCGAACTTCTCGAATTAATATTTGTGTTTCACAAGTGCTCTCGTTCATAAATCTTAATTTAATTTTCCTATCAAGACCTTAAATCAACATTTCTTAATCCACACATAGCGCAAACTTTCTATACCCCATTCTCTAAGTCTTTGCTGTTATTTGGCCCACATTCGCTACAAACTGCATA
The DNA here is from genome assembly GCA_951230905.1 of Cheilosia variabilis. Classification (NCBI taxonomy): domain Eukaryota; kingdom Metazoa; phylum Arthropoda; class Insecta; order Diptera; family Syrphidae; genus Cheilosia; species Cheilosia variabilis. The sequence goes on from OX579678.1 coordinate 1,252,365, forward strand.
CCAGGCACACATCCTTGTAGGGTGCTGAGACTGCGATATATATGACGACGTTGACGACGACTAGGTACATGAGTGTGCGATGACAAGCGGACGTTGGCATTAAATGGAACCCGACTCGAAGAAATCATAACCTGCAATCATATTCTGCCTCATACGCGCCCCGATTCATAGTTGCCCCTACTCACGCTGCTGCGGCTGCTCCAACTCCAACTCCTGCATCAACATACATAAGCTACATAATTAAATGAAAACTATTTCAAAAGTACTTAACGTTCCATAAATCCGTAAAAACTCATAAACTATGATTTTATGCTTGCTCAAATGTTCCTCCTCCAGCAGGGGTTGCTTGTATTTGAGGTGCTCTAGCTTCCCATGCTTATTTATACGTGGTGCATGCCCCCGCCCCCGTATTCTGCGACCCTTGTGCGCCCTATGCCCCACCATACTAAGTCATGTGTGTGCTCCGTGTCTAGTCTAGCACATGCATGTGAATGCACGAGTGCCACACACACCCCTTGGAGGGCGCTACACCGTTTTCGGTAGAGTAAATTGCGTTTAATTTTCAGAAAATCTAATTTAAAGTGCAGAAAATTAAATTTGCATTCAGTTTGTAAGCAGAGAGAGAGAGAGAGAGGATGACGACGGTGATGGGAAACTTTCTCAGCAAGTTCCGCACCCCAAGAAGTCATATTGCTTGCCACCCGGTTTCTTGTACTTCCTCACGCTTCTTAAGTGTAAAGTGAAATTCCCATCTGGTATTCATTTGCAGAGAAAAGTTGACGGCAAGGAGAGTGTTTCATGTGTGCTAACAATACATTATAGCAATGTGCTCAACTCCCTATGGCTGGGTGTACAGTGGTACGTGCGAAAAGGAGGACATTTCGCCCGGCTGCCAAACACATGGCTGGTCTTTCGCAATCATCATCAATTTTTTTTCGATAAATTTCTACATCTTCGATTTGCGTGTTCGCGCTGAGTGGGAGCGTAATGTGCATTTGGTGCATTTGGTGCATTTGCCTTTGCATGTTGCACTTAGCTTGAGCTGAGGTGGGTAGTTGCAGCACTAGCGACGGGGGACAGATTATTTCCACCGTGTTCACTCGCTTCATTGATTTGAAGATCATTTCGTAATTAAAAACGCTTCAAGGGCACAACTTCATTAGAATTATTGCACATATGTTTCATATCATCGTTAAAAGACTTTTTGTACGAAAAGATTGGAAATATGCCTTTTTTACCAACTTTACAGGTCTAGTTTCGGAGTATTTGCCTCTTCAGGCTTTCCTATTCTGCAGGCTTTCCGGTAAGAAGTGTCACAAAAATCGTGAAATAAGTATAATAATAATAATAATAATACAAAAAAAAAAAGGTTTTAATTAAGAATATCATATTGAGTATCGATTCAGGAATAAAAGAAATACAAGATGGCGACGTTTACATGTTTTCTACTTTTTGGTGTAAAATTTGACATTTTGTCGAAACCGAAATGGATGTTAATTGTCAAGAAGCTATCTCATGTGGCGGAATTTTTGTCAGAAAACAACGTCATGCCTCTCTCTTGACTCTTTTGTCTCTTGTTACAAAGCCGAAAAGAAAATGTGAACAATTTGAAATCAAATGTTTTAATCTTGTAAAGGGTGTTTTTTTAGAGGTATAACACCTTAAGTTGGCAGCACTATTTTAACTGGCGGCCATTTTGTCAGCTGTCAAGTGATTTATTTGTAGTTTGATTTGGCATTTCAACATGAAATTGTGCAAATTTATTTTGAAAAGCATGGTTCTGTTCGAAATACGTATCGCGCACTACGTCCATTTTACGGTCAACATAATCGTCCATCAGAGCAATTAATTCGATTAACTATGGAACGTTTTCGCACCACGTTTACTCTTAATGATAATACGCATCCACAGAGACGTCGTACAGAGCGTACAGAAGAAGCCATTGCTGCTGTAGAGGAAGAGGCAGACCTATCCGCCATCGTGCACAGGAATTGGATTTTTTTTCCATCCACTTTATGGAAGATTTTGCGGAAGGATATTGGTTTGCGTGCTAACAGAATCCAACTCGTGCTAGAATTGAAGGAACAGGATCACCTAGCAAGGCGTAGATTCGGCGAATGGGCCCCAAAACGTTTGGTACAGAAGTCATATTTAATTTGTAATGCCAGAAGATTATCTTTCGAATAATGTTAGTTTCATGTCAATTTAAAAAAAATCATCTTTGTTTTATTCCGTTTCAAAGTTTTATACCTCTAAAACCATTTATTTCCTTAATCAATGGTTAATGGCCTCAATGGCTTTGTTGGCACATTTGCGGTGTTTTGTCGACATTTCCCATGAAAGCTTTACATACCTGAATGTGACTGAGTTTCGTTGATAAAAAGATCGTAAGAACTGCTTCAATGGTTTGGACCATTGTTGAAGGACGGGCAGGGCGGGGGTCTAATTTTTGTTAATTTAACCTCTTTAAAGTTCATGAAATTAAATCACATTTCCGACCACATTTACGTACGAAAAACCATCATTATTAAGGTTCCGTACCCAAAGGGCTAAAGCGCAACCTTATTATCTTCGCTTTTGTCCGTCCGAACTCACTAGACATTTTTTTTTTCAAATTATTTTCAATAACGAAAACGCGTTGTTCTTTCAAGAACCGCTACATTTGAAATAACCATGAACTAACTCTCGCCTGTCACGCTGTCTTTTTTTTTTCGTTGGCAACACTTTACTGCACAGATGGCGTAAAATTTTGGGACGCTCGTTCTTAAAGATGTCACTTTTAGTCACTACTGTAATTGGGGACCTTTACACGACTTCTAATTATAGTTAAGTGATGTTGAAAATATACCGACACAGATGTTTTACTATCCTCTCTAATTGGGCTACCGATCCCGACGCGGATCTTCATCACTTGCCGAAAATCTACGAAAGAATTGACCGTTTTTATTTTCTTCAAGTATAAGCTGCAAAGTAGTAATGTGTGAAAAATGTTTGCCTACTTCAAAACTGTCAGCAAAAAAGTTCAAGTTACTTTTGGTGGCACTTACAGTCTGGGTGAACGAAACGACGAAACGCGGAAAAGTTTAGTTACGTATCGTCAGAAAAACGACAGTCATCGCACGTGGAGAGTTTTAGACTTTGTAGAAAAAACTGCAGCAGTTTTGGGAATGTAAGTGAGTATTTCTCTTCGAAACTTCGACAACTGGCGAGGTGGGAAATGCAATTATCTCCATTAAATCTAAATTTACAGGACTTGATAACATCCAGAATCCACCCTGACTATATAAAAATTATATTTCTTCGTAGTTCGTGGTTTCAAATTGAACTTGGCACGTTGAATCGGGCTATCCAGACCAAGAGTGGGGTGTTTTTGGTCAGAATTTATAAACATGGAATAATATCTGAATAACTAAAACTAAATCGTTCTTTATATTTTATCATAGGTTATCATTGGACGGGAAATAGGTTATCATTGGACGATTTACCAACACCCAGCTTCGGAAAATGTATAAAACGCTTTGTTTTTTGTTTACAAAAAATCTAATCCGACCCAACACTACTCAAATCCTACGCTATATGTGTACCTTCTCATCAAACCAACATCAAGTTTGATTAACATTTTTTGAAGCACCAAAATCAATATGCAGACATCGAGTACGTGGTATGCAACACACTTACCAACTTCTTGCAAACTTATCTAAAAAAAATTTCCGTTTGCCACATAAGACACATCGACAAAACTTTGATCCAGGTCATGGTCTTTTTTCTAAAATGAAAATAAATAGAAAACAGCTTGACAGCTTCATTCTTTCTGTCCTCTGCTTGATGACATTTTGAAGAAAAAAAAAAGAGAAATGTTGCGAAGGCTACAATTGAAATTGCATTTTTCTCACCCGTTCAAAAGGGAGGACAAAGAAAACAGAAAAAAAATCCTCCAAAGTGTTTGTCTTTTATCCAAAACAAAACCAAAAAGACCATCAAACATCATTTGTACATCCATCGTCCCCCTCCCGCCATTATACAGCTGGGTTGATGGCTGCGTCGAGTCCCACTTTGGTCTCAACTCGTTTTGTGGTATCATATTTTCCAGATTAAGGTGTCAGCCACCACCACCAGCAGTGAGTTTTCAAGTTTCTGACTGTTGCTGGATCCGTTCCACTTTGTCGTTGTTTTGCGTATCATTCAATTTTATTCTATCGTTAACGCTCGACGACGAAGAAAGGACATTTTTCATCCCTCGGGGACTTTGCGCGTCCTCCTTCCATTTCAACACTCATTGCACACTCGCTACACTGCGCTGGGCGGTTGTCTTTTTTCGTTAGTTTAGTCAATTGCGCGATGCCACTTTGAGGCATCAGCAACACAATCCACTTCATCCACAAAGGACAGAAATTATAAATTTATCTACTACGTGTATTTTTTTTCAATATCTTTGTTATGATAATACGCAGAGGATTTACTTCTAGTATTTACCTTTCAGTTGGCACTCCATTTTCGCACTTCATCATCATCAGCTGCAAAAGCGAACAGCAGTCTGAACTGAAGATGAAGACGACACGGTGTGGCGTCTCTCTTATTTTGAGAACCTATCTCTAAATTAATAAATGTTCTGCAGAAATAAAGAGTAAAATAAATGTGAAAACTTTAGGGATTCATCCTGGGGGCATAGCACAGCAAAGTTACTTGGATACTCGTTCACGTCGCTTCTTTTGTGAATGTAATTTCCTTTTCAACGTGAAGAAGAAAAATGATAAAGAGGAGACGAATGAAACGAAAAAAAGTGCGAAAACTTTGAAATGTTTGTAATATTTTTTCAACACTCAGTCTGTGGAAGTTTTTCAGTTGATAACACATTCATATAGAAGTACGTAAGCACAGTGGGGCTTGCAAGTTGCCGGATGAAATTGATTTTGCGAATTGTGAATCGTACTCCTTTCCTCTTTTGATTTTATTCCATCAATTTCTTTTGAAATCTTTTGTAAACTTTTTCGATGCTATTTATAAAGACAGCATATTGGTGATAATTATTTAAGTTGTCAGCCATCTTTTTTTCAGCAGCAAGTGCAGCACATACAAACCTATATTGCTGTCTGAAAAATAAAACTATTTTGTGCACATGTAATTTTTGTAAATGCGTTGTGCGAAAAATAATACACTAAAACCCCGATTTGCGTCTTTAATTGGGACCAGAAAAACACAAAACAAATCGAAATACCGATAACCTTAATTATATTAATATGCATTTCTCCAAACTAATTGACTTCAAGTAAAGTGTATGTTCGTGAGCCTTTTTCTTCTGGAATCCCCTTTTTACAAAAAATCTAGGAAGAAAAAGGAATAACATTATTGAAATATAGCCGACGCAACTTCGAAACAACAATAATTTTTAAATGACGCAACTTCGAAACGACGCAAATCGGAACAATGCAAAGCAAAGCAAAGCAAAGCAAAGCGAGGTTTTGGTGGTTTTAAAAATATTTAAACGTTAAATAATTTAGGCAATATTCCTCCGAGTCTTTTGAACCAGTACTAATCTTTTTGCTTCTGAGCTGCAAACAAATTAAAACAAAACTCATTTCTAAAACACATCGAAGATGTTCTTGTCGTACATAATGTACATACACTGTGTCTCGTCGCCGTGAAATTAAGGTATGCGTCTTTTAAACTAGCAGAGATAATAATTGGGCTGTCTTTCACAGATGACTCAAAGGCAAAGAATGAACAGGAATCAGGAATCTTTACAAGAAACTAATAAATATATGTAAATCTGTCCCACCGAATCAAAACGTATGCACAGTTTAGTCCTCCATTGCAACATCTTTCTAGCCCAGTTTTATTGTTTCCGATTTTATACGTTTAACGTTCGCTTAGTCAGACATTCCCTCTAGTGAACACGGACGTTCAACCTTTTTCGTTTCCCAAAAAAATTCGTATTATTTTGTCAAGTTAAGCGTTTAAAATAAATTTTCAGGGAGAGCTTTTCAAGAACCGAAGTGGTTCTTGTATCGCTTTTTGGTGGTGAAATAGTTTTCGACTCGACTGTAGTCTACAGCCCACTGACAGTGGAGGGGGAGGAGAATGTTGCAGTAGCAACTCGTTGCACATAATGTAACGTAAAGTTTATGGGTCCTTAATGTGTTGATTCTGTCAGTAGCAAAAGTGCATTTTGTTGATTTATTTTTGAAATTACGTATATTATAATAATAAGGGCACTGAGTCAACAAAAATACTGCAAGAAACGATGGAATGGAAGTTGTGTCGCATCATATAGGTGATGGTGTGTGGGGTACTCTGCCGGATGGAGGCACACACGAACTCATAGCAAAAAAGTCGGGGGGCGAATAAGTTTTCTCCGCATAACAACTTCCACGCTATGTTGACAACATATTGTGGGTATAAAGCGAGATATGGGCATGGGCGATGATAGTGCTGGTGGCAAAAAATGAGATGGAATGGATAATGGCATCCACAACCCTTTGCAAACACCATCACCACTGCCGCCACCGAAAAGAAAACATGCTACAACTCCGCGAAAGTTGTTGACTTAAGTGACTAAGGTGAAGGCACTGACGGCGGCATCGTCGTCGTAGTGGAACTTGTATCCGACATCTTCTTCGCGTTTGCTTTTTGTTGTCCTCGTTGAGGTGACTTTAACTTTTTGGAGGAAACTTTTGAAATTTATAATTAGAAGAATGATGTTTTTTTTTGGCATGGCTTACACGGGCTTATGGCTTGGATTAACATATCAGAGGGTTAAGTGGAAAATGTTGTGATCGAATTATCAATTCAAAGTCTTCGAAGGGTGGGGGTTGGTATTTTTATTTGTATTTTAGTGGAGTATCGGAAGAAATTTGCAACAATGTATTCATGCGTGACGTGTGACTGCGATTATTTATTATCGCCGGATTATGTTGAAGTTTTGAAGCTGCTCGAATGTTGGCAAGTGGGACTTAAAACAATTGAGGGACGTACATGTAAAAGTATGCATGAAGTGATTATTCCACTAATCGATTTTGGAATGCTGTCAGTCAGTATCAAGTCAGGAGATTAATTTGGTACAGCGTATGTAAGCCCGATCTATATATTACTATGGCAAGTTGTAAGACTGTTTTGCGAGAAGAACTTTGAAACAGAACATGTGGTGATGCATTCTTTCTAAAGCCGATGCTAGCTTATGGCACTAAGTTCCTTTGTGGATGCAATGCCCTCAATAGGGATTGGCTGCATTACCTATGACAGGTTCAAATTCTCTCCCTCTCTCTCTCTCTCTATGTCATCTTCAGGGGCACTTCTTCAGCGGCTGTGTTGTATTTTGCAAACCTACAAATTTGTTTTTACAAGCGTCGCTTACAACATTTTAATATTTTTTTGATTCTTAGCTACAGCAGGATATTAAGTACTTAGCTCTCTGTTTCAGCAAAATTCATTTGTAGTTGTTGTTCAAGTGTGGATAGCCTAATGAATTTGTAATAGATTATTGTCATTTGAAATAGTATCCATCTTTCATGTAAGAGGTCGCTGTAATTATTTCCTCCCACAAATGGACTCGCTACCCCATTTCCCTTTGATACTTACCAAAAAACAGGTCTTTTTTGTATAAACCCTCCACGAGGTAAGATCTAATCGCCCGAATAAATTATCAGGAATCTTACACTGTCTTTCTTTCTTCCTCTATACCACATACCGTCACGAGGTTTTGTAACCAGCGCATTGGGTCACAATACACACACCCGAACAGGTTTACAGGTTGCCAGTTTGTGAAAAATGTACTAATTTGGGTGTAGCAAAATGTAATCCATTACTTTCTCAATGGATGGCTGTAGTACTCTATATCTGGCTTAGTTTTTGTTTCATTGATTAACAACAAATGTCAGTGTAAACATGACAGTTATTACTAAAAAAGCTTCTTTAACAGTTTTGCATTTGATTGATTTAGTTTCGTTTGCGCACGTCAAAAATGATCCCTTGCAAAGAGAAAATACGCTATATTTTACAGTTTTTCTTCGATAAAGGCGAAAATGCAAGTCAGGCGGCTGAAAATGTGAATAGTGTTTATGGTCCTGATACTGTAACAGCCAACCATGCGCAGTTTTGGTTTCGTCGATTTCGTTCCGGTGATTTTGAGGTTAAAGATGAACCACGCTTCGGAAGGCCAATTGTCAAAAATTTGGATAAAATTATGGAAGCACTGTTACCTTCAAAATGGCATACAATTAATGAACAAAATGGCGCATATTTGACTCAGATTGCTCCATTCTATACATACTAAATAGACCCTTCAATTTCATACAAAAATAATGGATTTCTTTTTGCTACACCTATATTTACAACTTGTGAAATAAAAATTTTCCCTACAAGTTTGTAGTCATAAATACAAATTTGTAATTGTAATATTCAAGTTGTTGAAATAGAGTTGCCTCGAGTTGTGTCATTCTCCTTTTTGCAAATATTACACGTTCGTTTTTTGGGTTGAGCCCCCAAAACAGCGTTGCTTTGTTTTGCCACAACTCTTACAATGGTACAGTTTGTTCAATTTTGGTAGCCTAATCCGGATCAGATTAGGCTGGAAAAGAAATACGGCCATTGACAAGAATAAAATAAATATTTCTGTATCTGATTTCTGTCCTCGGCGGAGCAAGGGCAAAGGGATAGTACGAACTATTCCACTCAGAGGAAGAACAATTATTTGCAGCAGAAAAATACGCCTTCCCCGCAATCATTAGAAAAAGGGTCTCTGATCCTGAAGATTTATCGTCGTATTCTTTCGAGTGTGTGCCTCATATTGAAAGCAAAGCGTTTGTGTTTACAAAGTCATTATTCTTTCGATTTCTTTTGACCAACTTCGGAAACATAATTATTTGCATCACCCACCATTAATCTCTTTTAAATCATAATCCAGTCTCATTTTCAGCTGAACCCTCTTCCTCGGAGTTGGAGTACATTCCTCAAAAAGCCGTAATAAATCTCTGAGGACACGGTATCCCATTCTGTTTTGAATCCTAGTAAATCGCCGCAAAGACATTACCCTATATACGAGCACATTGGCCCATACATTCGCGTAGAACGCGTCCTTCGACTTTCTATGCTCGCATCCAGAGGATACATACATCAAGCACAAGTGTTGTTATTCAATGGGTCGTGATAATTTATTACTTTTAACCGATATTTTTTTTACTCGGTTACCGAAACGAGTTTCCTGCTTACCGAGTGTTAAATTAACATCGTGCCAACTGAAGGCCAATTATTTTTTTCTGTCTGTGCTCCATGGTCGTTCATTTCTCATTCTCACCTGCAACGTTATGATCCATTGTCCGAACTCAAAATAAAATTCTTCCACTGGGTAAGTAAGTCCGGTGGTAGTAGTCCCAGTCCCAGTAGAGTGAAACCAATACTCAATTATCTTGTTCATCGATATTCAATTAATTTTGCAAATTTCTTGTGAGCATTGTGGCGTAAAAAGGAGCGAACGCTAGGGCAAAGGAGAGGATTTAATTACGTGCACGGTCGAGATGGTGTGGTAAGATGGCGTCCATCCAGGAAGGGATCAACATTTTCCAGGACTTCTCACCGTAAAGGAGGCAGCGCGGAAGTTGATTATGATGCTGATTTCTCTGTTTTGGAGTCCATTAGATTACGGCGAATGGAATGGCACAAAAATGGTGGCCGGAATTCAATTATGTGCACTATGTAAAGGTGGAATAATTGAAAATTAAATGGGGTCGTTGCGAATCCTTGAAACCTGAACTATAGTTTTTGACCTCGAAGGAAATTGCTCTAGGTGCGGTATATTTCAGTGCTAGACGGCTGCCAAAGGTCCTTTGCAAGTGAGTGTAAACAGAACACGATACGAAAAATAACTAGTTGAGGAGTGAAATAATTCGTTCAAGTTCGCTCTCCGATTTGAGATGAATAAATACGGTAATAGCCATTTGTTTTTCCTTTTTTTGCGATGAAGTATCAAGTGGAAACCGAGCGACGGTTGTTTAATTACTTTGCTTAATTGGTTTGTTTGATGATCCGCGATGTGGGAGTACCTCCCTGTAAAGGGAATCTTTGAGATAATTAAGCTGAAAAAGGGGTATGGTCTGCTGTCTGTGTTTAGAATGCAAATCGAGTTAAGGTTAACGAATGTCAGGCCTTAGATTATTCTAGAAAATCTTAAGACAAATTTAAATATTCACTCTAGCAACCTCATTTTGGAAAGCCGACAAATGTACCTGAGCAGCACGATACTTGACATCGTATTGTTTACGGAAAAGTAGGCCTTGCAACTCTGCAATTAAATATGGATTCATACGAAAACTAAATGGGATTTCCACGGTTTTTTATTCAGCGCAAATCTTAAGAAATAGGTACTTAAAAAAAAAATTAAATATGGTGAATAGTTTATGCAGAAATTCGTCAAAAAATATTAGAAAACATTTGCCGACGAATAAAAGTACACTGAAGCTTCCCTTCCTCGAAACGTTTTTTTTTGCATGATCACCTCTCCTTTTTCACAAAGTTTTCTACCAAATTTAAGGATTTATAAACGTCTTCAGGATCATTACCCCTGCACTCCATAAAGGCTCATATATTCTCAGCTGTAAAGGAAATTTGTTCAAAAGTTGACACGGAGTTAAGTATTAGGTGTTCATCCACCTGCTTATATTTCCTTTACTCCTCACAGCATGGCCTTGTATTTTCTAAAAAAAAAGCTCTTTATTTTTGTCATGTTTGATAAAGTATTTCGGCGAATAAAAAAATGTGAACTATGTCTTTCTTCTTGAATTGTGTTCTACTTTTTTTTTTCTTTTCTTTTTTTGACGCAAGAACTCTAATTTTCGTGTGCAAAATGTTTTGACCTGAGTGTAGAATTTTTGACCATTTATAGCCCAAAATATATATATTGCTTTTATCCTTCATTTCGAAGTCTATGGAAGAATGCCTAGCAAATTACAAATTGTTGGACTACTAAGCGAGGGGTCCGAGGTTCGAATCCCGAAAAAAGCCCAAAATTCCAACTTATAGTTTTTTTTTTTCCGCAGCGCCACCTCTCGCGAACGTCTGACAAACATCCGAGAGTATAACTGTCATGAAGGAGCTCCTCAATTAGCCGTTTGGACCCGGCATAAAATTATAGATCCCTTCCATTCGTCCCAAAAATAAAAAACTCACACGAAACGTATGGTTGTGAGAAGCTAGTCCTAGGGTCCCTACAGACCAGTTGCGCCAACTATTTATTTATTTTTTAGCAAATTACAACAGCAGATGTAGCTGTATATAAGAAGTACATTTTTTTTTTCCAGAAAAACAAAGTCCCAAGTACTTTTAAAGTGGCCGCAAATCATATAAGAAAATAAATTACTGTAACAGCTTTTATTGCAAAACGGACTCCTAGGATCTTTGCTATTTTACAAAAATACTCGGTAATTCTGGACACAAAAATCTGCCATCTACAAAAAATGCAATTATAAAAATAAATAGATTTTTGTTTGTTGATTTTTGCAGCGATTGGGATAGTCCTATCAGCTCTGGATTAACTGCATCAGGTCTGCACCAGGGTTGCCAGAATCTAGTTCGCTTTAAGCGCCCAAACTTGAAACAAATTTAGCCCAACATCGTTTCCTTGGTATTTTTCCCATTTACCCATCTGCAATTGGCTTTTCTGAGTTGTGCTAAATCAAAAGGCCTGCAAAATAAATCAAAATTGCCTGCAAGTTAAACTACTGTTCGATGTCACTTGACTGCAAGAGTGTTACCAAGTTTTAAGCGTGCGGGTTTGTTCGAAAATATTTTTTTTCCAGAACAAAACAAACAAAATCAACACACAATTTGTAAAACAATATTTAGCCCAAAATTGTGTTGACCGCTCACTTTTTCATTTCTATCTATTTTAAGTAAAACGTCAAAGCTCCCAACCTGGCAGCACTGGTCTGCACCAGAGATGTTCGGAATTCGAGCAGTTGCTTCCGACTTTCAGTTGATACATTAAACATTGCGCATTACCAACTTGGTCATTGTCGATAGCACAGCCTACAAGTCTTGTTAAGTGCTGTTAAGTGTTGCCCCTTGCCATTATTTATCTGCTTTTCCCCTAGGCAACTTTGTTTGCCATTTATTTCAAAAAGTCTGCCGGACTTTTCAACTTTATGGATCAGACACAGAATTTTAGCAAGGATTGGGGCGACATTCTGCTGGAAGATCCATTCGACGGGTTCACTAAAATTTCAAAAGTGTTCTTTCTTTCCTCATTTTGAACTCACCGCCCTTTAGATATTGGAAACGCCAGCTCTATTGTTCCATAAAACGATTCACAGGGCCGAAAAACCTCTATAAATATAGGTAATCGTTTTAAAGATCGTATCCTTCAACTTTTCTTCTTAGAAACACGCGATGTTTTTCTCATATCGCCCGTACAGGACTCCATTCGATGTTCTCTACTTGGTGCATTTTTCACCATTCGCCTTACAGTCGAAACGATGGCAGTACTTTCAGCCTCAGCCCTTATTTTAAGTGTTGGCTGGGATGAATTGGAGGCCAAGACCGAAGTTTGCTCACCAAGTTCTGCCATCATCATATTTTGCTTGCAATCTAATGCGAACTTAGATTTTGTATGATTTTAAGACCTACGCTTCTCTCATGTCTTCCAAAATATTACTTCCACAACTTGGTTTATAAGTTAATGGAGAAAATCGCACTGATCTATAAGAACCCGAACGAAACCGACATTTAAAAGGTGTGACCCTATTCCAATGACGCAGCGAAAGAGCATAATCTCTTACAGTCAAAACGATAGGGGTTAACAAAAATCGCAAATGCCTTGAGCTATTTTTAGGAGGAAAAATCTTTTAGCAGTCTAAACCTGAAACTACACAAAAGCTAGTAAGACGTTATGGTAGAATATGCCAAAACGGTTTTTGGATATTTTTTGGGAAGCGTGGGAAGAGGCCACAAGTAAACTTCAAAACTGATAGCAGTTGTCCCCTTGTTCTAATTGATGGGCACTCAAGAACGACTTCAATGTAAACAATTTCAATAAAGAAACAAAACGGTGCAACCCAAACTGCCTCAATCCAACCCCACTTTCCATAGCCAACCTGTCTCAGCAACTTATCTAATCTGTCATTCACGTACGTCTATTTCGGCAGCTTATAAAACAGATATAGCCGCATTGCTCCTCGGATAACGTCACATATAATAGCCGCTTAAATAATAAATTAATTACGCCAGCCATTATTCGAACGTAGCCTGTGGGTCCCGCAAACCATTGAACATTATATCTCATCCATTGAATTGAATATTTTTAATATCTTGCCTCAGCCAGACAGTTGTACAATGGGATGAGTTCTGTTCGATATCGCCACCCCCCTCAAATCGTTTATGGTCCTTTCTTTTGGTTGAGCCCTTGGCTAACAAGATATGTAGGAGACATGCAAACTAAAGCGCAACAATAAATTGGATTAAAAGGGAACATTTAGCAAGAACAATGTAAAGTAGGACACGGTAAGGATTTATGGGTTTTTAGTTCCATTGTAATTGCCAATCGATTTTGTGAGTGCATGTGTGTGTGTGTGTTATTGTCCTCTGGCAATCCTTCTCTTAGATTTCCTCCATCTATCCGCCGCCCGAATCCAAATGGACAACTAAGCACACATGCTTTCGGGCCACTGTCGGTCGTTCGTGTGACTTTTTGTTCGATTTGTATGTTTCAGCAGTGGGAGGGGTCCTTTCAATTTCTGGGTGGCGGATATATATTTTTCGTACGAGATGTAGGATTAATTGGGTTTAACGAACATAAATACCTTGGTGCTCGAATGATATTTATTCGTCTCTATGGTATCAGATGGCGGATTGGAGGTCGGTGGATTTTACAGTCTCGATGGCTGGCTCGATGTCAGAAGTGGTATGCAGTCAGTCAGGCAGTTGTATACAGGGCTTTTGAATTTAAAATGATTTAGTTCTGGGTTTAAATGTCTCAAGAGGTCAGGTAGGCACTTGTGTGATTTTTTAAGAAGCGGAAACTTCTGTTTTTCTGTTTTCTTGCCAATGATTGGTTGTTTTATTCAAGTTGAACCCTCTTTGAAGCAAGAAATATAACGAAAAAGCCTTCCCAACTAATAAACAACGGATCCAACTTGGTTGAGATTGCTCGTATATTACACATAAAATAAAATAAAAGTCAGTAGTACATCCTACAGTTGTCATCAACTGTTTAAAAGTTAGGAAATTTAATTATTTGCCTTAGCACTCTTTTTTATTAGCCCTACGGGCATTTACCCAGCCAAATGCAAAACTATTATCTGCAGCCTGTGCCACAAGCTCGTTGTAACTACAAAAAGTTCAGAAAGAAACAGGAACTTTTGTAAACTTGATTAAGGCAAGAGACGGAATCCACAGCCACACTAAAGCAAAAGTGGTTAAACAATTTGCGCTATTTTCTGCACAGCACGAGTACATAAATCTAAATGCGTTGATGAATGGATACCAATTTGATGAATACTTTGAGATAGAGATGGAATAAAGTGAATTTTTAAGTGGATCGTCATAGCGATGGCAAACTCTCAAGTTTGGCTACGAAGAAGTTTTCCTTCCCGAGCATTATGACGAACTTGACAGCAAAAAGTTACGTCTATCATTTTGTAGTTCTATACGTACCGCTTCGGAGAGATGTACTTGTACATCCATACTCATGAGTGAATCGATCTGAGTGAAATGTACATGAGGATTGTGAACTGAGTAATATCCTGTGTAGTGCGATGCTTTGTGATTGGCAGTAACAATTTTTGCGGCCAGTAAGCATAGAGGGAATTTTTTCTGAGGTTTGTTTTTTAATTGACAATCATTTTCCCTGCGACAATCATTTTGATGGCTGAAAGCTCGCTTTGGGTTTGACATTTCGCCTTGCGTGGACTAATTTTAGCTGACTAGATCAGTAGGCGCTGTGGTTTAGTTGATTCCCACTGATTTGATTTTTCCACTCCGCCACCACCCGCTAATGTCTGACAAACATCCGGGAGTATAACTGTCCTGAAAGCGCTTCTCCATTAGCCGTTTGGACTCGCCACAAAATTGTAGATCCCTTCCATTCGATCAAAAAATGTAAAGCTTAGACAAAACGAATGGTTGTAAAAAGCTAGACTCTATACGGCATGTTGTAATTGCGTGCTGAAAATCCTACTTTACTTTGCTTTGCTGAGATCGAAGCTAAAAAAAAACACGTCTATTATAAGCTAAGACTTTACTCCGAAAATCATTATATTAATACGTGAACATCCCATGTTTCCCTACATTTTTTTAGTATTTATTTGGATATGAGTAGAATGAAACTTATATGTTGTGGAAAGGAACTGTGCCATAGATGTGCGCAAACAAAAAATTGTTGGTTATGTCGCCATTAAGGAGGTAAAATTAAGTTAACAATCTCCCATGTAAAATGTTTATCAGTTAAATGAAACCATTTTGGTGACATTCAATTTGTCGCCGCCATATTGCCATAGCAAGGTATTCAAATTCTATATCATCTTAGATTAGAACCTATTTTTGAAGGAAAGCAATTTGCCCTCTCCTAAAAGTAAGCAACAGTACGTATAATTTTAATTCAGGGGACCACTTTTGTTTCAATGATCTCACCATGGACAATATTTATCGACAAATATTTTGCTCTTAATGTTTATTAGTGATGTATGAAAATGTTAAAAAAATCATGAGTATTACTTATTTTCAAATGGAAGTACTTTTTCGATATCTAGATGTCGCTTTTTCGTTTATAAAAATAAACAAAATAAATATCGAAAATTGTGGTACGTTTTTTAGTACTACATACTACTAAAAGGTCGGGTCGTTTTTCGACCACAAGCGAAACTATTCTAAAGAAATTCGTCGATGAATAAAAAAAAGGCTCAAAGCTAAAAGTAACATGCTACAAACCACCTACCTCTTTCATCATCAGCAGCTTTACTGCTTTTAAAGCCATTCAACAGCAACCACCATTAATTGTCAATTTTAACACCGCTTTTCTCGATTTTTTAAATAATTTTAACCCATATATATCCGATATTAGGCGTTTTTCGTTTTTAGTTCAGAGCGCAACCTGTTCTACAAAAAGTTTGTGTTTCTTTTTTCGTTCAGAGCACTTTCAGTTTTGAGCTCTATGAGCTCAGAATAAATTGCCTGAGCATGCTGAGTGAAAAACCGATCACACACTTCCTGTCACATTTAACAGAAAAAAATTGTGATCGGAATAGGAAAGTAAAAGGTCTTTCATTAGCGACTTGACAACTTAAAACTTTCAGTGTGAATGCACCCTTATAAACCGATTACCGAACAGTCAATGTCAATATATTCAGCAAAATCAACATTTTAATCGTGGAATTAAAATTTACTACCAAAATTCCGAGTCGGTGGTCGTAGATTAAAGAAAAATTTCATCGCAAAATCATCTTCAGCGATGAAGCGCATTTTTGGTTAAACGGCTTCGTCAATAAGCAAAATATGCGTCACTGGACAGGTGAGAATCCTCATGTGCTTCATGACACAGCACTTCATCCGCAAAAAGCCAGTTTGGTGCGGTTTTCATGCCGGTGGAGTCATTGGGCCGTTTTATTTCGTCCGTCGATGAAAATGGCCGCCACGTAATGGTAAATGGTATTCGCTACAGAGACATCTTGGAACTTTATTTCTTTGAGCAATTGCATGAATTGGACATCAGTGATATGTGGTTCCAATAAGACGGTGCCACAAGCCGCTCAGCGGGTGCAACAATCGAGTTATTGAAGTCTCAGTTCGGTGATCGTGTTATCTCGAGAAAAGGACCCGTCTTTATTTTTTTTTTTATGGGGCTATATTAAATCATTGGTTTATGCCAAAAAGCCGGCGACGTTAGAGGAGCTCAGAGCCAATATTGAATGACAAATACCGGCCGTATCAGTCGAAATGTGTGGCCGAGTCTTTGAAAATTGGGTTCAACGTATCGACCGCTGCATGTGTTCCCGTTGTGGACATGTTTTGATAGTAATTCAAGCCAATACATATTTTTTTGAGCTATCTCAAGCAGTTTACATTTTATTCAAAATATAAGTTATCAAGTCCTCAATGAAACCCCCTTTATAATGATGCGAATTTTCAATGTCGTTATATTTATCTTTTCAGGAGTAGGTATGTGAAAGCGTCTTATGTATATCAGAAAGGGGATCTGAATTTGGATCGTGTTCTCAGCCCTATCCCAATCTGCTTCGATTTTAAAAATATGAAGGTAGGTACCCCCTTTGCAAAACTAAGGTCCCATCAGGTGAAGTCTTGATGAAATGTTGCTTAAAAATTTTGAGAAGTTGATGCAAGAACATTCTCTGATTGGCTTTAACTAAAATTTTGACGGACTATCACCTACTAGTCATTTACTGCAATACCGACGTGCGCAACTGTTTTAGCTGTTTAAAAGCTAAAAAAAATTACATTTCGCTGCACTGCAACGGTAAATATCCCTTTCGATTTTGTTTTCTAGGAAGCACTGAGAAATCTCATATATTTATCTGACGAATGCGTCCATTTAATTTCCACGTTTAAACTTTAAGAAACCAAAAAGTCCTTGTTCCGAAACTATCTCTGCCATCGTCGCATATCGGAATGATTTTCAATTCGATTTTTCTATCCCACCTATCAACCGTGATGATCCACTAAAGCGTAAATCCCTCGACCACTTAATACGAACTCACATAATTCCTTAATCTCTGTTGCATAACATTATCGTCGACTATGGCGGGGTTCTAGTTCGACGACCAAGCCATTCCCATTAGTATTGGAAACGTGCATGCTAATCTAGCCTAGGAAAGTTATACTGCGAGAGAGTGTAGCTATCTCCAGACAACTTCCGAACAGCGCACTAAAACAATATTTGTCCAATCACTTTTCACACAGGCATCTAGCAGTGGCACAGAGCGATGCACCTCCTAGAAGGGATTCTCATAAATTCCTTCGGCATGTAGGAAAGTGTATACTACTCGTTCGTACACAGTCCATCTCGCATCGACAGACGCTCATATCGTCGGCGATTGGACTGTCATTATAATTCATGGCACGTTTCGCATAATGACGGTGAACTCGTGCAGCTTACAGTGCTACCACTAGCGGTTATGCCACATCCATCTTCTTGGCATGCACCGGGCGCCCGGTCTTCAGTTTGCAGCAAGTATGCACCTGCAGGATGCTCTTTGAAATCTGAAGTACAGTGACAGTCTACGTCGTATGCATACTTTAGACGGACTTAGCTTACCAGCAGGATCATCGCATTTCATTCACTGAGTAGTGAGTATGTGGCGAACGTAATTGGCGTCTGATAGCGGTAGTGATGGTGACATGCTGCTCCTGTTTCGTGCATCTCACAGCAAAGTGAAACATTGATGTTTGCTTTTAATTTGAGCATAGCAAATTTGCGCTCTGAAAGTTGTTTGTTTTGGATTTTATTGCATAATTTACTGTTTCGTCCTTATAGAAAAATAAGACACCCTCGTTGGTCCTCAGCTTTTGGTACAATGGGTGAATTGATCAATAGCCACCGATGGACTTAATCTTTGGAAAGTATTTGCAAATAAAATAAAAAAAAAAAACAGGAAATGGCCGGCATTTTGTATTATTTGAAACCACAATCTCAGATGGTAACTCAAAGTCCGCTCAAGATAAGAAGAGAACAGGCAGAGTTATCATGTCAGTCCTTAAACTTGGACTTATAGGTGTTTATCCCAAGTGAAAGGGCATTTTTTTGAAAACATTATTAAGGTACCTTGAGTCGGTAGCTAAAGTAGATAGCCCTAGCCTCCCCCTTAACTAAATCATAGTTGGTAACGCAAATTATTTATTCTAACTTAGAGAGATAGTCCTTGCAGCTAAAAGGCAAAGGAACCAGCCAAATCAGATTGAGCTACCTTCATTAAACTCAGGTCAATCATTAAAATCGCCCCTTTCCTCCGAAGCGACGCCCTAAATCCCGCAAAATGTAATTCTGATAGAAAATACAGATTTTTAATTAGAAAGCTTACATTTTTTATCGATTTATAGAGTATACAGATTGAGGTTATGTATGGAATGGTACATCGGATAAATGGGCGCCACGGCTTTGCTGGCAAGTTCGTACTCTTTTATTGAAATCGAATGAATGACCATTTCGCATAAATGTGGCTGAATTTCATTAATACACCTCACAATTTAATCTTTCAAGGCGTTGATGGTCGTGGGCTTATTCGCATAGACCTTTGACTTCAAAAAAACCCCAAAGGAAATAGTCCAATGGGGTTAAATCGGAAGATCTGGATGGCCAATTCTGATCGCAAAGACGGCCGATTACGCGATTAGGAAATGACTCAGGCAGTAATTGAATAATTGTTTCTCTGGCTGTATGTCGTATGTGGCACCGTATGTGTTGATACTATTTACATCTTGGTCACATCCATATCTTGTAATTTAGGCACTAAAAACAGGGTTACCATGTCACGATAACGAACACCATTAATTGTTACTGCCTGACCAAACCGTCACGCGTTGTGGATGCATTTGTTTCTCAACAAATACTCCTGGGTTTTCTGAGCCCCAAATGCGACAATTCTGAGTATTAACGAAGCCATCAAGGTGAAAATGAGCTTCATCACTGTAAACCTTGGTAAAAGCGCCATCTGTTGCAACCTAAAACGTATGAACATATTTATCGGACGCACCCATTGACAACTCCAACTGCACCCAACTTCACTGCTATGAATGTTCGTTGTAATTTTTTGTATTGATAGTCGCACGTTCTTAAACGTCTTAAAAAATAAAGAAAATAATTAAAAAGGATATCCTCCCTGCTAATTGAAATAAATCAAGTTTAAATCACTGAAGATGATTTTGTACGACTGTAGCTGGGCAAACCTTCACTATTTTTAAAATATTGCTCAACCATGAAAATGCGTTCTTCTTTCGTATAGCGCTGCATTTTTACTAGCCTCGAACTGTCATCTGTCACATTGGAATTTTTTGTCGTGCGCAAAATTCAAATTGTGCGTGAATTATGGGACACCCTTTATAACTCAGTCTTATGATATTTAAGTCAATTCAATATCCCAACGAATTTTTATGCCATAAGAATAGTTGTCTTCCTTCGACTTACAGGCGAGGCACTTAATAAGCTCCGTTGTAGCATCCATACCAGGCCACTGTTTGATAAGATTATGCGCCAATGGAATTGAAATGGAAGAACAGATATTCACCGCCCCATAATTCGTCATCAAATAATTTTTCGTTTTTTTTTTTTATTTTAAAGGAAAGTCAACTCGCCTAATGGCAGCCGTAAAGAAATATGACTGCATATATGTTTTGTTCAAAGTACCGTAAAGAAAATTCCTTTTTGGACCTGCAATAAGTTTTATGGCACATAAAGCTATTTTCTAATTACAACTCCATTAAAAAGCTAATTGAAATTAAGAGGCCCACACATCGCTAGCCTGGCGAACCTCATACAACAAGATGTTCTCTCCACTGCCAACTGGCAAAAAAATAGCAAAAGCGTTGAATGCAATTTCAGTCCTTTTGTATGGGTTGCAGTTGGCCTAATCTAAAGATGCTATCGTCTAGGGACTTTGACTTTCACCAGTTGTGCAACGCTACCAACTTCTGGCAACTTGCCAAGTGGTGTGTTTGTATATGTTGGCATTTCTTCTTCTCATAACAGCTTACATCACGCAAAGCTTGCATTGGAGTAGCAAAAACTAAAGAATACCATTGTATCTGCCCGGGTGAATGGTTTGACTTTGCCCATTACAAAGGTGAGACGCAGACAACACTTGAGTTATTTTTCTTTTACAGTTTTCCAACAATTAATTTGGTACGCTTCCTAGACAACGTACTAGACAGAGGATAATAAAAAGTGCATGTTCGTAAACAAACAAAAAAAATTGTTTCAGAATGTTGATTCCTTGCAAGGCTAATGCCACAGCATGTGTCCAGTTGCGGATGCATGCTTGAGAAAATGGAAGGAGGGGAGAGCGAGGAAACACTGTGTCAAAGTTTTATGGCGCTTAATATGTGCTGTCGGTGACAGGAGTGCAATCTTTTTGATTTATTTACAAAATATTTAAACTTTTTATTTTGCACTCATAGAAGGCAAATGGAATGGAATGCATTAATGTGTCATACGGTGCAGCAAAGTCTTGTTTTTATTTTTAAATAGGGGAATAAAATGTTTCTCTCAAAATGGTGGACGTCATGTGTGTACGAAAAACAGGTAGTAGTGCACTAATGCATTTTCTTACAAGTAAATGAAGTAGAAAATACAGGGTGTTTCCATTAGCCTGAATTTATTGCTCCTTACTAATAATCATTTTTGATCTTTACACTAAATATTTTTTAGGTCACAATGGGCAATTTAGTATGGTAAGTTATGTCATTGTGAGTTCGAAAAATTCAGCCTGGACCTGGACACTAAAAATGATTATTAAAATCGCAGAAAATGTCAGACCTAAGTAACCAGCACCCTGTGCTAATAAAGGGTGTACCAAAATTCATGCCGGAAGTTCTTTTGATGAAGACGCAGGCTTGCAATTTTGGATTTCATTCCGTACAGAGCAGTATATTGAATAAGTAACCTAAACGACTTTGCAGGAAAATATTTACTCTTTTGGTGAAATTTAAAATTTCAGTAAATATGGCTGAACTTTTTTGATGCAGCGAAGGTCCGAACTGCCTCAATGTTTTGTTTTCAGCGACTTGTTAAATGACAAATCTAGGACCATAATTGATAAAGTTTCCACGAATTTTTCATGTTTCTGTTCACAGTAGACGAAGTTAAATCAGTATATGTTATAAAAAAAACTACAGGCGAACCTCCATCTTAATATTTAAAATACTGTTCAACGATGAAAACTAGTTGTTCATGTTTGTTGATGTAGCCACCCATTTTGAGAAACCCCGAACGCTCAGCTGTCTAGGCTGTATATAATTGCGTTGGCAACACTTTTCCGGACAAATGGCGTAAAATTCAAACCATGTGAGAATTTTGGGCTTAGCGTTAAAACTTTGGAATCCAGACGTCATAAGTCCGCAATCTATACAACTTTGTTCAATTGCTGTAAGATATCTGTCTGTAGATATACGTGGGAGGTAGAGTTACAGGGCGTTTCCAGCTTCTGATATTAATCAGTTTATTACTACTATTATAAAGGAATACACAAAAGTGGGTTTCGGACACGCAGCACTTTAGAACAATTTTTTTTTCTCTAAGTGATTTTCTGACACAGTTTGACGAAAGCCTATGTTAAGGCCAAACGGTTCCATCCCAAACTAGTGAATTGCTGCAACAAAACAAGACTGTAGCGACTTATGTAGTCTTTTGGACCAACGATTTGTTTATTAGTTTTGTAAACGCTTTACTGAAATTTGGTTGAAAATGTTCTTTACGAAATCCACTTTCATATTTGAGTAACTTTATTCTCTTAGCTATGGGTTGGGCGGAATGTGTTTCCAATTCAAAGTGTTTGTTCTCCAATTAGCTCGATTCGTGAAAATCAGTTTTCAGTTGCGTGCATTCGATCTTTTCTTCTACTGTGTCGGTGCCTTCGGTGATGGAATCGACGATTATCTGGTCTCCAACGCGGTCAATCGTCAATGCTGCTGTTCAGCTCTTAGGATTCGCTTTTGGATTTCCTTCGTTAAAGCCTGTTGCTTGATTTATTATGCCCTGAAAACAAGGACATTTTTATCTCCTTCATCAGGAAGAGCACAGATTTTTGAAAAAAACTGTGCATCTGCGGCTGGACATAACCATACGGGTTTGGTACGGACATCAAAGTTAGACATGAACAAGTTGAAAGTCTAAAAGGTTCTAAATCTTTATCACGTGAGTTTTCGAGGAACTCGTAGAAGCAGTCTCTAAATAGGATCGTATTTTCACGTGGGTGGAAATGAGACTTCCTGTGGATTTTCATAAGGCGATCATTTACGCGTAGAGAAAGATCATTTATCTTGGATGGCGTATGGAGAGCTCATTCTTTTTATTAGGTGTCGGACCGTACTTCTTCAAAAATTAAGGGAATCGAATTATCAGCGTCAAATGCATTCGACACAGCACACAGGCTTATTGCTCACTTCTAACAGATAAACACTGACTACCTGACAGTGCCGTAGCCAGGATTTTGTTTCCGGGGTGGGGTTTTTGCTTCCAAATCTTACGAGGAATTCTCTAAACAAAAAAACTATAGGGGTATCCGCGATTCGGTGTAACAGACGTAGTAAAATTGCGAAATTTTTTTTTTGTCTGATCGTGAACACACTTCTTATCATCTCGTGCAAAACTGAAACAAATGACTGTTCGAAAAAACTTAAACTTTTTTCTGAAACTGAAAAATTAGCTTTTAATTGCTTATTATGCCGAAAAGAGCGAAGAAGAAAAAATATTTTTGATAATGGAGAGAGTAAAGACGAAGATGATACCATGTAAACCACTTTTTCTGTCAATTTTTTGACTCTTCGACGGCGCTTACGCTTTTTTGCATTCTCTTTATTTTTTCCGATAGCAACCGACACACAGGAATTAACAATTTAGCGAATTGTCAACTTTACAAGGCTACACTTTACTCTGTTGTATTTTTCGGTTAAAATAAGGTCAGCGGATAAGTGCAAAAGTGTAGCGAAATTTCAGTCAGTCTATTTTGTTGTTGTAGTGCGAAAAAAAGTTGCACTTTCGCAGCCAGTTGCATCGGACCGTGAATACAGCTAAATTCCAATTCATTGATTTTTATTAGTTTTTAAATCGTATGTAAATAATTTTATAATAATTTTTTAACACACATTTTTTTAAATCAGACGTCTTGGTTTTTTTTTTTTGACATGAGATCAATCACCTTATCTGGATCCACATTAATATCCGAATGAACAGATATCATAGCAAGTGAGGTTAATCGTGCATTCCCCATAACGCTTTGGGACACTGTTTTAATCAATTTCATAGTTGAAAAGGTTCTTTCAACTCTAGCTGTGTGGTCACTGGAAGCGTGGCCAACGCCATAAGCAAGAAGTTTATACCTCTAAAGTAAGTCTTGTCACATGTATGAAGGAATTTCAAAACTTCGGTGGAAGGATCACTCGACGATATTTTTTCGCACCAATGAATGTACTCATCTTTCACACCTGACAACAATATCGAATTATCAAAGTAGCACGTTAGCTTTTCCATTTCGGTCGCTCACTCAACTGCAGCAAAACTTGGGAGAAGGACTTGAAACGATGGTAGAACGTCTTCGTTGACCATGAATCTGTCCGTAAGATTTTTTATTAACTAATCTATGCAAGGAATCCTCAAGTCAATATAATGTGTCACTAACTTCCTACATTTCGAAGCCTCTTAAAGACTTTATTGTTAAGTAGAAGCTGAGAGCTATAGCCTCAAAAATCTCACCAAATACGTCGACTGTCATGAGCACTTAAAAAGTAGGTAACATTAAAATTACAAAGTTTTCATTTAATTTAATTGGGGTGGATTGACGGTCCCCTGTCTCAATTATTTAAATGCCAGCATTTTTTAAGTGTTGTTTATTTTAACACTGCAGACATACATACATACCAACTCGAGTGCAGAGCGCGTTATGTAAATATTGGGCGTCGAATTGATTGAGTTTCATTCGTTTTAATTTCCGACGAACGCATGATTGACGTGAAGTTGTTGATTTTGTTGTTCAGCACATGTCTGTTGCAAATTGAATGTGGAAACAATTTAACCAAAGAATTGTTTTCCAAATGAGACGCATGTCTGTGATGCGTGCATAGAAATTTAATTTTGCTTTTGAAAGTTTCATGCTACAAAAATTTGACACTGATACGTATCCTTAGCGGAATGAGCCAGCAAATGGAAGCCGACAGCAACAACCATCGATATACTAAACTAAAGTGAATCTCGCCACTGAAAAGTCACCAAAAAAAAAAGAGCCCATTAAATATTCCTTATCTGCACTTGGCACTTTGCAGCAGACAAGTGTCCATGCTGAAAGGTTCACAAGGTACATTCTCTTGGAGCAAATATTCTCGTGGATATACAAAAAAGTTGTAACCACGGAACATACAGCAATTTAGGCTAGCGTGTGTGCCGGCAAGTTTGGCACCCACCATCACTCCAGAACGTACAACTTTTAACAATTAAAGACAACAACAACAGCAACGGCACTCTTGGTAGGTATACTCCCGACAGAGTTGTATGGCAGTAGGTACAGCCAGAACAGCCAATAGCATTATATTTGCATAGCAGTCGCATTAACACGATAAACTTTGTCCATTCTTTCACGTAATTTGTATGCAAATACGAATGAATAGGAGAAAGTTAAACTATTTGTCTCTCCCCGATACACTGTTAATGGCCACTTAAGGAGCCACATTGCACGCAAAAGCCACGACTACGTAACGCTAGCTACTGGTGCGGGCTAGTGCTGATGCAAAGTCCATTAGAAATGTTTTCCCAGCTAAACTTTTGAACTTTGCTAGATGATGGCGGCAGTAGGTGGGATGTGAGGTGAGGCCTGCTGCATGCCCGCCACTCGGCAGCATAATGCAATTAAGGGAATGCTAAATCTTTGAAAGTTACAACTTTTCGAGTTACTGCTTTTCATTGGAGATGATTTTGACGACGACGACGACGACGACGACGACGACGACGAATAAACGAGCAGGCAGAGGCACTTGTGGCAGCAACATTTCCCAGAACTGGGTCATTGCTTGTCAAGTTGACTAGATGACGAAAAACAGTTTCTGGTTACTTAGGCATGGTTCTATGAACGATATCTAAATGCAGGGCGCACATGCAAACGAATTTTTGCATAGTGTGTGTCAGGTGTTTTTTTCCATGTCCTTCCTGAGCTGAGACTGTGCAAACTTAGAAAGCAGCTGATTAGACCCTAAAAAATCCGTCTGTTCTTTGTTTACGCTATGTCTGGGAGTATGAATACTACCCCGCGGATCTGGATGGCAATAGAACAGCTGCGACCGGTTACTCTATCGTCCTTTCCGAAGATAGGGACAACTATAAGTCTCTTCTAGGCATGGCTAGAAAGGAACCAAGCAGGCTTCTGCAGTGACCGATCAAGCGTCAATCATATTTAAGTCCCACGATTCATTCCAGAACAGTCTAGAACTACAATCAGTTCTCTATGCCATGTTGGTCAAAGCCTTCGATCGTAGATTCGTTTACCAATAGTCCTATGCATAGCGCTGCCCCGCTGCTACAATTGTAGCGTTTGTACTACATTTTGTTGGTCAAAAAAGTGAGTACGTACAATTTTGTATTGTGCACTTTGTACTACATTTTCACACTTCTTCAAAAATAATGAGGACAACTTTATGATCCATTTCGTTTAGTACAACAGTTTTTTCCAAACGCTTTAGTTTCAACTTACAAGTTCATAAAGAAGACTTAAATAATGAATTCGGGTCATTGGAGGGCGAAGTTTTGGATACATTTTGGGTCAATTTAAGAAGCACTAACATTTTTTAACATAAGCCTGAAAAGATATGCAATTATTAATTTTCGGGCTCTGTTCTTTTTTTATTTTTTGTCAATTGTTTAGTTATGAATTTATATTTTTATTTACTTAAGAAAAATAATTATAAAGTAATTATTCGTATTTTTCAACAAGATCATCAAATTTCTCAACTCCACAGGTTGGTTTTGAGGTCCCTTAACTTCCTTCTCCCCGCACTCAGAAAATGAACCCAAGTATCAAAATCTTCGATTTAAGAATGAAATTGTTGGCAATGATGTAATAAAATACTTATGGAGAATATATCATTCTCACGCTGATTACCTGATTCTTGAAAACTTAAAAACGAGTTCTTGTTAACAAAAATAATATTTGAGCCAAGAACTTCTAACTTAAATTTTTTTAAAAATCTCAAAATTCTTCGCTTAACAATTTTTTTTCTGAGTGCCGTGAGGTTCCCTTAGTTGTGGTCTCAAAACGGCGCTCAATGCGTTATTTGTGTTTTCCCTCATCAATAGACGGGGAATACAGCCGCACTTAACCAGCCAACCAGACAACTATTCGTATTTTAATTTGTTTTTTTTTAATGGTACTACATTTTAAAGGCCCCCGTACTACCTTTTCGACCTTTTGGGAGAGCAGCACTGCACGTGATTACAGATACTCCGGCCAAACATTTCCCAACGAGAGTTAGCCACCATCTGAATCAGATTGAGTTGACCGAATGCGATGAGTTAAAAACCAAATTGTTCCTCATGTAAAGCGCTTTGTTTTTCTGTAAAGTTCATACGGATTAAGTAAGTAGATTTAAAACTGGCAAACTTTATAATTTTGTTTAATGTTCAGAGAGCCGACTCTTACTTTCGTTAAATTGAGATTCAAGCCACTTTGCCATACTTGGGGCTAAAATCGGACCTGCCATTGTTAAATGGGAGATTTCACTTCACATAGAAAGCGATATGCAAAATGCAACAATTTTCACAAAACACTGTCGAACAATAGGATTTGCTGTGCCCATCACTTAAATATTTAGCGCACTTGAAAAAAAATTCAAACATCGCATCATCTCTTCTTCGGCAACCTTTAGAACCCCGGAGAACTGAGACTTCCCCCCACAAATAAAATACCACAATCAGTAATTAATTTAATGAATTGCTTTGTTCTTGAAACCTTTTCATAATATTGCTGGAATGCATTTGCAGGGGTGCACAGGCACACTCTCTGCCTTGGCGGAGCGCAAACGCACTTGAGTTTTACTGTCGTCTCCATGTTTCCCCTGCGGATAGCTCGGATAAAATGACAGGCTTTCCATTTCCATCTGTTTCTGTACTATGTTCCAATGACACATCGAAAAGGATGTCAGTGTAACGCTGGAGTTCCATGCACGTGGCTCTGCGGCTTCATGTGCCTGTTAAATGTTCATTTGTAACTTGAATAAATTATTCGCATCTGTTCTGTAAACTAATTTTATAAAATTCTATATCCCCGTTGAATGATTTTAGTGATTCAGGCTGCATTTTAAATTGGTGTTCTGTCCAAAAAGACCGAAAGATACTCTAAAACTGAGTTTATGGTTGCGAAAAATCCGTACTCTTAAGCGCTTTTGCAATGAGCTTGCATTTTTCATCCATATGAAGGCCAAGATGCTAATTGTTTTAAATTGAAAAATGTTCATAGTTGCGCTCAAGTGGATTTGATATAGCTATAGGTTTTTCGAAGATATGAGACTTAAACACTAGGAGATTATTGCATTGGATTTAATATTTAATTGCAATTAATATTTCTTTGCCATCAAAAATCATTGACAGAACACCAAGTTTTGATGTCGAAATTCATATTCCAAAATTAAGTCTTCTTCCAACCTTCAGAATGACTCTAACTGAAGCACTTCAAGTCATCCGAATTTTGTAAAAAAAAAAATCGTTGGCACTCCACAGAAATTGTTTATTTTCCCGTATCTCATCATTACCTTTTCTGAATTCAAGTTCAGTTTTTCGTTACCCATGTAGTTGTTGACGGATCAGAGGCTATATATTTGTTTTTGGGGGCTAACGTCCATTGTATTGACTTCGACGGTACGTGGCTCCTTAATTTTCTAGTTGCTTTTAAAGGGTGATTTTTTAGCTGGTTTGGTTTTGGCAACACTGGTTTTGACAGCTGACGTGTGTTTAGTACCTTGTGTCACTGTCAAACAGCTTCAGTTTGGTTTGCAATTTAACCATGGATCGTCTTACAAATGAACAACGCTTGCAAATTATTGAATTTTACTATCAAAATTCGTGCTCGGTTCGAAATGTTCATCGCGCGCTGCTTCCATTTTATGATCGGCATTCTCGACCTTCTGAGCAGTCTATTCGGAAGATTGTGACCAAATTTCGCACCAAATTTACTTTGTTGGACATTAAACCACCAACACGTTTACGTACTGTGCGTAGTGAAGAAAATATTGCGGCCGTATCAGCTAGTGTGACAGAAGACCGCGAAATGTCGATTCGGCGCCGTTCCCAGCAGTTAGGCCTTTGTTACAGCACTACGTGGAAAATTTTGCGGAAGGATTTGGGCGTAAAGCCTTTTAAGATACAGCTGGTGCAAGAACTAAAGCCAGCCGACCTACCACAACGCCGAATTTTTGGTGAATGGGCTCTTGGAAAGCTGGCCGAGGATCCGCTTTTTTATCGAAAAATTGTGTTTAGCGATGAGGCTCATTTTTGGTTGAATGGGTACGTAAATAAGCAAAATTGCCGCATTTGGAGTGAAGATCAGCCAGAAGCATTGCAACAGCTACCAATGCATCCCGAAAAAGCCACTGTTTGGTGCGGTTTATGGGCCGGCGGCATTATTGGGCCATATTTCTTCAAAGATGATGCGAATCGCTGCGTTACTGTCAATGGTGAACGCTACCGAGCGATGATAACAAACTTTTTTTTGCCCGAAATGGAAGTTCTTGACTTGCATGATATGTGGTTTCAACAAGACGGTGCCACATGCCACACAGCACGCGAAACAATGGCGCAATTGCGAGGCGAGTTTGGTGAACAGTTAATTTCACGTTTCGGGCCGGTCAATTGGCCGCCTAGATCGTGCGATTTGACACCATTAGATTATTTTTTGTGGGGGTATGCCAAGGCTAATGTGTATAGGGACAAGCCCGCTTCGATTGACGCACTGGAAGCCAACATCCATGCATTCATTCGTGAGATACCGGCCGATATGTGTGAAAGAGTATGCCAAAATTGGACTCAGCGGATGGGCTACCTGAGACGCAGCCGCGGTCAACATTTGCATGAAATTATCTTTAAACATTAAATTGCAAGGTTCAAACTATCGATTCAAATAAATATTTCATTCATTTTTTCGAATTTTTTGTGTTTTTTTTTTTAAAAAAGTTCTAAACCTCTTAAAAAATCACCCTTTATTAAGTTGCATCATAAGTCTATACTTTTGGTAAAATGGCAAACTAGTTAATGAGCACAAGTCAATTGTCAGTTGCCAAATTGGTTTTCAATTCATTTCATTTCATTTATTTAGAGATACCTATACACATTAAGTGCGCAGTGGCTTAGTGGTTAGTGTTCAGGTTCGAATCCCGAAAAAAAAATCCCAAATTCCAACTTAAGGTGTTTTCACTTCGCAACCGAAAATGAAACACTCACACAAAACGAATGGTTGTGAGAAGCTAGGCCTAGGGTCCCAATACGGACCTGTTGCGCCAACTATTTATTTTTTCTATTTTTTACACATCTTATCTTATATATTATCTTCTTATAATATATAAAAATAAGTGGCATTTTTGGTTGTCACTGTCAAACGCATTTACACAAACGGTAAGTTTTGAACTGTTGAAGTGATTACATGTATGTGTGTTTCTTTATTTGAAAAAACATATTGGTGTGCATACGGGTATTTTATTATTTTGTAATGGATTATTTTATTGACATTTTTTTTATACATTGACAACATATGCAGTTATATAGGTACAGGGCGAAAATTTGGTGGTTGTTTTCCTGCAAAGAATTGATTTAGTAGTCAATACCTCCGCCTTTTGTATGAAAAGTTGAATTTTTATTTTAACGCGAAACTGAATCGATATCTTACGGGAAAACAACCACCAATATTTCATCCCGTATATTTCCAGGCACACATGTATGAATACTGATACACCACTATTAATGTAGCAATTTGTTTTTAATTTCATTTATTCTTTTTTATATGAAGGATAAATGCCACGAGCCAGACGAGCAAATATAGGTCGGCGAACGCGTAATACAAATTATGTGACATTACAAAGCCGATCACAGACTGCAGATGAACGCACACAAGCTAATGCATCGCAGCGTGAACGTAATGCACGAAATAGATCTGCTGACCCTGTGCCTGTACTGAATCTTCCACGGCGATCACGAATACGTCGTGCTACTTTCACTGAAACGATGTGTGCTCGAACCGCACACTCTGCATTAAAATTGCCATTGAATGAACAGATCAGAGACAATACTGAGACCACCAACTTTGGCCGATTTCCCGTTACTTGCCTACAAGCTATATTTTCATGGGGTGGCAAACGCTAAGTGCGTTAGTATTGTTACATAGAAATTCGTATTGACAAATGTCACGTAACTTCAAAAATTCCGACTCACCAACACACTCGCACCTTGGATATGCCACTTCCGCTGTGGGCAAAGCTGCTGACAGCGTTCATAAAATTTTGTCCGTTAAATTTGAAATTGTTTATATACGTGTGGATAGTATTTTTTTTAGGAATAAGTGTACATTTGCTTAAAATATTTATGAAAAATTGTCAATGCAGAACAAAACACAAAAAATTCGAAAAAATGAATAAAATATTTATTTGAATCGATAGTTTGAACCTTGCAATTTAATGTTTAAAGATAATTTCATGCAAATGTTGACCGCGGCTGCGTCTCAGGTAGCCCATCCGCTGAGTCCAATTTTGGCATACTCTTTCACACATATCGGCCGGTATCTCACGAATGAATGCATGGATGTTGGCTTCCAGTGCGTCAATCGAAGCGGGCTTGTCCCTATACACATTAGCCTTGGCATACCCCCACAAAAAATAATCTAATGGTGTCAAATCGCACGATCTAGGCGGCCAATTGACCGGCCCGAAACGTGAAATTAACTGTTCACCAAACTCGCCTCGCAATTGCGCCATTGTTTCGCGTGCTGTGTGGCATGTGGCACCGTCTTGTTGAAACCACATATCATGCAAGTCAAGAACTTCCATTTCGGGCAAAAAAAAGTTTGTTATCATCGCTCGGTAGCGTTCACCATTGACAGTAACGCTGCGATTCGCATCATCTTTGAAGAAATATGGCCCAATAATGCCGCCGGCCCATAAACCGCACCAAACAGTGGCTTTTTCGGGATGCATTGGTAGCTGTTGCAATGCTTCTGGCTGATCTTCACTCCAAATGCGGCAATTTTGCTTATTTACGTACCCATTCAACCAAAAATGAGCCTCATCGCTGAACACAATTTTTCGATAAAAAAGCGGATCCTCGGCCAGCTTTCCAAGAGCCCATTCACCAAAAATTCGGCGTTGTGGTAGGTCGGCTGGCTTTAGTTCTTGCACCAGCTGTAGCTTTACGCCCAAATCATTCCGCAAAATTTTCCACGTAGTGCTGTAACAAAGGCCTAACTGCTGGGAACGGCGCCGAATCGACATTTCGCGGTCTTCTGTCACACTAGCTGATACGGCCGCAATATTTTCTTCACTACGCACAGTACGTAAACGTGTTGGTGATTTAATGTCCAACAAAGTAAATTTGGTGCGAAATTTGGTCACAATCTTCCGAATAGACTGCTCAGAAGGTCGAGAATGCCGATCATAAAATGGAAGCAGCGCGCGATGAACATTTCGAACCGAGCACGAATTTTGATAGTAAAATTCAATAATTTGCAAGCGTTGTTCATTTGTAAGACGATCCATGGTTAAATTGCAAACCAAACTGAAGCTGTTTGACAGTGACACAAGGTACTAAACACACGTCAGCTGTCAAAACCAGTGTTGCCAAAACCAAACCAGCTAAAAAATCACCCTTTACATTTAGAGCAAGTTTTCTTCAGTTATGAAAGAAAAATTCACACAATAAATCGATCTTAATGATATCGAAAAGAGGTAAATACACAACCATGTTTGTCGTAATATGTTCTTGTATATAAAACATATATATTTTAGATAATTTTACTAGCCAACCAAATCAAATTATTCGCCTTTTAACAATTTATAATAACTAACCAATGGCATTCAGTAATATAAAACTGTGTAATTCCCGAACTCTTTCACGTTTCCCCACGGTTGCCGGGGTTGGCAGCATTTATTTTTTTAGCTTTTGTGTGTTTTTGCATGTCACACTGATTCTTTTTTGACATAACACCGATAGGAATACAAAATGGCGAATTTGAAAAAAAATTGGGGGGCCCAGCGGCAAGAGGATTGTGAGTTGGGGGTCTCAGTATGGTTTGTCTATGGTAGGTACAGATGATTGAAACTCCAATTTGCAATATTTCGAGAAATTCTGCTATGGCAAAAGTTCTGCGATTAACGTCAATTATTTTATGGGATGCAAGATTTACGTGGTAATCAACAGCTTTTTGGTGGCGCTTTGATATTACTGTCAGGGGATTTTCGTCAAACATTGCCTGTCATTCCTCGATCAACTCCTGCTGATAAAATAAATGCCTGTTTGAAGTCATCAGTTCTTTGGAGATATGTACAAAAATTGACACTAAACATTAATATGCGTATTCACCTACAAAATGATCCAGCTGCCCATGAGTTTTCAAAACAATTGTTAGAAATTGGTGATGGCAAAATACAAATGGACAGGACCAATGGATTGATCGCTATACCGAACAATTTTTGTACTATTGTGCAATCGATAGATGAATCGATTGAATGTGTTTTTCCGAATATTCTTCAGAATTATAGAAATCATGATTGGTTGAGAGAACGCGCCATTTTAGCACCAAAGAACATTCATATCAATGCTATTAATTTTCAAATTCAAGAGAAACTGCCAGGTGTAGTCACGACATAAATATAAATCAATTGAGAGTGCTATGAATCAAGATGAGGCATTGAATTTTCCAGTTGAATTTTTAAATTCGTTGGAACCGGCTGGTATGCCACCGCACTGCTTAAATCTCAAAGTTGATTCTTTAATTATATTATTGCGAAATATTAATCCACCAAAACGGTGTAATGGCACCAGATTGGCAGTGAAAAAGTTATTGCCAAATTTGATCGAAGCTACGATCTTAACTGGTAAATCTAAAGGAGAAGTTTGTTTGATACCGCGTATCCCTATGATTCCAACTGATATGCCATTCGAGTTCAAACGATTACAATATCCTGTTCGTTTATCATTTGCGATGTCCATCAAGAAGGCCCAAGGGCAAGCACTTCACGTTTGTGGTGTGAATTTGGAAGAATCATGTTTTTCACATGGTCAACTTTATGTTGCCTGTTCCAGAGTCGGAATGGAAAATGGAAAAACAAAAAATATTGTTTATCCAAATGTTTTGGATTAAGTTTTTAAATAGCTAGCAATTAAGTAATATATTTTTTTTAAAAATGAATCGATGTTCTAACTGATTTTTGTATTATTTCACTTTATACGAAGCGAAGCACGTACCGGGCCGCTAGTTAAGATCTAATATCTTATAAACTAGTGATAGGCGCTATACAAATGAGAAAGTAGAGCTTAAACCTAATATATAGCAACAAAAGAGGAGAGATCAGAGAAGCTTACGACAACATTTTCAGACCTTAGCGAAAAAGGAAGGAAAAGAAACAGCAAAAGGAGAGAAAATGGAAATAGATTATAGAAGGGGTGGATATTGTGGGACTGAAATAGAATAAAGAGGAAAATTAAAGTAAGAGACTCTCTGTGTTTTGGAAGTTGAAAAAATAATGTTTTAATTCTAATCTTGTTGGTTATCTGATTCTTTTAATATGGAGCGGCTAAAAATTCCAAAGCCGAGTAGCGTTAATGAAAATTTGGCGCACAGATGTCAGGACAGCATAACGAGGCTGAATTAATTGGTCAGACCTTACCAAAGAGCGGGCATCGTAAGTCGTTCAGTGTTAAAGTTAGAACTTGAAAGTAGTTTTCGAGCTGCATATTGAGAAGACGAGCAGAAAAACTCGACACTCTATCGTATCTACGGAGCCCAAAAATATAACGAATGAATAAATAAATAGTTGGCGCAACAGGTCCGTAGGGACCCTAGGCTTAGCTTCTCGCAACCATTTGTTTTTCATTTTTGGGGCGAATGGGAGGGATGTCCAATTGAGAACCTCTTTCATGACAGTTATACTCACGGATGTTTGTCAGACGTTCGTGAGAGGTGGCGAAGTGAAAAAACCTTAAGTTGGAATTTGGGGTTTTTATTTTTTGAGATTCGAACCTGGGCCCCTCGCTTAATAGTCCAACACGCTAACCACTAAGTCACCACGCCGGCTAGCTAAAAATCTAAAATATACCAAAAATCGCACAGCTTTGGCCAGGATCGGTAAAAATAAGGACTTCTCAAGCAAAGCACCCGTTTTTAAAGGGGTATGTCGCTTAAAAAAGGGATAACCTGCGCGTGAACCAGCTTACTAACTGAAACCGCATGGACTAATTTGACTTAAAAAGCGACCAAAGTGGTAAAAAAAAAAGTATACCTTGGACATTTTTGAAAATCTTTTACTTAAAATTATTGGGTACAAAAAACATGAAGCTACACACTCGGTAATACTTTTGAGAGGTCAGTCCTAAGTGTGTACAAATAATTACTGCCGATCAGCAAGTCACAAAAAAACTAGCTCGACTGCGGTCCATCTAAGATTAAGCTACCCACAAGTCAAAACCATTCGCTTGTTTTTTTATGTTTTAATCATTTAAATATTATTTGAGTGAGTTTTTTTAAAAGACTTGCGATGGGCAAAAGAAACAACGGCCAGCTGTGTAATATTTTCTGTCGAACCTTCCCTGCAAGTAGGTAATTTTGTGATATCACTATATACCTCAGGGCCTTCATGAGCACCATGCACTGGATGATAATAGTCCTCTTGAAATTATTCAACTTACCTAAAGTACAACATTAGCATGCACAACCACGTCCGTTTAACGCCCATACACAGCAGAATGTAATTAACTCCGATCCATAAACATTTGCCTTTAATTAAGCAACCTAATATACTCGTACAAAGTGAGCAATCCGCGAAAGGATACAGAGAAATCCTTCTTCAGCGAGAGTGAAAATCTCTCAAGGTGTTTAGTTAACAGAGCGAAGAAAAACTCGAAACCTCCTGCGAATTATTACGGAATTATCTTTATTGCATTAAGAGGGGTTTATGTGTGATTTCCGACACACGTGGGTATCCTGTATCCATATACCGGCGCCGCCCGTATGCGTTGGTATGCCTGAAATTGATCACTCTCCACTAATTTTATCTTCCTCTCCTTGAGCGATGTATCTCAATAAGATACTGGAACAAGAAATGTACCCTGTTCCGCGGGCATAGAGGAAGCAGCCACTGGCTGTAGCCTCCGGGTATGGGTATACCAATACAGGCTTGCGTCCATGTGCCAGTCAAAGGACCTTATCTATTCGAGAGCTTCATTATAGCTATATGCTTTTACCATTCGTTTATACGACTCATAGCGGTTTCATGGAGAAATTATGAACGACGTGACGTGGATGGCAAAAGAAATGTACGGTTTTTTGTTCGCTTGCGTCCCCTTACCTGTGCCATCCACCCACTTTCACGCTGCTCTCAAGTGCACTTTATGAAGTGGATGAAGAGTTTATAAGCTCTCGACGTCTTTTGCAGTCAGCAGGAGGACGATGATGCTCCTGTCGCTCTGATGTGATGTTTGCACGATGGCGGGCGGTGTGTGGTAAATGGGGTATGCTTCGCATCGTTTATCTTTGAAGCGTAATTCATCGTGTAGACGTTCTCTCATCATCTTTCTAGTTTGTGCATATGACCTTTTGGCATTAGTTCGTTTCGGCGAATAAAAATGTTTTATTTTCCTTTACGATGATGCGATACCTGCATTCCTGCATGTGTTAAATAGTAACGGTTGCATTTGAAAAGTGTTCGACATGCGGAGTGAATATAAAACTTTTTAGTGCATGAATTGGAATTTTTTCAAGGACTTTTTGTGGGCTTTCTAGGTACTATGAGTATGGTCCGGTAAATAGCTTATGCTCGTTAGGTGTGTGTGTGTTTTCTAAATGGGGCAACTCACGAAGGAAACAGATGGCTGAGCGCTGAGGTCATTATAAGCAAATATGTCTGACTGCTCATTCAACTTATTAGTTTACTGGTGCAAGGGATTTATTTTTAAACGGGGAGCTGGGCAGCAAATAGTTGCGTATTATTTGTGTAAGGGGTGTCCATCAGATGGACGGCAATCGACGCATAATGGTCCACTCCAGCGACAAGTTTCTTAGGGCTCTGATGTAGATATCTGGTTTGAGAAGAGTAAACGGCGTGCTGGAGGGAGGAATGTTGATGTTGCGTCAGCTGACATGTGCCACTTCGACAAGTGCAACAACAGTCTTTCCTTCCTACTTTGCCTCATTAGAATCTTGATGCGAAATCTGCAGATGTTACGGCGCTCGTATGAGTATATCTTTTATTTTGTCCAATAAACCATTACTCAGACTTGACACATCAAACTAATAATTGCACAATTGCAGTCAGTCAGTGAAGGGAGGCCGATTTTGGCCATCT
Organism: Cheilosia variabilis; assembly: GCA_951230905.1. Classification (NCBI taxonomy): domain Eukaryota; kingdom Metazoa; phylum Arthropoda; class Insecta; order Diptera; family Syrphidae; genus Cheilosia; species Cheilosia variabilis. The sequence goes on from OX579678.1 coordinate 1,289,586, forward strand.
AGGTGATAGCCTTGGCCCGTGGCTCTGCTATCGAACAAAGAGTGAGCTGTAGCATTTCAGCAGAACGTGAAAGGAATCGCCTGAACGAATTTTTATCGCGATTTACGGGCCATCTACCGATTCATTTTAAGGACTTAATAGCTGTTTTTTATTATCAGAGTGATCTGATTCGGATCAGATCACGAAAATAAAACAGAACGGATCACTGAAAAGTTTAATTTTGGAATTGTGGCAACAGTTGCTTTCAAAAGCAAAACAGATAATACAGGGTATTTCAAACTTCATATTGCCACCAGACATCTTGGAAATATTCTTCTCAACGTGACGCCACACAGGGCACATGTCATTTCATTTGCAATGTCGGGGGTGTTACCATATTTAAATCAAATTTGCATAATTTATCTTTTCAAATATATTTTTGTGAAACAAATTTAGTATTTTATCAAATATGCAACACATGAACATGAACAATATTTTGCTGCTAGCACTTGAGTTTATGTTGGCGTTTTAAGGTGTGTCCAGACCAGCGAAACATTTCAGAAATGTTTATGAAATGTTTCTGAAGCAAATCGGACACATTTCATAAACAATCTTTTATAGATTTCTGAAATTTATTTATTAAATGTTTATGCAATGTTTCAACTTTATCCTGTTTTGGACTAAAAAAAAATTATTAGCAGCGAGTAAAGTTTTTATTTTTGTAATTTTGATCTCGGCAATCACACGACACGCGATTTAATTCAAATAATCGTATTAAATGAATCACTTTGTCATTAGGTATTCAAAGCTTTTCTGGGCATTTTTATTTTATTTAAAAAGAAATAATAATCGAAAAACAGAGCTCACTTTCTGCAAGGATACTTGTAAAACAAAAATTATTTCCCATCATGATTGGGTAACTGTAAAATATTTCATAAATGTTTTTTTGATGTCCAGATCCAAACCAGCAAAACATTTTTAAACATTCCAAAAAAATTGTTTTAGAAATATTTATGGAACATGTAGGTATCTCATAGTTTATCAAATGTTTGGCTAGTCTGGACATACCTTCTTAGAACGAGAAAAAACAACATAACTCGGAATACGGACCCGGAGTTTATTCGAATGCGAAATAAAGCAATTGATTTTTTTGTGTTCAATTTTTTAGTCTGGCAACGTGATTGTATGGCTATCGTTTACAGGCACACCAACATTTAAAAATAAAACAAGCCACCTAGTCGGAAATAGTAGAAATAATTTTCAGATCATGATTCGTGATCTCGATGAGAAGCAGGATCATGTGCTGTTGTTTTAAGTGCATGTAAATCGATGATCTATATGGATCATAGCTGATAATAAAAAACAGCTAATATGAGCCGAAGGTTGAAAGAAATACAAGATTTAGACATTCGGTGGAATCCTTGTTTTAATTGTACGCATAAATGTATACAGGATTGAGACGTGACGACGCACAACAAGAATAGCTTCACATACAACAGAATGATGTCCATTAGAGGTTGCCGCTAAGAGAACAAAAAATCCGCTAGAAATGCTATTTTTTGCATCGCAAAAATCTGCTAGAAGTCTCTAAAATATCAAGCTGAAAGTATAAGTCCAAAAAATACATATATAATAATTAAAACTAAATTATTATTGAATAAAATAAATAAAAAAAAACAAAACAATCAACAAATTCAAGATATCGATGGAAAAAAAAGTTAAAAATTACAAATAAATTCATCTACATATTTCTAAGTTTGAAGTTATAGTTCTTGAATCAGATTGCGATTTTGCTGGCTTTCCGATTTTACTTATGACGTCGTTGATCGTAATTATAACAGCTTCGCTTCTGTATTTTTGGGCGTCAATTTATTGCCATGAAAAACTCCGTCTCGGCGTCGCCTACTAAACAATCAGTTATTGAAATGTGCAACCAACCATACGCAGTGGTAAATATTTTCAAACCGGTACGAAGCTGCACTCTTTTTAACATGGTTTGCAGTAACAGGATTTGGTAGTAAAAAATCGCTAGAATTCAATAGATTCTATTTTAGCGACAACATTTTATTAAAAATCGTCGGGAGTCTTAAAAATCCACTATATCTGAAGACAAAATTTCTAGAACGGCAACACTACATACGCCTACGCATCAACGAGCCGTTGACAGACGAGGAACACGCACAGAAAAAAATCGACAGAAGGACGAAAATGAACAAGAAACAACCCCATGCGAACGCATATTGACGAGGTCTGTCTCGATTAAGACTTATAGTCCACCACGGGTGTAAGAAAAACACTCCCATCAAAAGATCGCTTATAAGGAACGCATATGGAAACACCGTGTTTTGGCTATATGTCCATATAAAAAAGAGCTGATATAAGAAATATTCGGTTAAACGAAACGAACCTTCATTCACAAAATTTACTATTCAAAAGAAAATCACCCTCATTCGTCGCTGTTTAAGAAAACCGGCATAACTCAAAAAATACGAATTTTGAGTTAATAATGCCACTCGAATGAGAAAAAAATTCTCTATCTTTCTGTAAAATCGGCATAACTGTAGCTCGCTAGATGGATATTGATAGTCACTTGAAAAAATTGTGAAAATTGAAAAAAGTGTGCAAATTTCTGCAACTCAGAAACTTTAAACAGCTCTCCTGAAAAATCAAGTTTTTTGAGTTATGCCGGTTTTCTTGAACAGCGACGATTATAAAAAACATGATTTATTTTTTTTATTTTTCTTATATCAGTTGTATAAGAAACTTTGGTTCGAATGTAATGATTAATTTAGTTTTTATGGTTGCTAGTGGACTGTAATTTAAATAAAAACAAAACGACTTCAAGAATAGGCTTGCTATGCACATTTATTTCACATTTGCTTCTCTCTATAGTTGAAGAACGAATAGACAGGACACGTCCGTCTCCTTTCGCTGTTGTCGATGGAATCTGGACGATCGATTCCAAGGTTCTTATGTCCGAGGTGGACTCTACTACAGAGCTACAATTACGCATACTCGAAACACACATAAAAACCACGTGCTATAATTAGAGTTACGTACGTTATCATGAAGTGGTGACATTTTTCGATTCGCGTCATTTCTTTGGTCATTTTCACAGCATTCTCAAGCTCAGCTAAACTCACAGTTCTCACTGAAACGCTGCTGCCAATAACGTCACTTTTTTGTTTGACAAACCTTCTCTTGAACAGCTGTACAAATGACATGCATAAAAATAACCGCCTTAAAGAGCGTCTGCACGAAGGCAACAAAAAAAACATTAAAGTGATTATTAATATAGTTTTAGGCAATTGATCTTTGTTTTATGTATAAAAAAAAATCAACTGCGGAAAGATCCAATCTACTGCATTTTTTTAATGATCCTCTTTTTTTGAAGTGTCAACGCTGAGTGGGACTTATTTCTTCCTAGGGCTAACTGCCACGAGCCTCAATCATTCGTTGGTTCCTATTTTTTTTATTTTTTTGGGGGAATAATACGGCACGTATTGAAATCACAATACTAACCATCCCATCTTCAGTTAGATGACGACTGCGAGATGACCCGGATTCCTAAACATGTCTTGTTAAAATCCGACCTGGGGACACCCGTTTTAGGTGACCAACCCAAGCTATTCATAATTTTCAAATACGACTAGGAATTTAATTTCATACCAAGGCCACCGCTGTGAGAATGAAAAAACTAACAATCCACGTCCCTACCTTATATTTCCATAGCGCTAGGTAAAAGTGAGTCGAATTACGAAGGTTGAAAACGAAGCAATTTCCAAACTATTTTAATTACCTACCATTAACGTGGCAGAGAAAAGGCGCACACAGGAATGAGGCAAAATAATAGTATTTCCGCGGTGGTCGTCCTTGTCCTTGAACCCAGCGGATGCTTTCTCTTTTTCCCAATTACGGACATTCAATGCTCTATTCAGGAGAGTAGCTTCGGCGGCGCGACTAAGCACACCCAGTTGATAAAGATTCCTCCTTAAGTAAGAAAGAAAAGTGAAACTCCTCCACCATCGGCAGTCGTCTTCCCGAACAAGATATCAGTTTCACTCACCACTGCACGGTATGACGAATAGTGCTCGTTGCTCGATGCTGTGCCATCACTTGAAGCAGCAGTTGCCTCAATTAACTATTCGGAAAAAGTATCCATTCTCGCTCATTATATATTCCATCTTGGAGTCATTTTCCAGATTAAATAATGGGAAATAAATGTATCCCGGCATATCTGGGACATCGATCGAAGACGCATGGCAATCTTTTTAGCTTTTAAAGTACCTACCTACAATTTATTTGGTTTAAATTGGAAACATAATTAAGAGCGGAACGAAGCAACCTAAGCGAAGGTCTGGGGACAGATTCCGTATAGCAATGACCGTCTGGACGTTTTTGAAATGTCATAAATTATATTTTGCACGAACTTCTCCAGACTTTCGTCAGCTTTCATTACATTTTTGGACAATAAACTGGATTGACCCCTGAAACTCGTCATTTAGTTGTTGGTTTTGGTTTCGTTCGAAAATTTACTGAGAGTTCCCTGGTGAAAGTAATTTAGTTAGATGTAGTATTTTATGATTTTCTACTCGCGGAACTGCTTCTGCTTAAAAGTAGCTATTGGATCAGTGTTGAAAGAGAATCTATTCGCCACCTATTTTGCGGATACCCGAAATTGAAGACAGTCGATTCTGTCACTGCCCCGCGACCAAGTTAGAAGCTCGGCGCGCGGGTCATAGTGTTGTCGTTGAAAGGAGGGACCTCAATCCAATATCAGCAATTTGATTCACACCGCTCACTTTCGAAACACAATAATTTCAAATAGATATTCATGCAACATTCCCATTCTAGATCTAATGTTCTTCTTTCCTCCCTAAGACATACGCTTTGCAGGTAGTTCATTGTTTGATCTTGGAAAATTCCAGCCGTAGTTTTTTATTTACCCTTTAATTTTATGACTTGAAACTTGGAAACGACTGGACCAAATTGGATACTTCCTTCTGCGGGTTTGTTCGTAATTGCTACGCGAAGGTTTAGGAAAAACTGAAAGGCGGAAAAAAAGTCGCACATTTCGTTTTTGAGTTCAATTGAATTACCGTTCAATAGGTGACACCAGTGGTCCCAGACTGTGATGAGTGTTTTCCCCCTTTTTTATCAGCATAGGATATAATTTTCCCCTAAATTCGAGAAAGTTCCCATTTTTTTCGCCTGAGTGAAATTTCCCTTTATTTTTATATGAAATGTGAATTTGAAATGATTTTATTTTCTATTAGATAAAACGTTAAATTGAGTGAATGCATTCAGCAGATACACCAAAATTCTTACATAGACGTTCGACGGGCTGTTTTCCTTCAAATTTAGTTTGAACATTTCTTTCTGAGTAAACTTTGTTTGTAATGGAAATACGTTTAAATTTTACTTTTAAACAATTTATGTTTCAAAGAGATTTTTCCTCCTTTTTTTAAGCTTTCCTTCGTTTTCCCCTTTTTCATTGAAAAAGCGCCAAAATTTGGGCTTTACCCTTCAATCTGGGACCACTGGGTGGCACTGTAGGCGCACAATCTCCGAAACCCTTCAACCGAATTCAATGAAATTTTGTGGCTGGCTATGGTTGGTTCTGGCTGGGAAGATATGATAGTTCTGGATCTGATAGGCGGCGCTGTTGTCGATCTCCAAAACCACTCAACCGATTTCAATGAAATTTTGTAGATGGGTGGTTGGTTGCAGCTAGGAAGACAGTATATTTTGGACTCGATAGTTCCGTTCTTGCTCTTCTTCGGGGTGGTGAACGAAAATCGCAAGCATCAAAGGATATGTGATGTGGCATGGACCTATGTGTGCGTAGGCCGTAAATGAGAGGCACATCGTCTTCTTCATTATTACTATATTTTTCATTTACAAATTTTGATCGCTGTATGAGGCTGTGTGCAGGATGCAAGTAGGCCGTAGGGTGCATATCGCTTAGAAGAAAGTGGTACATTGTGTCCGACATTCGTTCTATCATTGTGCAAAATATGACCACTCGCTCAATTATCTAGCATACTTACCACTGAGCCACTACTCGCACCTGAATATTTAATGTTCAATAGCACTTATATCGTAAGTGAAGTGAAGTGAAAAATAAATATTATCCGAATGGTGATTCCTACCGGAGGATTTTTCAAACAAAAGCTAAAAACGATCAAAGACTTCATCGTTAAGCACAATGTTTTTGGACAATCACTTTTCTGCTTGTACTCGGTCGAATGGCAGAAGCGAGGATTGCCGCGTGCCCACATTCTGCTTTGGTTGATTTGGTTAATTGAGAAAATCGACCGGACCCACTCGATTCAATCATTAGCGCGGGAAAAACAGATAGAGAAGTCGTACGTAACTATGCATTGAACTCAATTTAATTCCAAAGAAGTTTCATTCGTTCAATAGAGACGTTCAGACGTTCCCTTTCAGAAGGGATGTTAATAATTTAGTCAATTTTAGGTGGTACGAAGTCCGCCGGTCCAGCTAGCGTTTTGTAAAAAAAAAGCTCAACTTAAGCTTAATCTGTCAAACTGTCAACCAACCTATATACCTTTTGCACATCGTTTGGACATCGGTCTTATTCTTTGAAATCGTTCAGTATTGTCAACAATTATGGCTTCAGTTCCGGAAAAATTGGACTCAAAAAAGTTTCCTTTCTGTATAAATTTTTGGTCTGCAGAATATTATTTCAAAACTTAGCTACATAGTTGATGGACGATTCGAAGAAGGCAGCCCAAGTGTCTTCAAAAGACCTGAAATGCAACTCCAACTTCCATCAAAAATGGGTTATAACCAGGGGTTTGTTTGGTTTGTGCAATAATCCGAGACCTCTGTGAACTGATATCTGAATGAGAATGGGTGAAATAAAAATTAAAGATGCTCCATTCAAAGGTCTGTGTTTTATTTCTTTTAAATTTCTTGCAAATTGAGTAGCTGTAAATATTACAGGTAATATTTAAATACTGAAATGTGTATACTTGGGTCAGGTAGAGGTGGAAGGTTTCATTTGCCTCTTAGTTACCAAAACTCGTGTGAATACTTACAGTGGAATGGAAAAATGTCCGGCAAGTTATCTCCCTGCATTTGCGCTTCTAGCTACGCTTTGGCTCTCTGAATGGAAAGCTATTACATCACATGCATTATGACATGTACATGAAATGAGCGCAAAATTATCTCTTCACAAAGACGGACGGTCCAAATGAGGACGGTAATTCATTCTGCACATAGAGCCGGCTGGATGAGTTAATTGCACTCAGTTAAATAATGGGAAAATTTATGGAGGCGATAATCTCCCAAAGTGTGCTGAAAAACTGAACACAGACGACGACCGACGGCGGCGGTCTATCCTGCAAAGCATTTTGCGGGCTGCAAACCTTCGGTCTGCTTCTATTTCCCACCCCCGACGTCCTACAGCAATAAGTGAATATGTAACAGTCGGTACCAAAAATTGGCCCTGAAGACGTTATCATGATTAAGTGTATAAATTTTACCTGTACCAAAAAGGGTAAAACCCGACACATTATAAAAACCTGCTGAAACCTAGCCCAATGGACCAGCTAAATGCCCGCAGTAGGTGCAGATGGGGAACGACTAGCGTACGTGTGTGTTTTGCGGACATGTGTTCGGCTGATGCTAACCTGCCGACATGTTATTTCGAAAAGACTTTGGGCAGCTGGCTGCTGTGCTGTGGTATGTACGAGGCTCCAAATTAAGTCATTCCTCTTTCACACACAGAGAGCGAAGGAATATAGAAAAAGGGAATTTTTTTAACATGTACAGAGTATACCTTCCACCCGGTGGCGACCAAGCAGCAAGCACCCAAAGCCGACATCATTATTATCCTTTTGTACAATTTTATTATCCCTGTCCTGTGGTTAAATGTATAATATAGCTTCATTAGTTTTCCGACTTACGGGGATTTATGGGGTGTTCGGTCACATGTGCTGTTCTTGAGGTAGGTATTTATGTGGAAACTACCATTCTTCTTCCATTCTCGTCTATCCGCACACACGTAATGGGATATTTTTAAATACTCACATTCAGTCTGTCAAACCTCTTGAAGCCCTTTGAATTTTTATGAGTGCGATTTTCTATCCTCCGAAGCATGGTGGGCATCCTTGAAACTGACACTGTTTACATGTCAAGTTGGACGTTTCCTTTATTGCATCTCCTGTCGGGATGGTCCTTTTGCAAGCAAATACAGGAGTAGCTAGAGGTATATGGTGTATGGATGGTATATGCACTCACACTTTCGCTTTGGTGAGTTTTTTTTTATTTATTTTTATTTGTGCTAACTTCTGCTCTGCTTATGACGTTTGAGTATAGCAAATAGCTGTGCTGTCTACTTCGCCGTGCAGTATTCACGATATTCATAACACTTAAAATTGTATATCATGATATTTCAATAGGTGGACCTTCAGTTGCACCGAGAAGAGTACTGCTTTCCAAACGCTGCTGGCCGGATGTGTGGCAGGACATGACAGTGCCTGGAATATTGCTTGTTGGATAGTTTTTTCTTTCCTCTTTTTTTTTTAGTGATTTTTGAGAGCTGCTTCAGTGTACGATATTTTAAGCGGACCACTCTCAGAACGCGCTGGGGGACTGTGCTCAGTTTTCACTCTCTCGTCCTCACAGGACCTCTCAGGCGTGATTTATTTATGTATCCCTTTTAAAATATATTTTCGCATTACTTTTCGTATTTAATGGCAAAACTTTTAGCGTCTGAGAAGTTATGAAAGTTGGTTTTTTGTTGTTTTTTTTTTCCTCTTTCGGCATTATCTTGTTGGTTGGTTCGAAGACGTAAACCTCAGCGGATAGCGAATAAAACGAATACTACGACACCGACGACAGCGACCTAGAAAATAAGGAGAGAAGGTCGAGATAAGAATGGCGGCGGAGAGTTTGTGGCATTATGGAAATTTAAGTGGTTTACTTGAGAGCAAGTTTTCATCCAGGGAATCTTGAATGTTGTACGAGGATGTTTCTTCATGATGTAGAAGGATGTGTTTTTTTTTTTTTTTTATCTTAAATGCTGCTCACAATCGCGATATGATGATTGGTCTGGGGAATTGTGACAAGCAACACTATGGGACTATGGGTGTATCCGGAGAGACAAATAGAAAAAAAAATTTCTTAATTATGTTAACAATTACAAGGAAACACAGAGCGGGGATTACGCGAAAGTTTCACACCGTAATCTGTTTTCTTCTAACGACGATCAAACAAAGTTGTCTTAACGATATCGTGAGAGAGGTAGTGAACTGCGGAGTTGGCCGTATTCATGCTTTTTGCTTGCTCCTTTCAGAAGTAAAGCAGTGGTGGGGATATTGAAAAAAAAAAAATACTTTTCTTCTGGGAAAAATATCCCCGGCGTTGTTATGGAGCCTGTTTGGCTATCTAACGAGCTATATTGCAGACATTGATAATAAGTCTAACTCAGATAACTGCTCGGTTAAGAGCTCAGAGGAATAGGTAACTTCTCTAAGCCGAATTGCCCACAAACTAGAACCGACACCAGCTTATTTGCTAGATACAGACCATAGTTGAGAACAGCTTTCTGTTCGCTGCTATCAAAGTAGGAATTGCTGTTAAGCGGCAACGACTCTTGAGCGAAAATGTTAAATTTATTTGCCCAACACCCCTCTTGCAACCATCAGCTCTCTACATGCTCCCAAATGCGACCCATAGAGAAATGCACCTATCAAATTTAACGGAAGCTCAATTTTCAATACCGGTCGCCTTTAACCGAACATAATGAGCCATTTATCTGCATACGCACCGCATAAGCCAACTACCACAACCGACTTTCCGATCTCGATTACCATTATCACCGTCGTTTGTCCCTTTTGCCCACCACCAAAACTTGATCTGCCAAAAACATCAGCCATAAATATTCACAAAGCGTTCGACCATGAACAAGTAGCACACGGATACATACTCCATTGCCAGCTTCATACAAATCCACATGAAACTCCATATAAAGCATAATTTTTCCTTTGGTTTACATGTGCTACAAAGTGTTTTCCAATTTTTATGGTCCCCAGCTGGTGTCGTTCAATGGCACTACCAAAGTGAGAGGATGAATCACTTGTATCTTGTATGCGATTGCCTTCGTAACATAAAAAAAAGGAAACAACCACACGAAACATGCAAAATACAAAATAACGACGAAGGATATCAAAAGCGGTGGTAGTACTCGTATCTGAAAAATCGCTGGCCCAATACCGATTTGTTGTCTACGATGGGTAACAAATGTGCTGTTGCTCTGCAGCACAACCCATCTTGGCGACGAATTCCCCATACAGCCCCCTCCCGTGGTCTCTTTCCAGCCGGCCGCCCCACCAACCATCTCTTCACTTTAAAGCTGCACAAAACAAAAACAAAAAAACGACAAACATGAAATTTATTTTATGGAAAAATTTCCATTTTATTATCTTCGAAAGATAACAACGGTAGCAGTAAATGTAGTAGCGACACAGAGGAGTGCTTGTATCTTTTATGGATGGAAGACATTTGAATCGTTTTGCAGCCCCTCACTGCCTGGATATGTGTGCATACGTGTTTCGTTTGTGAAAGCATATTGCAGTAACAGTTACAGCCGCAACAGCAACGCTATTCTGGCACGTATATCCTGCTTACATTTTTCAAATTTTTCACATTGTTGGTCTCGTCATCGGCAGAACGGCAAAAGGGCTGAGAAGGGGTATGGCGGCCTAATTCGCGCGGCGTGAGAACACAAAAATTGGGAGAAGAAAACATGTTTGTTAATAACACGTCTGCTGGTTGAATTCTAAATTAACAATAAACGGGAGTTGGGAACCGGAACTGGCGGAAAAACTATTGCGGGTGCCGCAGCGAGGAGTCTTTAAGCTTGCAGTTATGTGGGGCGAAATATATTTCTCTGAGTTTTTAGCGTTTTTATTTGCAAAAAAGATGGCAGAGTTATATAAATTTTTTTTACATTGTTGTAGGTGTATTTGGAGGTGAGTCTAGATCACAGTTTTGAGGGGCAATAAGTTGATCAATATAAAGAAACGTTTTCATTTCAGATTGGGTATATAAACTTTTTCTCGGCGTATAAGTCACACTTGTTTTTTTAAAGCAGACTCCATTAATATCATAAGTCGTTGCCATAAGCTCTAGGTAGATATGTGCGTTGAGGTTATTTTTGTGAAAAAGAAGTCAAAGCTTGTATGGGAAGGTCTTACAAAATTTTCAAAAAAAAAATCGGGAGAACTGAGCAATCGCCTGCTGGATCTATGGGCAGTGGAAACCTTTGTTGCCTGAACCATAAGGCGTGAGACAAGCTTAGACACTATAACCAAAAAAAAAAGATGCAAATCATTTATCAGTCGAAGTAAAACAACCTTCGGACTAAAAAAGGCTTCCTAAAACGGATACTGTAGACCCAAAGAACACCTAAATAAATCGGGAGGCCCTTGTAAATCCTACGATGAGAGCACCCAACGTTAGACGATTTTCTGGAATCCAGTGGAGCACTGAATACTATAGATGAGAGGATATTCCAACCATGAGTGCATGAACCCACTAATCATTCATAGGTTCATAAAAGGAACTATACGCTGGCTGAATTCCTTTAAAGGTGGATATTCTTGCTATAAGGAAAAATCAGAGAACACACCTTCAAACACAAGTCTTAAAAGAACCGGTCTCTGCACGAGGAAATAAGCCTCTCCAAGGTTTAAGCAGGAGGCACAACAGATAATGGCAATGAGGTTGAACTGCACGAAACCCTATCCATTACTATTATTATAAGGGCCCTCTGGGAACTATGCTCTTCGTTGCAGCGCTCTGTACGACCTTGAGCCAAGAACCATGCTCTTTCGTATGGCTTTTTTTATGGAACCACAGTCGGCGTTGGACCGGAAGGTTGTTAGTTGTAAGTGGCTTATTGAATAAACATTTCACCTCTAACTTAAAGTTAGTACTACCGAAGACCCCTGATCTGCCAAGTTATACCTTAGTCCTAGATAAAGCCCCAGATCAATCAGACTAGATACTGGTTTGCACTGTATTTTGGCCAAAATTACCGCCTCGGCTAAAATACCTTTCCACTGGTTTGATCAGCGGAGCCACGCTCGCACTTCTGCATCACCAGAACTTCAATGTACCAGTTGTCGTAGCTACGAGTATTCCTTCGCTGCAAAATTGACACTGAATCACTACATACATCCTGCACCCACAAATATACAAACCAAACGATGGACACCATTCTCTTAGAAAAAAAATCCTATGCAAACATAGATGGACACCATAAAGCAACCCATTCTCATAGATAAGAAAAATCCTATGCAAACAAAGAGGAATACAAAGAAAAAAAGAGAAAATGTGAGAAAGGTGCACGGAGCACATGAAACCAAAGGCAAAGCTGGTTGTTGAGATTTCAGACAGGCGGACATTAACTGAATTGTGAGCGTCCTCTCGCAGCAATGGATGCACTTAATTTGAGCATAGATGTCTATTTAATTGTTAGATGCCCGGGAAACGGGTAATTATCAACAGGACATAGGATGCGGAATGAATCTGTGCGCTGTGATTCTAATCTCCTAAATTGCTGTCATCTTTTCTCGGGTATTATGTGTGTGACACTCGATGGTGAAGTGGTCGCCTGAGTGGGATATCCCCTTCAAGGGTGGACAAGCCCCTTCTGTTTGTTATTATTTCTGACAGCATATTGAAGTGAAGTGGACTCGTTTTCGATCGGTTTCCATTTTCTAATTGAAGGAGAGTGCTCTACCTTGGCGACCAATGGAAAGTGGAAAGCCTTTGTCTTCATTGCCATACAACAAGATGTCTCGTGCAGTTCAAATCTTTATTTGGTCAAATGGGGAGGTAACCAGTTAAAATGTTCCGTCTTAAACTTTATAGCAAATTTAAATTATCACTGTTTCTCACTTTTCACCACCACTTATCTTAAGATAAGGCGTTTTTAGTCTACACCCGCGAGCTGCATATTTGCGAGGTAATTTGTAAATCAGATTTGATTCGCAAATTATACATTTGCCACATGCCACATCACATAATTCTTTAATGCTTGCGATTTTCGCCCACCAACCCAAAGCAGAGCAAGACCGGAACTATCGGTTCAACCATACCCATCCATTAAATTTCATTGAAATCAGTAAAGTGGTTTCGGAGATCGACAACGTCGCCACCTATCTGGGCCAAAACTGTCCTATCTTCCTAGCTGGAACCAAACATGTGTGCTTAAAGCGCCACCTGTTGAGAATTTTCCGAATTTTTGTTTTTCCTAAACCATCCCTGATTCTAGACAAAAAAAAATCAAAATAATCATTCAAATCCGTCGAGCCGTCGAGCAAAATGTATGGATTCATGTGTTTTTTCACGCACACACAACACACACAAACGTTTTCCGATTTCAACCAAACTTCACAAAAACCATATAAAGACCAATAGCAAAGAGGTGTAAAATTTTGTATAAAATCGGTAAATGCGTTTGGGCGTGAATCGGCGACAAACGAACATAATTTTAAGGCTCAATTTTTATAAATATAGGTAATCTAAAATAATCTCTTTCTATACAATTCAACTTTTCTATGAGCTGCTGTTCGTCAGCTGTCTTTACTTGAGCGACTCTAAATTCATAAAGTGCTGGAAGTGCCTTATTGACTTCAAGCTCAATATTGACTTAGACTATAACATATATCAAAACTCGAAATTCACTTTTTTCCATTTTTTTCAATAACAAAATTGCTTCACACAAATTGCTATACTCTTCGTGTCTTTAGTGTCTAACGTCTAAGTCGTAAGCCTCGTAATTTAAAGAGTTAAATATTTCAGGACCTTTTCACTCTATGAAAGAGTGAATCGAATAAATCACACATTGCTTTAATTTTTTCGATTCGCTCGGTACTAAAAAGCGATTCTCGTTCAATAAGTGAAACCATCGTGGTGAATTCAATATCGTACACTGCGTTTTCCATTTTCAAACACTCACTTAAAACATTCACTTGCAAATGAGAACGTGAAAAAAAATTATTCATATGAAAATTTTTGAAGTTTGGTTTCACATTTTCGTAGAACGAGAATCGAAATTGCGGTGAAGGGGTGAAAACATTTTCGTTTCACTTTTTCACAGAACGAGAATTGACCCCCAGAGGCTAAATTGAAGAGGAAGCGGTGCTTTTCGTCCTTTTATATGCAACGTGCTTCGGTTTTCTAAATTCACTACACAAAAGATGCTCATATTTATGACCAAACAAAACTCCACGAGCTACACATTTCGACTTTCGACATGCCAAGGAGGACCGATCTTGGTGTCAAATCTTGCTTTACAATTTGGGGTTTGCTACCAATGACTGAATTAATTTTAGGTATATCGCTAATACCAGCTGTCAAAATGTGTTTCGTTCGATGTAGAATCATAGAAAAATCATTTGGAAATTGCACCCGTTAAGAGTTGTGGCATTACCGAAAAATTTCCATCTAAAAAGCGAACAAATTAGCTCCAAACCTTCCCACACAAAACGATGCACCTTCAACTCCTGTCGCACTTTAAAGTTCAAACAAACTGCCTCCAAAATGATACCCCCACAACAAGTCCACTTATTCACACTTCAACAACTGTCTGTCGATGCGCAGGGAAGATGCACTTTCCCACACAATGCCTTCGGTTCACCCCACTCACGAGAAGGACAAATGTTAAGCAAATTGGATCGGCCCTGAAAACTCCAGTTAATGGACAGTTTAATTGATTACGAGCAAACGGAGCGATTTTGCGGTTTTTCCGATGGGCGTACGAAACTTAAGTCGTTCTTTTCCGATGCTTTTCTCGCCGCCTCGCATCATTTAACTGCACCGAGGGGTGGTGGCACAGCACAGTCTCTCAAGTTTTCCTACATGTACGGCTTTGGTGGAGTCTTTGACATTCGAACGTGAGGAATTCCAATTATACGATAATTAATCACTTCATCGTCAAGGTACTGCCGAACTGTGTCTATACGAGTCCTTCTCCTGCCGTGATAGACATCATCTCGATGGTCTATGGACTCTAACGGTTGACCACCAGCTAAGACCAATCTTTGTGAACCGAATTGATTTAATTAGTCACGAATCTGTATGTCCTTGTCATTTTAATTAAAAAATCCCTGCTTGAGAAGTGAAAAAATTTTAATTGGAAATTTATTGCGATAACACACAGCGCTGCAGTGAGCTGGTAGTCGTCTGTGTTTATCCCCACACGATAAAAGTGAATTGAACAAAAAATCATTCAACGGCGATCCTTAGCCAATGGGGATGTGGATTTTGTTCCTTCGCGTGTTCACAGATATAGTGCAAAAGATAACACTGCAAGTTTCAAAATGCAAATGTGTGTCGAACGAAATAATCCTGTCAGCAGACGAGTATGAAAATTCGTTTTGTATATATGGCTACTTACTAGGAAGCTGCTGCGGGGATAATCCGTTTTTTCTTCACCCCCTGCATCCCCCTTGCAAGTTCAACTTGAAAGGTTGATTGCGCAGAGGATATGGGGACATGTAGCAGATTCTTGGTGGAAAGCAATTGTAGCAAACGATGTTTGGCATTTGGGTAAAGTTTACCGATATCTAGCGAGGGTCTTGGTGTTTCAGAGCTCAGATATTATTTTGTTGGTTTTTTACTGTTGCAGTCAATTGAAATGTTCATTGCATTCTGTCCCATAGACTACTGCGGGTGCCCAAAAGTCGTCCTGTAGAACTACTGCATGTGAACACGTTTCGCTTAAAGAGGAAATAATTTTCCAACTGCATGCAATTTGCATAATCGCATTTAATTTGCTTACGAGTGTGAATCGAGGACAATTTGCTACAATTCGGGAGTAGGTGCCGGTGCTGGTGCTGGCCTTGTGCGATTTCATTTTCTCTTGAATAGTTTTTGAAAGTTGCACATTTAGATTGGGTGCAATTTGCATGTTGCCACCTTTTACATTTGGTTCATATGAATTTTAAAACGATTTCGTTTTCGGATTTGTCGCTTTAACTAAGCTTAGTAAGATCTGTTCAGAGTTGGCAAATGCAAAGCGGAATAGTTTCAATAAAACCGACTTAGAGGTGAGAGAATGAATGTGATTGCTGGGCGCCCCCAAAGCTGTTAGGTACTTGCTCAATGATGTATTGGTTATTCCGTCAATGATTGCATTAGATTTTTCGTTTTTGAATTGTCGGCAATAAAGTTGAACTATATCCATAAAAGCCACCAGCAAGGGTAGTTAACTTGTTACTATTTGTAACACCACTGAACAAAGAAGAAAAGCTATATTCAACTCTACTTCAATATTATAGGAAATAGGAGCAAGTTGATGAAGAGGAAGAGAACCGGAGACACCACCCTTCTTAGAAGTTAAATTTTTTATAATTAAATAATCTAAAATAAAATTATTTTGGGAGTTTATTATTTTAAACTGTCTTTAATCTCTTTCTATACAATACAACTTTTCTATGAGCTGCTGTTCGTCAGCTGTCTTCACTCGAGCGACTCAAAAATTCATAACGTGCTAGAAGCGCGTTATTGACCTCAAGCTGAATATTGACTTAGACTATATTCACCTTCACTTTTTTCCATTTTTTTCAATAACAAAAGTTGCTTCACACAAATTGCTATAACTCACGAATCAATAGTCAGATTGCTGTCAAATTTATACACTTATCGTTTGAAGGCTAGCACTAAATAAAAATCATATGGAAAAAGTCTAGTAACGCCATCTATGTGTCATCCTATGGACTCTTTCAATGACGTAATACCTGTGAGGAGGTAGATTTCAGTAGCCACTGGCCAGGGATACATGTTTCTGAGTGCGAATGCTTTGGAAAGGTTTCGGAGGATCTAGAAACGTTGAGAATATTTTACAGAACTTAACACAAAATTCCTGCCTTACAAAATATTAGGCACTGTTTGATTATGCGAATGATAAAACAAATCAGAACAACACAAACTGAGCTCCCGAATTATCCACACAAATTCAGATTCGGTCGAAATTTAGCAGAGTGGAGAATATCACAAACTTATTCGATACTCAAACGAAAACTTTGCTAAAAAAAATTGGGAAAACAAAATCATGTCTGTAGCGGAATAAAAGGAGAAGCTAGGGATGGAAAGAGACGGCGACATCACTGGCGCTGAGGGGAAAGGATGAGAAAAGGGATTCATGGTGACATTCAAGAAAGGAGTAAGGAGGAGAACGGACGTGAAAGACGGAATTAGTAATTTTTAGAGAAGACAAAGACGTACCTAATAAATAATTTTAAAGAGAATTAATAATTTTAAAGAAGACTTCAAATATCGGAGTGGATACCATTTTTTAGAGTTAAAGGTACATTTATTAGAAAAAAATAAGAACTTTATCAAGCACAACGTTTATCAAAAAAACTCTGTTGATTTGAAGAGCAATGCAAACATGTGCGCCCTTCTATTTTTCTGACTGTTACGTGTTTGACCGGAATAGATCTAAAAAGGACTGCACGAAATTGACTGCAGTCATCGAATTTCAATAGCAAAATGAAGCGATTAAGCTACAGCATGTTTTTTTTTTTTTTTGGCTATTGGAGTTCTGGAAGCAACGCACACAGAAAAATAAATTGTAATGCCAACAATTTTCGTCGGTTAAAATGAACCCAAATATCCATTTAAGAATGAAATTGTTAACAGAAATGTAATAAAATACTTATGGAGAGTATATTATTCTTATGCTGAATACCTGATTCTTAGAAACGAGTTCTTGTTAACAAAAATAATATTTGAGCCAAGAACTTTTAACTTACAATTTTTTAAGAATCCCAAAATTCTTCGCTTAACAATCTTTTTTTTTCTAAGTGACGATTTTAGCTGATATCTAAGCAGAGTATCTTGTCACGAATATTTTCTTCTCTTGGCGGACTTAAATAGAATTGAAAAAAAAAAAACATATTTAAGCAATCGGTTGGACACTCTTCCTTTTAAGGCTCATGCCGTCATGCGGCCTTTGAAAGAGTCACATTTGCAAGTTCCAGTTAAACATTTCCACACGCAACCCCGCATAAACATCTGTACACACTAAAATAAATAAATGAACAGTTGGCGCAACAGGTCCGTAAGGACTAAAAGCCTAGATTCTCACAATTTGTGTGAATTTTTAACTTTTTCGGACGAATGGAAGGGATCGCTCTCGCAGTGGAAACAACTTTGAGATGTGTTTTGTGTTTATTTGTACAGTGTACACATTCCAACGATATAAAAAAAATCCTTCAATGCGCGCGACAATTTGCAGCAGTTTCATGCGATTTTTCACCGGACTGAGTCCAAGTTGGCCCGTCAATCGTAGTCCTTGGGCCCCCAACAAGTTTCCACTTCAAAACAGAAAAAATAAGTATTTAAGCACAAACATAACCAGATAACTTACCGTCCACAGCACAGTCACTGTCAGTGTTGCCAGATAAAAAATCTGAAAATCTTGTTTTTCCAAAAAAAAAAAAATCTCTTTTTTCAAGATTTTGTTCAAAATATAAAGAGCGAAATTAAAAATCCAATTTTGAAGTACTTTACTACTAATACATAAATCATCTAAATATCTATAAAAAGAAAACGTTGGTCATGAATTTATATGTTAATGTAATGCTTTTTGAAATTTTTGAACATATTTAATATAAAAATTGCATTGCTTACCTATATCAAGATCATAGAATTTCGGTTCATTAAAGCTCAACAAATCCTTTGTTAAGATACAAATTTCAACAACCGTTTCAGTACATACAAAACCATTTTTCCAAAAACACGTTACATCAGTTATTTTATCAAATTCGTCAGAATTCATGTTTCCTTGGAGTTGATGAAAGCGTTAGTGAGACAGAAATTGTGCATGGGCTCTGTTTGACTCATATATAATGATGGAATTAATCGAAAACGTTTTTCTTCAATAGAAAAAGTTATTTTAATGTGATAGATTTAGAAATTTCTTGACATGAAAAATCTTGAAATTTGATGATTTCGAGTTAAAAAGTCTTGTACATATTTTGGAGCTCAAAAATCTTGAAAAAAAAGATACATCTTGTAATCTGGCATCACTGGTCACTGTCGTTAAGTCAGAACATCCACATTTGTCTTGAGCTCGCTATAAGAGTTAAATTAAAAAACAGTTCGCCAGAAAAATCTAGAAATTTAAAAAAATCGATTGAGGAGAAATCTCATCTACTTTTGTTTTCGTGAGGCCCCAGCAGATGCAGCGCTTACTCTTTGTCTGGTCGTGTTTATTTTTCGTTGGTCATAAAAATTAAAAACACAACCCGAAGGACGATTAGATATTGTAGAATCGAAAGCGGTGTCTGTTGTATTAAATGTTGACATTTACCTATATATCCAGCCAGTTTCTCAGTCGGTGTTAGTCCTATTCTACACTCGGCCCTTCAAATCGACAGTGAATTTCATTCTGATGAATTTGGCCTTGAAACATCGATGCATCTACGTCGAATACCTGTCACTAAAAAGGCTCCATCCGTGTCCGAAGAAAACGAAAATCGTAGGAACAAAAGGACATCAACTCCCCAAAGTGTTACATTATCCAGTCTGGTGCTAATAGAAATGTGACCATCCACCTGTCAGCATGCGAACACAAAACCACCTGATACCCAATTCCGTTTAAGTATAAATTCATTCCCTCAGTCACTAATCCAGCCAGCAGCCACCCATCCATTCCCCGTTCTCAGCCCGAGGCGAATGGGAATTTTTCACCCTCGTAAAACGCGCAAAAATGGCTCCTTAGCCAATGAGATTTATGCGTTTTTCACACAAATCTGAAATCGTCCTCGTGAGACAATGACAACAAAAACATTTTCTCCCGACCACGTGCTCTTAGCCTCGCGCCGACTCACAGCCATTGTTCGAATTTTCGAAGACTGACGTCCTGTTTGCGAGGAAAGTCACCCTCCCCTCCGTCACTGGGTTTTTGGGAAACTTCCAATGCACTACTGTCATTCCGGTAGGTCCAAGCTCCAAGTCCAGCCAGGTTCGGATAAAATGTATCCCGGTGCTCTTCGGCACTGCGCACTGGGGGGATGGCACATGGCAGCCAAAACTCCTCCGTTCTCATCGCTCAGTGCAGAATGGTCCTCGTCTTGTGAAAATTCTCGCCACCGATAAGCTCTTGGAATGTGTGTATTGCAGCTCAGTTATTTTTGGAGTATCGCCGGAAGTAGACGTGTTTTCCAATTAAATTCGCCGTACATTTTTAATTTGAGAGCATTAAGGATTCAAATTCAATTGGATTTGTCTCGCACATCCTTTGAGTAGCCAAATAATGGTTTATTAATGTCGGTCCGTGTGTTTGCTTGATAGCGCGGTGGATTTTTGTGCTAGTGGAAATTTTCTCAAGTGCTATTAAAAAAAAATTGCAATAAAACAAAAAAAGTGAATCAAATTTACCAAGCGGAGTCTTTGAAGAGTTCCATCCACTTCGGTTACTGTTGCGAAATATTTAAAACGTCATTAAAAATTTATTAGGTCGGGGATGCTCGCCTTCGTCGTCGGACTCCGCCCGCACCCCGTAAAAGGATAATTCAAGTATGACTGGAATTTAAGGAGAAACGTTTGTTTTTATTGTTCTTTATTTTCTAAGTTTCCTTTCGCGACACACCGAGCAGCGTTTCTTGGCCTTCCCCCGGTTCGTTGTTTACATATTTGATAACGTTTTATGCACGCTCTGCGGTGCTAATAGAGTTATATTTACTGCTCGTCAGATGGAAGACATTGTGCGCTTCATCTAACGGTTTGAACATGCAATGCAGACAAACGTACCACGTAATGTTGCACTCGCTTCGCAATTAATTATCGCAATCCACCCTGTGGGGTGGAATCGAATGATTCTTCACTTTCCACAGCTGCGGGCTGCTAGCTGCTAACTGCGCTACTGCTGTAGGGTTTCGCTGTCGATGCTGCTGCATGCTGCTCCTCGTGCCAGTCTACTATTATTCAAAAGAGGGATTAAAGTTGTTAGTTGCTGGCGGATAGTGCAGCACAGTTGAGCTCAGTTGGGGGTTGTGCCGTTCGTTCGTTTGAAGTTTTACTTTGCTTTTAGCTGATTGCATTAATTCGTTTGATTTCCGGTGCAAGCCCTCCTGCAGTGTTATTAATTCCCTAACAAAGGGATGGAGCGATATTTGCTTAGAGGCCTTTGTACCTGCAACTAGTAAAAGGAATTACTTACTTCCGATTCGAAAGGGGCTTTAATTAGATGCACACAGGTATTGATTGTGTGCTCTGAAGGAGTTGAGCACGATAGCAATCGCTTGTGTCGGAGGAGGTTCTTAAATTGTTTTCCCTTTAAGGGCTCGATATTTATTTGTTCGGTAAATTTAAGCCCAGCGTTTGCATTTCTTTCAATTGCATGGGTACGTGAAACTCTGTTACGAGCTTGCAAGCACACAGAGGCCGAGAGGAAAATAGTCCTTAGAAATCCGCTTCGTCAGGGTGCTTGCATTCTTTTTCTGGCGGGACATACACGCCTTGCATGTTTACAGGTTGATAAAGAATGCATTCAGGCACTTCCTGGTTAGTTTTATCTGAGATGATCCTTAAATTTTACATGGAAGGGCAACTACTGTCAGCGTGAAGACGCTTTAGCTAGACAGAGATGACCAACTTTGGTGTGAGATAATTGAAAATTTTACTGGCCTTCACTCTGAAAATGGATACTCCCCGATGTGATGGGTGCAAATTTTATACGTTTGGCTCTTAAATTTGTAATCGTATTATACGATAGTAATGAAGGGCGGTGTAGTGGGTGACTCGAAGCTCGTGGCATATATTGGACCAAAGATTTAGCCTTTTGCGCTGATAAAGGATACCTACCATTAAGCATAAAAGTCTATCAAAAGCTGAAGTGTGTTCGAGGTGTTGGTCAGGCTATTGCCATAAGTGGGACAGTCTGAAGTCGATCGTAATTTTGGAAATGTTCTTTGTACTACCTAACCTCACAAAAATTTGTATTACTTGCGCTTAAATCTGACCAATCTGTACCTGTATAGCTACTTCTACTTGTCACATCCTTCTCACTGACCTTGCAACTTTAAGTAAGGTATTAGGTATAGGCGTAATTAAATAAAAAAGCACTGGAGACAAACCTTTTAGGAACATTTCACACTGTTAAGCACGCTCTTATGACTTTCGTATATGTCTCAATGAACAAGATTATGGAAAAATGTACGTACTTAAATTGTTCTCCAACATTGAAAGGGAAACAATCAATAATGAGTAGTAACCCATGATTTCCTTAAGCCCAACTTATTAAAAGATGTCGCCTACCTGCTCATTAAGCAATAATCTTAAGAAAGTCGTATACAAAATATATCTGAATATTTTGACGAAAACCAGGGATGTTTCTGTCTAAAAGAGACAAGTTGTAAGCTGTTATCGCAGTTATAACAGCCTTTAATCTCGCCGCCTGTTTTTTTATAAGGAAAAAGAAAGGACCGTTTGAGCCACATTAAATATTTAAAAGTTTTTAAAGCTTCGTCGATTTTTTCTCCGTGTCTTACCAGGGCACTCATTCCGTAATTTTTCATACGATTATCGTCGAAACGATAGACCTCCAAAAGTAGCAACCCAGTGCCAAAATTACAAGTTTGAGGGCCGTTTGCTGATACGACTCATAGCGAACTAAGTGCCACATAAACTCTTATGTGACAGTTTATGCCCTACAAAAAGTAGCTTATAAGTATTTAAGTAGATCTTAAATCGTAAAGAGTCGTATGAGCAAACGGCCCTGAGACCTTAGTCCAATTCATTTTCCACAATAAATAAAATATAATAAAAAAACTTCTTAAGGTCATCAAAGTTTCAAAAACAATATCGTCCCGACGATTATTGTTATACGGAATCTGCCCTCAGGTGTCTTAATCTAATATTCAGGTTTGCTTAATGCCACCAATGGAATCACTTGATCTGTGATCTATGTTTGAGCAATGTATGGACGAATATATTGGCTTACAAGTTTTTGAAAACGCTTTGCAAATATTTTGGTGAAATTAAATTTTTTGAGAGCTTTCTGCAATTGTTAAAAAAACGGGGAAGCCTTGTTCCTATAGGGGTATAATGATTAAAATCTCCTGATGAAACGGAGTCAATTTTGAGCCAGATAGCTCATTCAATTTTCGAACTTGGGTGTCAAAGCGAAGTTTCTGGTCTTCAATTAGACGTTTGGTCAAACACTTACATTATGGTTATTTGGGTGCAGACCGAAGGAATACAGATCGCGGATATAAGCTGCCATAAAGAAATAGTTTCGTTGCGGGGTGACTCTCAGTGATGGTATATGAAACACTAGAAAATGTGAGGTATTCAATGCCGAGCAGCTACTGCTCTGGGTGGAGCGGGCCATGCATCGGTAGTTTGGTCAATCGAACCCACGTTTCCAACTCGGATTCCAAGGCCTGCTTTGAAATCGGTGGCATTAGGCAAGCGTTTTCTACTTAGGTCGGGGTTAGATCAATTTTTTAAATCTCTTCATAATCCATAAGGGTTCATCTTGATGACTTAGAGCCATTGGCGAAAAGTTGAGCTATGAAGTGTTTACTTACAAAATTAAGCACCCTTAACCGGCGAAGCTTGTATTAAATGGCCGGGACATTGAACATTGTCGGAACTAGAATGACAAAAATTACTTCCGCAAAGGCCTACCTTCTAATAGTCGCAACCAGAGTGATAAATACAAGTCCAAATGGCTAGCTTCTCATAGTCGTAACCATTCGCTTGCAGAATTTACATTTTTGTGAAGGAATGGAATGAAATCGTGTTAAAGGTGGAAAGGTGAAAAAAGACAAGGGGCAAAGAACTAAGACGACACCTCGCTTAATTAATCAAAAATGAAACAATGGGCGTTCACGTTTATACTCACGGATGTTAGTCATAAAGTCTCAAACTCTCGGATGTAAGTCATAACTCATAAGGTCTCAAAAGCTTGGCAGTTTAAAACATTAAAATACATATCGTATTTGTGGTTTTTTGTAACATTTACTTTGGAGACTTTGGCCTACAAAGCTTTTACTCTACTCTTGGATTGAAATGATTTTTATAAGACTCTTTTCACACTTATCGAAAGACCAAAATCTATAGCACCTAGGGCTCAACAAATTGTGAGTTGTCTTCCAATTGTGCACGCTCAATTTTTGCAATTTTTGCTCGGCTAAAATTAGCTAAGTCTCTGTTGAAAAAAAAACAAGTATTCGATCTTAAAAACCACCGACATTAAAAGGTTAAATGCATAAAGAAACACACTTTATCAGTGGTTAAATTCTACAGAGTCAGTGGCTTTTTTACGACCGAGAGAATTTGGAGGAAGTTTATAAATCGGTTATATTTAACAGAGTTGACTCGGTCATTTTTAATCCACTAACAGTGTAGGAGCTTTAATAACAGTATTTAAATCAGTGATTTTTGTGCATGAACTCTCAGCGCTTATCGAAGAAAATATCAGTTAGTTTGCATATTCTTGAAATGTATGTTTTTGTAATTTGCGCTACCATTCCTTCAGAAACCTTTTATCTTTTTTTTAAATATGTAGCCGAAGCCCTGGTAGGTACCTACTAATTCCATTAATTATGGTTTATTTTACTTATAAAGTGATAAAAATAATAATTATTATTATTTGAATGCGAATATTCGTATTTATATTCCTCTAAAGAAAATAGACTCAGAGCCAGCTTAGTATTCCATGTTTTCTGCACCCCTGCCGCCTCCCATTAAAAGAGTATAAGAATCTCTATAACTAAAAATTTCAGTTCTATAATTAAGCTTAAAAACCGCCATACACAGTCGGAAGGATTCGAACGTTCATAACATTCCTAGGTATATGCAGTTTTAGCATCGGTTGGTGCTGTAACTCAGAGTCGAATGTGATAGACTACTAAGCGAGGGTTCCAGGTTAAACAGCCAGATTAAAAAAATATCACATCCACTCCACTGTGCCGTCTATAACTCTTCTTCGCAATCCAGTCTTCCAGACACATCATACGATTTTAGTTGTCACCTTATTCTTCCAAAAAATGCTGGTCCTTTATGGACCCGCCAATATTGGAGTCCAAAAGACTGTTTCTGTACAGAAAACGAAAGCGTGTAAGTCGAAAGACCTGAGTGGTATGCATTTCACATCGATTCGCTTTTGAGGTCTGTCCTTTTCGGACACAATTTCCTTCGTTGAGGACTCAATTTTTTCCCTCCAAATTAAAATGTTTAAATATCTTGCTAGACCTTTTGCTATACCAGGCTTGTTCCCCAGCCGGTATTTTACGAATAATTCTGTAGCGGAATTATCAATGCAATGCTTCGTGTCTTTTATTGCCAGATGTTTTTTCAGTCGTTGTGTAAATAAATAGTCCTGTATTGCAGCTACATAAATATTTTATTGATTTATTGAATACGAAACAAGTTGATACAGTTCTTCTGCTACAGCTTGTCTTCACTTAAATAGCAACACCAACGTTGGGCAAAACGCTGTTAATACCACCTTTTTCAAACAGTTCACAAACGCGTTTCCTTACCGAGTGCATTGCACTGGCCAGACCACGTCTGCGTTGAGGCAGAAACCTCAAAGAGTGCAATAATTTAAACGACACCCTACGACTGTCTGCCGAACACTACTGTGCACAATAATAAACTCGAAATGGCCTCTTTAGGGTCAACCCCAAGTCCACAGATCCACAGAAAAAGGACAAAAGAACTTAAAATATTTAACCGATGTTCATCATTTTTTTCATTTTGATAAAAAGTTCCTTCCACCCGAACTATTCCGCCTGATGTTCCATTCCAAGGCGACAGTGGGGACACAAAACAAATAAAAAAAACCCAACAAAAGACAGAAAACAATGCATGATACAAAAATACAATACCGAGAATAGTCTAAGCGAAAGGATACAAATAAAAAACCGAAAAAACCGAAAAAACCTCAACACAATACACGGATCTCGGATTCGTTTCGTATCGTCTACCCAACGAAAGAGCACGGATAAAGGCTCTCTTTCCGCTTAAACGGAGGTACCCTTGGGGCATTCTAAATATTTATTTTCAGCCGAGTGGTTGACTGCGTGATGACTGTATTTAATGGGATACCATAGGCGTTTTCTGTTGCTCTCACCCCTTCCTACGTATATTGTGTACATCATATGGAAGCTATTGCTGGAGCACGCAGAGGCAGACTGTAAGCTGCAGTAAAAGTCTCGGTTTTAGTGGCGTTCGGGGTGGAGGCGATAACCGCACACAAAGTGGAGTTCGTAAATAAAGTTGCCCATAATTGTCACATTAACTTTGATAGAAGTGGGCAACAGGAATTTATGGCTGAGTATTTAGAAGGAAAAAATCCTGTCCTCCTGACATAATCTACAACTAATTGCTGCAGATTCAATGGCCGCTCAAAAGCCGTACATAATCAATTTGGGAATATCTGCTGCTAGTTCCCCTTGACACGGACATTGGATGATTAGTAACGGCCAGACAAACGTCCTTCTTTTATTCACCAGCAAATGAAAACAAGCAAAAAGTGGAAGCCAGCTTTTCTATGGAAAGACAGGGCTGCACTGGAATCCTGATTACGGTAATTAGTGCCCAGCAACACTGTTGCTGTTTTGTTACATTGAGAATGACACGACTCGATCGAGTCGAGTAGCGGCGAACGCATGAAACGGAAGCAATAATTTGACTGCAATTACATGAAATGGCTGGAAAAGTGGCGGGCAAAAAAGCACCCCCCAAAATAACTTGTTTTTCTAATGACTCGTTCGAGCTGGAATCGTTGTCAGCGGATTTTAGTTGTGGGTGGGCCGCTTCGGTATTCAAATTAGGACTTCACATTGCGCGCAAGCTATGGTAATTGCAGCGTGGTCAGGATGTGGTCCTGTAGAATTGAATACATTACGTGGAACTATTGGCGGATGCACGGACACCATTTTTCTGTCTAGACGGATTAGGTTAATGGGAATTTTTGTGATTGGCAATGTCGTTGCGTGTGCAATCAGTTTGGGGTTCACTTTAGTGGGTACGTGGGAAATGCTGTTGAAATGATGAGTGAGTTCATGTAAAATCGAATGTTGGAAAAGTATTGCAGCTTTCGAGATGGTGGTCTTTTATCACTTTCAATTAATTTAGCTGTTGATTCTGAATTTACGAACTCATTACAAAAACATTACAATCGAAGGTTTTTTTTTTCATTAATGGGCTGAACGTTGTCTTGCCGTACCGACTTTGGGTGTTATTTCGAAACGGATTTTTATGAAACGTGGACCAAATGAAAGGTGAATTTGGATAGGTTAGCTCCTAGAGATATTTTGTCCTGCAACAGGCTATGAAAGTTATTAAAACTTTAGGTTGTCGATGTGCTGTTTCCGAATGACTGAACTCCGAAGGTATCAGACGTTGACAAGAGGTGGCGCAGTGAACGAATTTGGTGTAAAATTTGATAAAAAGAATAACAATTTTTCAAAGCTGCTCTTTTCGGATTTTTGTTGACGAAGAACTGTTTTACTGAATATTTACAAGCTCAAGCTTTGCACCCTGTTCACATCGAATGACCCAATTATGTGTAAAAATATATTCTAAAGTCCCATTACATTGTTCTAAATGGTACTAAATGACCCAGTAAGCATACAAAACCTTTAAAAGAAGATTGAAAAAAGCTTGTCACGCTGTTAAACCTGCAACCACTGAAAACACACGCACTTAAGTGCCAATTGGCATTATTTCTAAGACGGAAAACAAAGCGACTGAGCGATTGATTAAGTGACGTCGAATTGGGTTACCAAAATTGCCCAACGCTCAGCGATTCCTTGGGCATGGGTACACAAATGCTTTAATTTTTGAACCGCTCACAACTTAGAGCTTAGTTAAGTGAGTAAGAAAGTGACAATTTCTTTCCGATCATCAGTTTATGCGACAAAAGTTACTTAGATTCTCCTTTGCCTTCATTGCCCTATACAATACAGGAAGAGGCTCTTCCAAAAAGTAGCTTCTTCATTGATTTATCTACTAATTTTGTTAAACGCAGATAACAGCAGGCTGTGTGTGGAATATCCTAATGTAACAGAAAGTATTTTGTAAAGAAAACAGAGACGACCAGCCGAGATGGTTTTTAAAAGTGAAATGTTTATGCATATATAGAAGACCGCAAACAAGTTTTGCCAATGACGAGGTGCAGGTATTCGTAGATACCGGGAGAGCTAAAAGTAGCCAACACACTATGCAAAGTGAAACACCCTTAGCTTTATATCAGCCCCTCGGGAATATTCTCTCACAGCCTGCTCCAAAATTGTAGACCTGTGAGCTGTAAACAGCTACAAACTCGTCGTGGTTTGTGTCCAAGCTAGTGCAAATAAAAATTGCAGTCACATTCAAACCATAAATCTTATCCCTACATTTTATTTGTCACTTGGCTAGGTTGCAGTGATCAGTTCTAATTTATAGAATAACAACAGCTTAAAGGTCGGCATTCGAAAAGATTAGAAAAACTAGATTTTTGCTAAAGCTATTCGTAAAAGTATGAAGAACGTCCAAGTACCTATGTAGAAACAAAGCCATGGAAAAACTACTTGTTCCGAGATCCGAAGTTTCTGTGGCTCCGAAAAGACCGAGATGTGAGCTCATTTGCTTCTGCTCATATAGTTAGGTCCTTTCTCATGAACTACGTGGCCCGCATGCTTTTTTTCTAGGTGAGGTACCATCTAACATACGAGATTTGATAGTCACTTTTGTAAGAGACTTATGAGACAGATCTTCTTACCAAGCTTAGCGTAAAGTGGGACGAAACCTCGCAAAAACGGTCGAAAAAATACGACAATCAGAGTGCAAACCGTGATTGAGATTACCAATTTCCTGCACTTTCCATACAAAAAAATCCACTTACACCACCGGGTAACTTCCTTTCCAACCTAGTGGTGCAGCAGAGTCCCAATATCAAAGCTTACTCTCAAAAATAAATGCAATGTTTGCAGCAACCCTGTGAATGAGCAAAATGTTCTTATTGACCACATTGTGAAAAAATGAGTCAGCACAATTAAATCCAATGATGAAATGACACAAAACACAGTTAACTTTCCGCCACATGACTTGCGGAGGGCGTCAACTTGATTTAATTGCTTACCTTATAAATGCACCCCTCCAGCGTACACGTTATATTGCTACCTACTCAACCACCAATACACACATCCAACTTACAACTCTATAGTCATGCAATTACTTCGACACAAAAATGCGACAAGCACAAGTCTATGTCATTAAAAAAGTTTACAAATTATCACAGACATCGCACAGAGGCAGAGGCTGACGGGCGCAGATTTACTCGCAAAACTCGTGGTCGCCCTGAAAAACCACAAAACTACACTGACTTGTTTCGTCGTTCTGAGTTGTGCTGACTCAGACAAAAAATAAAAACAAAATACAGTTGCACTTGCACAACTCTCTTGTTTGGTAGCAACACCATCGTGACAACACTCCGTTCTCATCCCGCACGCCCTCAGAGCCCTTTGGGAAATTTCGACGAAATTCCCTCTCCCGGTCGTTGCCTCTGCTGCGGAAAACTTCGAAATGCAATTTGATAGCGCAAAGTAATCACTGTGTGGTTGAGAAGTTTTGTTGCTGAAATGTTTCAATTCTGTGGCTAAACGAACAGTTTGAATAGATTCCAGAGTTCTGTTGTCGTTGTGTGCGGCGAAACGGTTCGCACCTTAGAGATCCGTAGCGCCGCGCCGCTGCTGTAGAGGCGATGACTTCGATATACGTAGGTAGCTATATCTGAAAGAATTAAAGTGAACATATTTTTGTGCTCGCTAAATAATTGAGGAACATCTTCTAAAACTTTCCACAAACAAGTTTCCATGTTGACCCATATTTTTCTGCGGAGTCCTTTGGGTGCGCAGCAAGCGAGTTCGTTCGCTCTATTTCGCCTGTTTTAAAGGATTTTCGTGTTATTCAGTTTTTCTTTGTCGGCGATTCGCCTTTCTTTTCAAAACTCTGTGCTGCCTTCTTTGTGCCCGGCCGCGGCCCCCGGTTGTTGCAAAAGGATAATGGGAAATATTAAATATTTATAAAAATGAAATGGAACAACCTACATTATCGTTACTTTAACTGCTGCACTGTTGTTGTTACTGTGCACACACTATGTTGGGGTACCTAGTCTGGTATCGTTTGTTTAATGTTTCCCCTAAGATTGAGAAAGCCCAGCTAGTCCCGGGGGAACCTTTTATTTATATATTTCTGCCTTGTTTCAGCCTTGTTTCGATAAAATGCGCAAATGTTTAGAAATGGAGTACGCGTCGGGGGTAAAAATCCCGGACTGCAGGCGGCAGGATACTTAACAAGTTTTATTTGTTAAGATATTCCCTGTGGACGGATTGCGTAATTTAGTTTTCTCCTTATTGTGTTGTTCTCTAATTGTTCACGGCAAATTCAAATTCACTTCTGTTGAATGGGGACTACGAAGCAGTTGTTAACAAAATGCTTTTGAACATTTTCCAGAAAGTCGTGTACACCATTTGCTTTCGTTTTCCATTATACGACTCACATTCGAAGGATGTTTAATAATTCTGTGTAGTTTGAGTTGCAAGCAGTTAACTTCATGGGTTTCTACGTAGCCCGTGAAGTTAACCGCTAAAAAAGTTTTCCCTCAAAACTAGGTACCTTACTCGGAGCGAACTCGTGTTACCAGTCCAACCACGTTGGTGCTTCGACGAACAAATTATTCTGTGTTCCCACAGAAAAGAGCTGTTTCGGTCTTCTATTTTCATGCTGACTGTGCATTTATGAATTAGAATTATTTTACAAAGAGTCTGTTTTCAAAAGGACTGTCACTCTGAATAGAATCGGAATTAAGTTAGACCAAAATTTCACTAATAATGGGTTCTGTTATATGAACAAACTGTCAAAAGAATCACTAAAACGCATGGCTTCACAAACACATATGACACAAAAGGTCGTACTTTATCAAGGTGGCCACATGAGGCTTGGATTGCTAAAAATGTTCATAATAAAATGAAAAAAAAAAGTGAAAACACAACTCCACCTTCCAAAAGGGAACTAATCACAAAACTAACTGTGCATTTTTAAGGTACTGCACATACTGTCATAAGTCCGAAGCTATACTCAGTATTCTGACAGAGAGAGACAAAGGAAAAGGTGATACATTTAGAATGGCAGCCAAGCAGCTTTGCAAGAGGTTCACTCAAAAGTTACAGATCCTAAGATCCGTTGATGGAAATCACAACCAGGTATTCATTGTGGTACAAACCACTGTCTCAGGTTTGTACTCCAAAGACGAAACAAAACATGGCAAAAAGCCTGAAGACATTTTTAAGCCTTTTTCTACTAAAGCTGCAGAGAGAAAACTGAATCTACGGAACATCGCTTATGCCTGTACTTCCTGGGAACTCCGCTTATCTTGCATTGGAGCACTGTTATTCATACAGCTGTGTACGACCTTGTATATAGAAAGCCCTTGCAGATATAACAATATTTATGTAAATATCCGCATGGGGTTTATTAGTCGCACGAACCTTTTTATTACACAACTTACAAAGGTCCGTCTGAGTGGTCCCAGATTGAGTGTAAAAGCTCCAATTTTGGCGTTTTTTCAATGAAAAAGGATGAAAAAGGGAAAAACGAAGGGAAAACCTAAAAAAGGGAAAATAATCAAAAATCTCTTTGAAACGTAAATTGCTTAAAAGTAAAATTTAAACGCATTTTATATATATTCAAAGTTCACTCAGAATGAAATGTTCACCCTAAATATGAAAGAAAACAGCCCATCGAACGTCTACGTAAGCATTTTTGTGTATCTGGCACTCGATTTGACGTTTTGTCTAATAGAAAAGAAAATCATTTCAAATTCAAATTTCATACAAAAATAAAGGCAAATTTCATTGAGGGGAAAAAAGGGGAACTTTTTTCGAATTTAGGGGAAAATTATTGCCTTTGCTGAAAAGAAAAGGGGAAAACAGGGATCAGATTCTATAAGAAACGAATGATTTGCACTATGTTACGAAGCAAATTTCTTCGTGCACACGAAAACGTTTGAACGTTTCGCCTTACAGAATGCCGACCCAGTCTTCACAGTCTTTGAAGGTGAAATTTGCACATGAAACATAATCTACCAACTTTAGCTAGCCCTTGCTTAGCGGCAGATCAAAGCTCTAACAATATGCCCTTAAGGTGGTCCCAAAACTGAGGACGTTACTGTACGTTACTGTATTGAAAGGTGGCTCAAATTAAAATATTTTTGGTTCCGTTTTTGTCTATTCAAACCTCTTTTTGGTTACGTCTATATTTGGTTGCCTTGAAATTCACTGGTGACTCTGGCGAAACTAAGTCTACCGGTTAGGGCTGTGAATAGCTTGACTCTATTTTATGTCTATTAAACACTCAGAAAAAAAAAGATTGCCAAGCGAAGAATTTAGAGATTTTTAAAAAGTGATAAGCTAAAATTTCTTTGTTCAAATATTGTTTTTGTTAACAAAAGAACTCGTTTTTAAGTTTTCAAGAATCAGGTATTCAGCGTAAGAATAATATACTCTCCATAAGTATTTTATTAGATCAATGTCAACAATTTCGTTCTTAAATCGAAGATTTTGATATTTGGGTTCATTTTAACCAACGAAAATTGTTGGCATTTTTTTTTAAAGATAGCCTTTAGAGATCTATTCACAATCCATGGAAGCGTTAGTATTCGGTCTGTGTTCTTGGAAAAGGGTCTTCTATATCGGCTGCCGAGCGATCTTATTCTTTATTTTCTAAGAACCGCTATGCGAGTGTCATTATTGAGAATTTAATTTTTTATCACTCATCTTCTGCCTAACTTCGTGGTAGCGTCTCATAGAAACTTAGCCCTTGCGCTGAAAACGTGATATCGAAATGATTGGGCATCGAGAATATATTTGTCTGCAAATTTTGCATCGTTGTCCTTTTTTTGTTTTGTTATTTTATCCTTTGGTAACAATTTTTAATTGGATACCCCAACTAACCAGCAACCGCTTTTTATCGGACACAGGCTTAAGACCAAAAAAGAAAGACTTAGTAAAAACTCGCACTGAAAACAGTTTTGGCGGGACCCAGTCCTGGGACTTCGTTCTGTTTTCGGTGGTTTGATAGCTTCCAGGGACTAATGAAGATAAAGACAATCCACTGAACCTCTCGGAACCCATTTCCATGGAATGAAATACTCCATTCTGGCTTAAATTTTATCTTCTTTCGCCCCATTCCAACAACCATTCCACACACTTCCAAACACATTTTCCAAATAAATTCAACTGAATTGAAATCGTTCGTATATGCACCTGATGCCCTTTCCCACACACACCTAATGGTACATAATACCACAAGATGTAGGATATGTATACATGTTCTTAGAACTTAATCCCTCACAAGTAGACACCGGTAATCACTCTTTGTCTCTTTGTATGCCAACGGCCAACCCACTTATAAGAACAAATGTTCCCGAGGAGATCATTGCGCTACACAGTTACCTTAATCACCTGTGAGAAGACCATATTTCAAAGGATTCAGTTCGGAATCATAATTTAAAATTTTAACCAACCTCATCCGGGATCAGGCGAAAGTGTATACCTCCCCCTTCGTCGTTTACCCCTTCCAAATGCCACAGCTAAATCAAGTGGGAAAAGGCTTGTATTTTTTCGCCTCACAAGGATATATAGCACTGACAAAGCGAAATCACTAACATTACAAATGAAAATGCGACTTTTTTTCCACCTCAACCGTGGGCGAGGGCATCCGTGAAATAAAATTCCACAAAAAATCTGCAAATAAAAAATGCTTAAAGATCCATTCGAGGATTCAGAATATTTTATCCAATAAAAAAGCACACACACAGCGAACGAGATGAAATAGTGTTTGCGCTCAATCATCTCTGCTCAGTTCACACCCATTCATACGAGTAGGTATACTATCGCTGCTGCTGATGATGATGATTTTTCATAATTTATTTCATATCGGGCGGGGAAGGATATTCTGCCATATCGGTTCTTGCTTTGCTCATAATAAAGTTCACAATTCACGCAACCACCCAGTAAACCCACAAATTGTCCGTGGCACTTTGTAGAAGTATTTTTTCTTTTTTGCAACAAATAAAAAAACGCATATTAAATTATATAACCTCTCACACACATATATCTACTCATCGACAGGTCTAAATATGAAGCGGTGGCTAACAAGTCATCCCGGAAGTTGATGCATCTCTCATCCATAAATCACGCGGACGTATTATTTTTTTTGCAAACAAAAAATGCAAAATAATAAAAATTCGCCACCAGAGATCATTGACAGCGGTAGCAGTCGAGTCAGAGATGTATGCGCGAGTAATATCTGATGAGCAGCGAGGAGGTGTACTACGGGCGGTGTTCCGATTCAGACCCATTCATCGAGCCCACAATACCAGCAGCACAACAGAAGCTACATCATACGAATAGTGATTTATATAAAATATTGAGCAGCAACAGTGTGCGCCGCATCAGTGAATTACCCATCAATGAAAATCGTTATATTAATAAATCAAAAGAAATTAAAATATCATAAAGAAAGAAGGACAAGCGAATTTTCGCGCTGCTACCTCTACGGCCGAAGTCGACTGTACGTTGGAAAGTGATTTAACTCTTGGTGTTCGTTTGTTGTTGGTGAAATTGTGACTTTAATGCGCGATCTGAAGGTGGACCGTCGCAATGTTTCTGTTAACGGTGATCAAATTGATATTAATAACTCTCAATATATTCCCGCATCGTTACACCAACCGGAAGGTTATGTTTGTTATATACCTGACAAACCTAGTGACGCATGGTGAGTTTTTTTATTTCCTCAATTGTTGCCAACTAATTTTATTTCGTTATATTGTAAATATGCTTGTAAGTTGTAGCAGTACAAATTAGCCGGTACTATGTTTCCAGAGAAATCTTTTTCGTAATAAATCTGTAACATTTTCGACTGGAAGGTGTTTGTCCGGGATAGAACTAAAAACTACTGGCGCAGTGGAAAAAATCTTAAGGTGGAAATTGGGGTTTTTTCGGTGATCGAAACTGGGACAACTTGCTTAGTACCTAGCCCAACACAATAGCCACTAATCCATACTGCGCGTACGTTTCATTGTGATATTGTCAGAATAAAATCTGAACTAGCATTTTCAGAAGTTATTTATTTTTAAAATTTCCCTCCGTTCGGGTTTTTTATAATTTCACATTTATTTTCTGGAATTTAAAAATCATAGGTACTTACCAGCGTAAAAAAGAGGAGCGCAGTAGATCATTAAAAATGCAGTGATCATCAAAAATGCAGTAGATTGGATCTTTCCGCAGTAGATTTTTTATTATACAAAAAAACAAGGATCAATTGCTTAAAACTATATTAATAATCATTTAAATGCTTTTTTTTTTTATAAACGTTCCATCAATTAAATTAGAAAATGTACAGCTGTCCAAGAGAAGGTTTATCGAACAAAAAAAGTACAGTAGATTGGACTTAGTTGCAGCAGATTTATTTTTTGCGAAAAGTGCAAAAAATTAATCTGCAGATCTACTGCTATTGCAGCAAAACTGCCTACTTACTTCAAACAAAGAAATTTCTGTCGAGGGGGTTAATCTTTAAATAGACTTTTAACAAGTTTATAGAAATTTTAGCTAAAAATTCGAAATTGAATTCCAGAAAAAGCTCTTTCGACGTCTGCTCTTCGACGAAAATTGAATGTAATATTTAAAATAGTTTAATTTAAGACCATAATACAATGTTCCCTTGATATTAATTAAAGCTTTAAACTCGGCAAAAAATTACATATTACTTCAACAAGTCCAATTTAATTACACACTCCAAAGATAAATATTCGAAATGCAACATTTTACATTTCAAAATTCAGACCTGCGCACTTCCGCAGAAAGATATAGCTAGTCGTTGTGGACTGCAATCTCATGCACATGTACATCGGATACTTCCTTTTCGTTTCGCTCCAACAGAAAAAACGACACAAAGTGCTGTCGTCCTCTACACCTAAGCAGGACCACGATCAAGAACAATAATTGTTGAATACATTTTGGGCTCTTATGATCTGTGGCTCGTTTCCAGATCAAGCAGAACGACAATTATCGATACATTAAAATATTTATGGAAGTGTTGGCTCCTGTTTGTTTGTATTTTGATTATTTTGTTGTTTAAGCAATGACACATTAAGGGCAGTTAAGTCAGGGGGCAGATCACGCAAGAAGATGATCGTCCGCACGATATCGTGTTCGAAATTTTGATACCTGCGCCATAACTTGCTTTCGGGCCGATTTTTTTTTTTTTTTTCATTATCAATGCGCTTGTGGGAAATAGATGAAGCTCTCAAACTCATAATTTTGCACTTAGTTACTAGTTTTGGAGGTTTTGAAGAGCTATAAAGAGAACGATAGTCGTCTCAAAAGTAAGGTGATTAGGGCACAGGAAAAAACACACATTTTGGTCAAAAACACCCCCACAAAGTAGGCGGGTCAATAAACCAAATAGCCAATAATCCTTTCGGAGCCTTAAGAAGGATTTCAAAAAAAGTTGTATGCAAATCTGTTCAGTAGTTTTTGCGGCAACTGATAACAAGCATAAAACCCCCTACAGTTTTATTGTATGCATTGATTTCTATTTCGATTTCTATTTCGCTACAGTTTCTTTATATTCTGCCTAAAGAAGAGTCGTTAAGCTCTTGCTGTTCTGTGTTTAAGAAAAACTTTTCTGTCAGAAAAATATGTGCGCTTGTAATGTGCTCGGATAAGTTAACTTTGCTCAAAGAGTCTTCCTATGCACAGGAACAGGAAGCTACACATCCTTCCTTCTGGCGGTTTCTCTAAAAGTCTCTGAGCATGGTCTCCGATTCACACTTAAATAAAGCGCACATGTGAGCACACCTCACTCACTACTTGAACAAACATAACCTATTAAAAATCACGACTAAATGCCTCGGGACAAAATTCAATGCATAAGCATTGCCATTATCGTAAACCCTTTTAGAAAAAAAATAAAATAAACTGTAACGCAATTTCGTCCCCTTGGGCTAAATCCTCCTCACATCCTGACAGCCATTATCCCCTTATCACTGAGATTTGCGCAAAAATAGCTACATAGAAACTTATTCATATTCACCACGTTATACTCAGGAAATTGCTTACATCAGACACATGTCCGATGGTTACTGCAACACAACAAGCCTACCGAAGCAATCCCAAAGGTGACCCTCGTTTTATGAATAAATAAATGCCCCCAAGTGGAGGTCACTTTTATGTTAATTTAAGTGAGCATTATGTCTGTCTTGTGATTGAGATGATTCCCATTCGCTGTTGATTGCCAGAAAAACACATTAACACCAAAGCACCTTAAAAAGTCATTCATCTAATGGCGGCAGAAAATCACCGTCTTGCTTAAGGTTGCATGTTTCTTTCCAATATCCGCCATTAACGTGTTTTCCAGCCGCCTTTCAATTACCAGCCTAAAAGAAAATCCAAATTCCATTCATTAATCCGCCCCTTAGAGCAACTCGTAGGCCCACAAAGCAAAACACGAACAACCACCCGCCGCCGCCCGCCGCCCAGGCCCCTAATCACGGTGTAAATTTCGTGCTGGCGTTACTACCTACGTCAAAATAAACAAACACATCAAGTTCGGTTATAGAATTAGGCTTGCCACCACCGAAACACCTTTCATCGGAAATTAGAAAAAATATTAATTTTCGAGTTCGGCCTTGAATGCGGTTGCCAGGAAATCGACCAGTAAATAATATTTTTCGGCGAAGGGGTGAAATCTGGAAAAAGCCCAAGACTAAGCTGCCAACAAACTTTCACCAATAAATTGGGGGCCAATAAATTAGGACTCACTAATAACCACAATTATAATAAAAATAATGTTAAAGCCACGGGAATTGTCTGTGGGTCCTTGTTGATTGTAATAACAATAACAAATCTGTAATATACTGCGATCAGTATCGCCACAAAACTGTGGTAACTGGCAATTGGCAACCCCCCAGACAGTCGTTGGAATGATTTCTACAACCCGATAGCCCCAAAGTCGCACATGGAAAGAAGGAATGTTTGCGGCAGGAAACTGTTTTCCGTCTGCCCTTTTTCTTCGGTCGTGAGGGGTTGTTGTTTTTATTTTATTCTCTTTGATGCTATCAGGGACGGAGTGTTGACTAAGTTGGTGGTCAAGGACTCCCTTTAGGGCCGAGGGCATTTCTGGTTTATTGCCATTGAAAGGGGTGCGTCGTGGGTTTTCGTTTTCACGGAAATCATATCCGGCAATTGATGAATATCTCAGTTGTGGATACGCATTTGCGGAATGTAAACAAAACTGGCGGCGTTGTAAAATCTGATACTAAGAGCAGTGGAATAATTGATTTTTTTATTGGCTTTCCTTTCATCCTCGAGATGGACGCTGGGAGTAGTAATAAATTATGCAACTGAAACAAAGTCTCATCCGCAGGAACTATTAAAAGTGAAGTCACTCGCTGTATTGGCACGAGCCGCTTCAATTACGTCGTAGCTACGCAATTTCCGATATTTAATAAAGAGAATCAAATTAAGGAAATTAGGGAAGGAACAGGACTGTATTTCGTGCCTTGAATGAGTACTTACTTATGATAGGTGAAGGAGATTTTGTATATTGTGTTTATGTTCTGTCCGCAGCATAGGAATGTATTTTTGACAGTCGATGGAGTCTTTTGTGAAATTGAGTTTCACTCTTAAAATCACTACATTATTATTACAAAATTAATCCACCAATATCCTGACTTTTACTAAGTGCGATTAGGTTTCTATTTTTACTATTCAAACATTTTATTCGGAAATACTTGAAATACTGTCCGCGATGAGCCACGGTCCCAACCAGAAATGCCCGCCAAACTAGCTCGGTTCTTAACCAGCTGCCAGCGTTGCCACAAAGAAAAAAATATTGAGGGCCGTTTCCAAAAAGTTCAGGCCACTACCCTTCAGAGAAAACATTAAGAAAAAAATTAAAAAAGCTATAAGACAAGTTCAAGAAAAAAAAAAGTGCACAACTGGGTCGAATGTAACTTTCTCGTTCATCTAAATTTTTGGTGCAAATGAATTCGGAGTTGCCTGATTGTATAAATTTCAAGTTGCTGGATTTATTTTTAGGGTGCATATTCAATACTATTTAATATTAGCTAAAAATAAGTTTTGCGTGGCTTTTATTTTACTTTCACAGCAAATGGGCGCCCTTGTAATTATTTAAAAAATATACCGTAGAAATGTGTACTCAGATCGAGATTTGGGTACTCATTTTTGGGAAACATTTATATCACGTCAATATTAGAGCTTTTTGAGAAGAACTAAGTACGGGATCTTATTAATCCAAATCCGAAGTTTGAACGAAATCCGGGCAGCCGCTTAGGCTGTAGGCCTCGGGAAATACAGACACACAGAAATACGGACAGAATCTTGCGACCCACTTTTTTTAATCCACCTATCATGCTTATGTCAGAATTGATTAACATTTCGAGCTCGAAATTTTGTACGAATACAATATCTTTCTCTTACTACGTAATGGAGAAAGTTAAAAATACGAAGTCGGTGCCCAATTGACAGGAAATTATGCGCTCATCGAATGTTTCCTTCAATAAATTATAATTAAATTATAAATTAAAAAATAAATAATTCGGTCGACGTCTCTGCGGATGCGTATTATCACATAGAGTAAACGTAGTGCGAAAACGATCCATGGTTAACCGAATTAATTGCTCGCGGAGCTTGCGGTAAACTTCGCGAACTGAACCATTATTTTCGAAATAAATTTGCACGATTTGCAAGCATTGTTCATTTGTCAACTTGTTCATGATGAAATGGCAAACCAAACTAAAAATAAATCACTTGACAGCTGACAAAATGGCCGGCAGTCAAAATAGTGTTGCCAACTTAAAGTTCCATACCTCTAAAAAAAAAACACCCTGTAGATTTGACCCAAAAAGTGAAGTACATTTAAGAAAATGGAAGTAGATTTCAAAGTCAGAGTTTTAATGATATATTTAATTCCATATTAGTCGTATATATGCAACATGTCAAAAAAAAAAGTTTTAAAATCTACATTTTTTATTAAAATAAAGTCTTAAATTTGTCCATGTTTTTTAGAAAATAATATTATAAATGGTGCACGGCGATATGTTATTAAATTATAATTTTGCGCACCAATCTTTATTCACATTCTTGATTACTTCAAAATATCTTTTCATCGCGTTTGTAATAATTCTTTCGCGTATTTGGCTAAACTTTTCGGAACAGACAGGAACCAAAACCAAACGTATCACCTCTTTGATAAAAAAATTAAAAGGATAATAGACATCAGAAAATTTTATTAAATTTTGTGTTTAAAGTGAAATTTGAAGGTATTTATGCTTTTGAAATGTGAAGCTGGGCTTAAATGAAAGAGTGTAAAACATTTTTTAAACAATTTTTTTTGGAAGTAGATTTACGGTTTTCTTATTAAAATTGAAGCGGATTAAATAATGGCTTTCTAAAGGGAAGTAGATATAAGGAATTTAACGATAGTGTGAAGTAGGGAGCAGATTTTAATTTTTTTTTCCGAAATTGAAGTAGCATCGCTGGTGCTGCTGTTGTCTTCGTGTACGAATCTCGTCCGGGTGGAAAGAAAAAACCCAGTATCATGAGGTGTCGCACTGTACCACGTCAAGGAGGAGCTCACACCTTAATAACACTAACAGAGTTATAACCCCCAAACTCTACGATGCCTTAATTGCGTTTTTCAAAAATCATCCCCGTCATGCGTTTTTCTATACGTTAAAAGCAGTTGTACCCCGTTTGTGCCAATGGAAACTAACACAATCGATGCAAAGTTTTGTATCACCATGACGAGCTGTAAAACTTTTCAGTACTTAAACGCCAACGGTATTTAACCAGAAATCGTTAATTATTCGTTTGAGCCGCAACCTCCGAAATGGTAACCACTTCCTCCCCCTGAACCGAAAACGACTATTCAGTCTAATTGCTGGAAATTTGAAAGCCAAGGAAGCACAAAGCCACGGAAACTCTCATCATTTCTGCGGTGAAAATCTCCAGCAACAAGCTATTCACCTTCCCACCCACGCAGCACACCCCCAGCACTTTGCTGCTATATGTGGCGGCACAACCATTAAGAAGTTTCTGCAAAACCGACGAAAGAAAAACTGTTTACGTCTTTGCTCAAGGCGGAGGTGTACGCGCAACTAAGAGTACTAGAGCCAAAAGTATCGACGAAACCTATATTATTTTTCCCATCGATGCGTTCGGCTTAACGTCGCGTCGCCCCCTCCACCGCTGCTGTATGCCTTTTATTTAATTCCATGGCAGAGCGAGAGCCCTCTGAAGTACACTCGATTCCTTTGGCTTTGTAATTTTCATTTAATGGATACCATTGCCTTTCACATTCGTCGTCCTTTCGCCTTACACCACTCACTCATCCACACATTCGCATGTATACGGTAATGATAATAAAAGTGAATTAAGGTCGTATACCGGGGCGGAGTGGGTGGCGTAACAGGCAAGGCTAACATTTGAATTATTCAATCCAGGATGTGTTCATTCATTCACTCAACTCACTCACAAAGTACGAGTACTATAAACATAGGTAAAGTTATACGGATGCGGATGTACGGCGGGTACAAAAATGTGTACAACTTTGGCGGGTGGCAGTGGTGCGGCGCCGTTCATCATTCAAAGTCAAGAAGTTTACTGTTTCACCTCCGTAGACGCTACACAACATTACTCAAACCAGAGGATATCCTTTGCCATCCGATCTTCCTGTCTACACAGCCAGCGTGTGTGTAGTGTAAGCAGTATGCCACATGAAATGGGGCGGGGTATTGGCAAAAGGGGTTGCGGGCGCCTTTAAAAATGTATATATGCCTCGAAAATTGTAACAAATATGTTTGCATTCGATTAGGAAAGGTAAACACTTTTCGGGATTGCTTACGTGTATAAGTGTGCTGTGTCCTGTGTGCGCTATGAACAAAATTATTTCTCTTGGCATAAATAAACCGCAACCTTTCGTTATGCTCTCGAACATTTATTATTTTAATTGATTTGCAGTTGGATTTCATTTGAGTTATTGGTTTGGTCAAGCACAGCCAGCCATGATTAGAAAGTTATGAATAATTTACGCCCCAGTAGAGCGACAAAAAAAAAAAAAAAGCCTAACCATTTCCCTTTGTTTATGGATATCTACATGTGGCAGGAAATAATTTATTAAGCCGATAGCTGTGCCCGTAGAAGGAGGCTTAAAGTATCACTTTGTGATGAGGGTTGGTTTCAGTTTGCCCCCTCATTTGAATAAAAAGGAATTATTATTTTAGGTGCAATTAATAATTCACGTTAGTTCTTTGGAAATATTTAGAAATAACCTATTAGAGGGGGGGGGACTTATTTAGCCATAGCATCAAACGAGGTAATTAAATTGACTTAAGGGGTTCACGCTCTTATCGCTGAGAGGCAGTGTGGGTCTCGGAGCGCTATTAGGAGATGATTTGGCATCAGTTGCTGTGGACTTGCGGCAGTGTGTTGACTTTGTTAAACAAATACCAGGCTGTGTTTGGAATCTGTAATTCGCATTGAGAACAGGAAAGCGGCATTTGAATAACGGCCTTCATGAATAACACCTCCGGCAGTGTTTAAGGGATTGAAATATTTGTTTTGAGTTTCTGGTGTTGGTTATGATTGTTTCAGATCTGGCTGGCGGATATTCCCAACTGTTAGTTTGGTATTACTTGCAATTTCTGTTCTGGATTTCTTCTTTTGATGTTTGTGATAAAATGTCTACCTAAGCAGAACAGTTGTTTTAGTTTTAGATTCATTTCGCTTATAGATACACCTACTGCTAGAGGTTCTCTTATTTTGTTATAAAGTTTTCCTGAGCTTTGCTTTTCGGGGTGAGCGAGTAATGCGGACTATACTTAC
The DNA here is from genome assembly GCA_951230905.1 of Cheilosia variabilis. Classification (NCBI taxonomy): domain Eukaryota; kingdom Metazoa; phylum Arthropoda; class Insecta; order Diptera; family Syrphidae; genus Cheilosia; species Cheilosia variabilis. The sequence goes on from OX579678.1 coordinate 1,332,521, forward strand.
GCTGCCATTTTTGCAATCACATAAAAGAGGACATTTTTTTTTAGTAAAAATACCTATACAGTCAAAAATGGTTAAAGCACATTTGAACTATAAAAAAATTGGTAGGTTCTTGTAGGTTTAATAAAAGGAATTGACTTGAAAATCAATACAAGATTAAGATTACCAGGCTTGTAAGAATTGAGAAGTTACCTACTCACAATCTCGCATATTTCTTCTGTTAGGATTATGGTCTTTAGGGAAAAAGGACGACATTTTGGAAAAAGGAGGACAATGTATTATTTTCTTTTAGTAAAAATCAGAGAGGACATAGTAGGGAAAATGATGACTGTCCCCTCGAAAAGAGGACGAATGTTCACCGTAACTATACTCCAAGTGATAAAGCACAGGGCTCTAATCGTGTATTTTATGAAACGATCGTCGTCGAAACGATTGAACAAATCGACATCGTTTTGAGTTTGCTTCATGTAAAATCATCGTCGCATCGTTCTCGTTTTGAACAGTTTGAAAATGACTGTAAACAAACTTTGACAACTTAAAAATCAAAAAGTGTATGGAAATTGTTTTTTTAATTTGTTTATTTTTCTTCGTTGCCATTGATGGATTTGAAGTTGGAAATTTAATGCAAATATGGATTATTAACAACAAATATGACCTCTACAAGTATCAAGATGTAAGAATGCAAGCACTTATCTAAGAAACAAGATTCGCCCAAGAAGGGTGGAATGTTTTACGAAATTGTATTTACATTAAACGGATACCCAAGAGCGTGCATGTTCATTGTGCAGGAACTGACCGTAAATCCAGTGGACGTTGGAGTTAAATTTCAATAGCATAGACTGGGATGATAAACTGGTGGAAAGGAGTGGAGCAATATGCAAAAGTGACGACTTTAAAATGTGTTTATATTATCTTAAAACAATAATTGTCAATAACGATCTTGGATTTCCTTGGATAGATGTTTATGGAAATCAAGCATAACATAAGTAGATTTATTGCTAAAGATCGAGTTGTAACAAAGAATTCAATGAATGTTATTTTATGATTGTATATTACTGCATGCAAATATAAATCAAATAAATGACATTTACCTGATATTCAAGGAAGAAATGCAACCACCAAAAATGTGCTAAGAGATTTTTGGACTGCTTTCGCTGGATCTTTGTATTCGAGGAATAGCGACACACGGAACTACAGCTATGAGCATTTAAAAATCCTTTGAGAAAAATAAGAATCACAATCTGAATTTGATGTCCAAAATGCAAAGTTAGAGTAAAATTTATGTTTTCAAAAAAATTGCGTCCTTAATTTTCAATTCACATAACCGAAAACGATAATTTTAAAAACTGCTCATATCTCGAAAATCCCATTTCCGATTTCGATAAACCGAACAATAACTTGTACTCGGTTTTCAGCTTAATAGTTAAGCGATAGTATTTTTCAAACTAAACGTTGCAATATTTGGTACTGCTTTGACTGCCAAATTTTACAAAAACTGCTCTAACGACTTTGATCAAAATATATATTAAAGATAAAATTGGTATTCGAAATATGATCCCGTACTTAGTTTTTCTCGAAAAATTCGAAAAAAAATCATTTTTCTTAGTTATTTATATTTCCCAATCTATTTTCACTATCTATGCGGAATAATTTTGTTGTAATCTCCCCCAGTTCCGATAAAAATGCAATAACAGCTACGCAAAACTTCATTTTAGCAAAAATTAAATTTTTTTTAACCTTGTTGAAAATGCACCTTAAAATAATTGCAATCACTTCCTTACAAAATCAGAAACTCCCACTTCAATTGCACCCCCACACACGTTCATCGGCATATTCGGTTTATAACTGCTAAACTCAAAAACAATTCTCTGAATGTAAAGATATCGTCATTTTTATCTAGCATCGGTTCTCAGCTTTCTTTACCTACCTACTTAATAAAATAAGAAAAAACCAACCAAACTTTTGATGAACGGGAAAGTTTCGTTCGACCCAGTCGTGCACTTTATTTTTTCTGTACTTAGAATATTGACAAATGATTGGGTGTTTTCTATTTTGCTTTATATTGGTATTTGTATAAATTTAACAAATAAATCTTTTTGCAGAACCAAGACGAATACTGCAAAAACCATGAATTAAACCCAACCACTTGGGGCTACCCGTTTTTTCGTTTTATTTCACAACCGATTTTTATAAAATAGGAAAGGTGAATATCTGTAGGTGAATTCCAGCAAAACAATCATTTTTTGACTGAGTATAATTAACTGCCATGCAATTGTGTCAAAGATGTTTGTCACTTCCACAACCTTTGAAATAATTTGCCTAGTTAAAAAACAAATGATGATATGCGATTTTTATTTTAAATTCCATCGACGGTATTCCATTCCATTCGTCCGAATGGTTGTGAGAAGCTAGGCCTAGGGTCCCTACATACCTGTTGCGCCAACTATTTATTTATTCATTTACTACCATCGACGGAAAATTTGTGAGTCTCAGGTGAATGTCAAACAACAACAACCATTCCCACTCAAATGCATAAACACACCACCACGGTTTGGGGTTCCTTTCGCCGCTACTACACGTCCTCAAAAATTTGAACTCTAGAAGTGGAATTTCCATATTTAATTTTTATCTTACGTAAGCCTTTAAAAAACCCCAGTTGTTTGATTGTCATTCCCGAAAGCTACCTTGTCCCTCAAATTTCTATCAATACCACGCTAAAAATAGTTGTTCCGATGCGAAAATGCTTATTTAATGTGTAAACGCTGTATGCCTCCGGTTGATTGGCAGCGTTGTCAGACATAATTGACAGCGCAATATGTAACGTAGAGCCAGGCTAGGAAACGACTCGAATGCAGACCGTTTTTCACCTCATTTTTTTTTTTTTCAAATTCACATTCAAAAGTAATTGTGACAAAAAAAACTGCCCTTGCATGGTGACATTTTGACATATACTGAAAACACCACACTAATGATATTGCGAGGTGTAAAACAAAGACCTTGAGCCGTTTCACACAATTTTGACACCAAAATCTATGAGTTTCTCATATGCGAACTACGAGTATGTGCACTGTGCACCGGCATCAGAGTCAGTAAGGAATATGCAGAACTCCCACTCTCCCTTGGCAGCAACCGCAATACAAGTTCGTTCATTTATTCGAAAGTAGAGCTGTGTCTCATTTGGATTAGAGCAGCAATCCAGTGGTCATTACTCTTTCCCACTTGGTTATGCTGCACAAGTGTGGCCAGCATTTGTTTCTGACATAACTCATTATCCTTAATATCCTCATCACAGGAGAGAAACTAAGATAAATAACAATAAATTTATATCCTTTTGTGTGTTTGATTAATTCCACTGTACTACACCAGTGAGCGAGGTCCTTCTCCTTGGCATCCCAAGTGAATATTCCTATTTATATGCCGGCACAATGACGGAGACTGACCAACAGGCAACGTCTTCTTCCCTGACTATATGCCTGCAGTCCATCATTCGCCCCTCGCTCTGGCGGGGGACACATGCTGTGCGCTGAATAGGTGGCTCTGGGATTTAGGCACGATTCAGGCATTTGTAATCTAATATCCTTCACGGAGCACAATGACGACGACGACGACGACGAATATGAGACGATGATGATGACGATGGCGGACCAGAACAAAGCGTATTGTTCGTCCTTGTCGTGACAGTCGACTATATCTGTTTCCAGCCAGCGAGTGGTATTGGTGCTCAGAGTTAACTACATCACATTTTGCGCACATTTGCGTGAATTAATCTGCAACCTGGAGTAAATGCACGTGACTGAATTTCCATTCACTTGAAGGACTATCAACAATTGGAATCCTTTTGCTGTGGCCCCCCCTGTCATTTACATTCCCTGTCAGCTGACATAAAACCTGTCAAATTGACCTTGCATCTTCAGCTCCAAGGGAGGTGTGCATAATGTGATCACTTGAGGGCAGATAATTGTCCTGTGTGCGGTGGATCCGTCCTTCCTTTTTCTGTTTGCTGTGATTCTATTTATGATCTCATCGACCCGTCCACTCCAATTCAAATTGGCCCGATTTGCACGGTCCTTCATGCGACTCTAAATTTATCTATTTATCTATTATCGGCATCCGAATGACAACCATCTGGCAGATGGAAACTGCCCGAGCTGAAGCAAGAAACATCCTAATTCGGTTGGGGATATACGACTACTCGTGTGTTCCATGCACTCCCTACGGTTTCGGGTTGGGTTCGTGTTCTTTTAATACACTCGCCCGTATAACACCCGCCGTACATTCTCGTGCCGAACAATTAAATATTTATACTTCAATCTACTTTCGCTGATATACACGTTTTTAGGAATTTATACATGTAATAAATATAAAAGTGGGGGTGCTACCGCTATGCTGCAGTGGCTGAAGGATTGAAGAAGCTCTCGGAGTATGGGTCGTCGAAAGCCCCAGCCCCATCTGGGTGTCGGTATTCTTTTTTTTTTAGCCCTTCTTCGTCTTCTTTCTCTGTACCTACTTTGCTTTCATAAAAAAAAATTCCGTCGGCTTAAAAAAAAAACACACACACACTCTCGCATTTCGACACCGTGAATCCTCCGAGGAGATCCTTATCATAGTGGCATAGCATGGCAGTATAATACCGAGCACTTAACATTTCTCCGCTGAATTCTTCTGGGACTGCGGGATTTCTTCCACTTACACTCTGCCACGAGTGTGTATGTTTTTCTGCAACCAAAATTTGGCGGCGGCGGTGGTGATGGTGGTGGGGGATGGTTCCGAGAAATGTGGCGTATTCGGTCTCGTGGAAAGTGAAGAAATGGAATTAAGAAAATTTAGGGTGTTCTGCAAGGTTTTGGGTTGTATTTTTTACGAGGAAACATATTTCTGCTTAATTGTGTGATTTATTTGAAATTAAAAATGCATAATGTTTTCAAGGGTTAGGTGCAGATAATTACGGCCATTAGCGGCATTGATCAGGTCGTTTTGAATGTGGTTGAACGTTTCGCTAGTGAAAATATTTCTTCTTTTTTTTTTTGCTAATTCGCTCCACTGAATCGGGATAGGAATATGCACATGTAAACTCCGTAACTGTTCTTGGACTTAATTTGAGTCACAAGCAGGCTTGCCAGACTGCGCGATATATCGCAAAACGCACGGTATTTTTTTCTATTTTACGGTGTAAAATTAAATAAAAATTGTTTGCGACAAAATAAAATAGTAATTCAATAAAATTCTTCCTATACTAAAATAACTGAGCTACATAACTTGATCAATACTAATACCAATTTTTTCCTTTTTCTTTGTTATTGTTTTCTGTTACCTCACCAAAAATATTAAAAATCAAGTTTGATGTGTTATTCTTTTATTTTTAAGCATTTTGCGCTTTTTGCGATAACTTTTATGTAATTTTGGGGTTTTTTGCGAAAAAAATAACTAAAAATTGCGATATAGGCTTATAAAACTCTGGCAAGCCTGGTCACGAGTCGAAAAGTGGGCGGTTTTCGGGATATCATTTGGAATGGAAAAAGTCAGAGTCTGTGTAACCAGAATACTGGGAGTGAACAAGAACTTCCACAGAGAAACTTTCTTTAATAGGTGGCCGTGGCCTAGATGGACTTGTCAATGAGTCTTTTCTCTTCTGTGTATTGTTTTAGATTTCTAATTCAACGAGTAGGAAAATATTTAAGATCGTAGCCCAGGAGCATGCACTCAGCCCTATTCGGGGGTATTTCCTTCGATGGCGCTGGCAGTCTGGTAGACCACGGTATCAACTTGTTATGCACACCAGGTTGGTTGAGACCGTTTTTTTCAATTGTATGATCCATTTAATACTCGGTGTCGCCGATGGGTGCACTTACTCCAAGTCTCGTCGGTCTGTGACTAAGCTTACCAGCTAGTTAAGTCCAATGTTGCTGTTAAGGTTGTGGTAAGCGTAGATCTTCTCTATAAGAATGCCATGCTGGACCGTGGGCCGTATGTTACCAGAACAATCTTTTCCTTGTTTATTTTCATGCCTGATAGATTTTTTATTCCATTTGTTAATCCATTCTTCCTCTTTAACACCCAGGCCGCGGTTAATGGTTCATTCAATAACTTTCAATGAGCTACTGACCAGCTTGCAGTGTTGACCCGGTAATGCCAGTATCATCATGTACTTCTATTTTGTAGAGAAGCCTCTGATGTTGGATGTAAATTTCGAACAAGTGCTTCAATTATGATGATGAAGAAGTTGCATGACAACAGACTTTTTCAGCATCAAAAGGTTAAATGGTGCTTGCCAACTTTGACGGAGTAGCGAGATTTCTCCATCATCTTGACAAAACGTTGTACTTTGTAATCGTCCCTGCATGGGTTCGCTATTGTAGACACCTTTAGAGGGAATTTAAACTAACTGGTTTTAAGCTTATATATATGTGGACAGATTTAGGGTGAAGATTTTGGTAGATGACGTACTTTCAGTGCTTAAAACCGGACTGATGTGGGTTACTGGGGTCAGGTCGTATACGCTACACTCAGGAAATTTATTCCTTCGTTCGGTTTAGTTCAGTTTCTCTTTTGAGAATGGGGCACACGATACTGAGTCCATTCCTACATTCATTAAATTGCAAGCTTTTTACCATCTCCCGCATTGCTTTCAATAGCTCAGCCGGTAGCAAATTCGCACCAGGTGTTGAAGGGAAATTGTGACATCCAAGCGGACGAGCTTGAAGCTTTCCCAATGCCCAACGCACCCTCTGCACATGATAACGATTTCACAATGACCGGTTGTGGAGGCTGTTGCTGTGGCAATGAAACCTCTTTTATGTCTTCGAAGTCCGGGGGACTTTTTATGGTCTAACTTTGGAAATATCAGCCTAAAAGTGTTGCCTCAGGAATGCTTGTCTGTCTTTTGCCAAGTGCATCAGAGTGCATCAGAGTCAGCTTTGCCTTGGATATCGCAATGACCCGGAACACAGCAAAGGGTATAGCGCCAAATTATTTAGCAATCTTGTTAAAGATGTGCTCTACTTTTTAACTGCATTCGACTTTGTTATCATTAACATGAGAGATATTCCATAGCCCTCTGACTATAGACGACAAAAACTTTTGCTATACCGTACTTCCTGCCGTTCAGTTGAATGGAGACCACTCTTCGGTCTGAAAGCAATAACTCGAGGTCGACTGAAAAGAGGAATAATGGATGTCCAGGTTTTCCAAGAAGACACCATCTTTTTTTTCACCCATCGAACTTATATAAACAATTGCATAAAAAAATATTAAAAAACCCACCAACATGGAGAAACATCGTCTTGAGTAAGAAAAAAAAAATCCCCCTGATACCACCTACTAAAATAAAATACCACACAAATAAACCCCGACAAACAAATCTCTATAACGATCAAAGTTTCATCTTCCGCCCGCCATTCCCCCATTAGTGGCTAGCAAATGAAATTCAATAAGTTGCCGTAATAAAGTGGAACATTAAGCCCCACACAAAACCAACAACCTCTACAAATTATCTCCCGCTTGTCTGACTTCTGCCCCCACTGTACATTTCATTCGTTCGTAAATCTATCTAATTTCAATGCCACACAAGTCGTCGTTCTACAAGTTCTGAAATTTGTTCATCGAGTCCTTAAATTGCGGAAAAACGAATTGAAATGAAATGATAAAAAAAGACGAATACCTACATCGAAAAAAAACTCTTATCTCAGATTCATGTTCGTTTTCATGCAGTCGGGCTAAAACAAGCAAAACGACAGCAAAGTGTATAGGAAAAGGAACGGACGCGCAGCATCCTGTGAGAGCCTTTATTTATGGTCTACCAACGAAGATAATATGTGCCCAAATGTTCAACAAGGCTTCTAACTTCCCGCACTCACTGCACACACACACACACAGCCAGACCCAGAACGAGTGCTGTTCTCTAGAACCAAATCGAGCCACTTTATTTCTGCACTTAATTTACACAAGTTTCTCAGAATGTAGCCACGAGCAGTGCCACCACTCTGCCTGAGCAAAGTGCCTACAAATCTCCCCCTCGGCTGATGGCCACAGTCGAAATACTAGCATAGAAGAACTAAAAAAGAAGATGGGACGGCAAACAAGTTTTCCCTTTGCTTTTTTTTTTCTTGCAATTATTCTTTTTTGGCCGAAATCCAAATCGAGCTATTTGTTGCCACTATCTTAATGGACACTACCATTTCGCATGGAGGAAGGCAGAGCTCAGAGATGGTCCAGAACTTGCTGCAAGTATATATCCTTGGCGGTTGGAAGTTTTGCTCTGAAGATGCAAAGCAACTAGCGGTGGTAGGCGAGCCAATCTAACAAGCACTCGAAATGGCGAAGCCAACCACCACCACATAGCCGCCATTGAAAATCACTGCTCTGAAAAATCATCCTGAAAGCCGATGGTTCGAGAGGTACATTAAGGACTATTACTTCGACGACGTGGATATGAATGCACTACAAAAGAAATAGCGAACACAAATTCACGGGAAACGGCGGAACGAGAATAAACTATTGGGTTTTAGGGGTTGAAAGGATGTTTTCTTTCTGGAGCGGAAATCCGAAAGGCGAACGAATTATGGGAAACTAATTAAATTATCAAAGATACCTACAGAGTAATGGACTTTTCTTTCATAACTGTAATAAAGGGTATACCTATATATGGGAGAAGCGAGACAGACTGCAATTCAATTAGCGAACAGTTGCCGTTTAGATTTATGTTGTTGAGTTTAAAGTTGTGTGGATGCACCGGACATAAACTTTTTGTCAGCGCTTTCGTCTATGCACTAAGGCAGGTCGTTGGTCCTTTGCGATACCATCACAGGATAAAACCGGTCCTCAATACCTACAAACGCAGAGTTCAAATTAATTGAGCTACAGAGTTCAAATTAATTGAGCTACGATGGCAGTTTGAGCCTAGGGTGGCGAATTCGCCAATTTTGTCAATGAGCAAGGTTACACATGTCGACTTTGAGGCAGGACAGGAAGGTTCACCCATCTGGCATATTGTTTTATGAGGCATTTTTCAGATCCGGCACGATAACTTGAGCTAAGGAGTGAAATTTTTTGAGGGATGGTAAGACCCCGATCTTCTTGGACTCAAAATTGGCCAAATTGAAGAATATGCGGTACTCCCCGTCTAATACAATGGAGAATGCTAACCTTCCCAGACCGATGATACTTATAAAGTTCTCAAGAAGTCACTTGGTCACTTGGTGGGAGGCTGTTTTTCTTAACTCAGTTGATCTGATCTTTACCCCATGCTAAGATGGTGCTTCAGTCAGCTTAAACCTTTTGCCCACCAAGGTGCACAAATGATTATATTCCTGCTAGTGTCTTCTATCGTTTCAGACTTCTTACAGGCATCCAGGGGAACTATTTTAGCCAGTCTAACGACTGCGTAGACTGCGTGTGTCATCAATTGAAGACCTAACATGCGTCGTTAGTACGCCGATCACAGGTGCAGAAAAAACGTTCGACTCATTCAGAGGAAGCTCGCGATCACATGTAAAGAGTGTCTCAGCACCCAGACCAGACTTGTCAAATCAGCCTTCAGACGGAATTAAGATACCTCGTGAGGTGTCGCGTTATCTTAGGGGTCATTATGGACTATAACTCTGTCCTTGTGTTGCCAGACATTTTCCAACGGAATATGCTAAATTAAGAATTAAATATTCTAAATTATATGGACGAATGAAACCAAATATGCTAATTTAACAAAAAAATAAATTAAAAAACAATAAGCCATAAATAGACGGATATAAATATTTGCCTGTCCATTTAGGAAGAAACTTAAATTTAATTGAGTAACAATTCGCGGCTCAAGATTTAACACTTTGACAGCTAATAGGTACTTCAAATGGACAAATTGACATACAAATGTAATTCCAAATACAGAAAAATTTTATAGATGCTTTCATTATTTGTATAGCAAAATATACCACGAAAATATTTCTTATGATGGGCATAAAGTCTGCGTTTTTATGTTACAAATTTAAAATATGCTTGATTGCATATAGCATATTTTATTTATACTTATATGCAATTTAAAATTAAAATATGCTAGATTTAGCATAAAAAATGCCAAAATGGCACCACTGGCTCCTTACCATGCTGGTCTACTGAGTGAGGCGGCTTATGTTCGATCCCCGGAAAAACACACAAATTGCATCTTAAGGGATGCTACATCTGGGAACGCCTGGTAATGTAATAAACATATGCGAGCATAACTGACTACAGAAACTCATCTTTCATTTGGTCTATGTTTCATAAAAATCGGCTTTAAAATAACGCCGTAATCGGTGCGACAAAAAAGAACAGTGCAGAACAGTTTTGTTAGCCCATCCACCGAGGTAAATTTTCTTTACTAGCCCTACGACTTTGTGCTTATTATCTGGAGTTCTCTCTACCAGTGGTCCCAGATTGAGGGGAAAAGCGTTAATTTGGCCGGGATAACGAGGGGAAAGCTTAAAAAAGGGGAAAAAATCAAAAATATCTTTGAAACTTAAATTGCTTAAAAGTAAAATTTAAACGCATTTCCATCACAAATAAATTTCAAAGTTTACTCATATTAAAATGTTCAGAATAAATATGAAAAGAACAGCCCATCGAACGTCTACGAAAGAATTTTTGTGTAAGAAAAGAAAATCATTTCAAATTCAAATTTCATATAAAAATAAAAGGTTCGTTCGTGTACTTTCAGCTTAGAAAAATGTCAAATATCAAAAATCGAGAGACAAATCTCTCAATTTCAAGATAAGTACGTGACCGGTATTTTTTACAAAAAGCTTAAGAAATTAATGCCATTTTGACATTATCATATAATGCAGCATAAAAAATAACTTGGAATTGCATTTTGTATATACTAAATAACTATTAAACTTACCATTCTGAATGCGCTGATATGTTCTAGGAGAATATTCGATTACAACTTCTTCCTCCGACATCGTTGAAGACGAAAATAAATGGAGTCTTACTTATCAAACTTTTGAACTGTCACTTAGTTGTCAGTTTTACTTTTTAATTTTTCAGTAAGTCTAAATTACGAAAAAATGAAAAGAAGGAAATGGATTTCTCTCTCAATTTCTTTTTCAATTTTCTCAGTACGTGGTCGCATTTGCACAGTTTCTTAGCAAATTTGTATTAATTTTACGTTTGCAAAAAAGTACCTGAACGAACCTAAAGGCAAATTTCACTTAGGGGAAGAAAGGAAATTTTTCTTCGAATTTAAGGGAAAATTATTACCTTTGCTGAGAAAAAACGGAAACAAATGTCCTCACAGTCTGCGACCACTCCTCTCTACACACACAAAAAGTCGAAAAACAAAAACAGTTCAGTTCAGTGTATGTAATATGAAAACAGCTCTTTCGATATGAAAACAGCTCTTTCGAAGAGTTGGTTTGAAAGATGCACTATTGCGATCGATTAAATTTCTTGGCGGTACTTTTTCAACAAACCTAGTCGGAACCCTCGGATACTACAAAAGGGATGCCCTTTAACTAAAAACAAAATCAATTCTTCGTCTCTGTGGTTCCGAAAACTCGTTACCTACTGCGTCGCCCAAAAACGCGACTTACACACTCAGAAAAGAAAAGCATCCGTTTAAATTTAAAACTAAACAGTCTTACGACCTTTAATAAATCAATTAACCCGCTAAAGAGCTACAAATGAGTTTGTGCCAAAGTGTATTTATTAATTGTCGCTAATCTGACAAGCGGCCCACTAATTCCATTCGCAAATACCGCAAGCTATTATTTTCGTTATTCCCACCTAATTTCAATCAACTCAAATGTAATTATAATCAAACTCAAATATCAGCCGTTCGCATATTACGTTTACGAACACTATGCTCGTCCCGGAGAGAATCAGAGAATCAACATCAAATACAAAGGCCAAACAAGGGGTGGATGTCGCCTGCAGCCAATCCGATAGTTTGGTTTTGAGTCAATTTAACTTTTGCCGACACTTTACTGAGGGAATTCAATTTAGTCCCGCACCTTATCTTTTACGGCTTGAGTTTACAGGTTCTCTTCCCCTGGTGCGCGATTCTGTTGACTCCAATGAAGCACGCTAAGACTTTCTAGACCTTAATTAAATTTTATACTAAATTATGCAGGAGTAATCGTGCCTTGTCTATGCACGTTGGCAACTATATAGTTCTTAATTGACGAACAATCTTACTTTATTATTATATAAAACGAAATGTTTACTCCTTTTTCGTCTTTCGTTTCAGTGATGATGGATGAACCACGTTTTGCTCAACCCATTCCGAATGTAACAGTTGCTGTGGGCCGGGACGCCAATTTGCCTTGTGTCGTCGAACATCTTGGAAGCTATAAGGTATGGGGGCGAACGGTACAATGAAAGTATTCTACTTAGATTGGTATTTAGCTCTGGAAGCACGTTTATGAAGATGAATGTCCTTATTAAAAAAAAGAAAGAAAGTAGAAATAGCTTTTTGATATAATTTGCCGGGAATTTGTTTACGCCCGATGTGCGTTGTTCTGAAGGATGTTTTAGGTGAAGGACTGTCTGAGAAGATGGATGTAGGAAAATTAAAACAAGGACATCTACGAGTCAATTTTCATCTATTTCTGCAGTAAGTTCAAGGACAGTATGACTTTCGTTACTTATTCTTGTCGATTTAAAGTCGAGTTGAGGTATCGCAGCACGCAAATTGATTTGCCCAAAACATTTCGTCGTGGGTATTCTTAATCAAATGGCAATGGTTCGTTATTTCTTATTTAGTTTATCAGTTTATAGCGATTAGTGCATCGGAGCTATCACTCGCCGGAATGCTACATGATCGCAGTATTTTAAATGTGCACTTACCAACTGAAGTGTCCTATATATAAAATCCATCGCGTCCATTTCATTGACAGATTATGAACGTAAACGTATTCTTCAACGGGTGGAACAGTCCCACAGAAGCTATCGCTAAGCCAGGATAGCATATTGCAAAACTGCCCACTTTACCCTTTTGGGCATCAAAAAAAAAACGAGCATACACTTCTGCGACGAAAGTAGAAAGAATACAAGAAGTGTACAAGTAGTTGATAGGTAGCCCACTCCAGGATGTTTGAGAATTTTTGCCAAAATCTTTGGTGCTGAAAAGACTGAACCAAAGCCTGCAATAGCCAAACAAGGGAACCTTTCTGTAGAGCCACCACAGTCGGTGTTGAGAAATTCCCAGGCAAATTTTACAGTCTTTCAACAGAAAGGCGATGATAGCCCAAGATGGCATAGCAGAATCATAACATTAATGCAGCAAAAAATGGTGCAGGGAAAAAGCTTCACATGGGAATTAACTTCACCTCGAGTGGGAAATAATTTCACTTTTTGTGCGAAATAATTTATCTTAATATGTGACGGCATTATGTAAGACCACTGTTCATAAACAGTGGAAAATATATGCCTGCAACATCCCTGCTTGGGGTCACCGTTTAGGGTGTATGCAAAGTTGTCTATATAATTAATTCGATTTTGTTTTTGTTCTTCAGTAAGAAGCAAAAAATTCTCAAATTGTAGATGGGAAATAATTTCACAAATATTGAAATTATTTCCCACTCAAGGTGAAGTTTTTTCCCTGCACCAAAAGAAATGCGTCAACTGGACCAAATCTTCGGAAGCTGTCAGCTTATGCTGTTCAAAGCTGTAGAAGATGATTTGGTGGGGACTAGGGAGCATGTAAGAACTAAGTTGTAAAATTTGTTGTAATAAAATAATACCCGACAGACTCTTGCTCCGTACTAATAACAAATTTTAGTCTCGACTTTTAATTTACGGAAGCTCACAATTGCGAAATTTGTATGGAAGAAATAGTCACTGAGAACTACTTAAGTTTAAAGAGGAAACTAAAAATATTTCCTTGACAATCGGAGGCTACCTTCACAGCCTAACAAAAATATGCGAAGCCCCCAACTGCCAATTAGGTACACTTGAATGGGTCTTGTTTTTTTACCCCATCATAGCTTTTCAATGCTGTCCACATGATATGATATAAAAAGCGTCACAATAGGAGGATTAAAAGTTGTTGTAAGTGAAGGACTTCGTCTTGAGCTCTCGCTCGGTGAATTCCATAAAAGCCATCAGCGCTGAGTCCAAGCGAATAATTGCACGTGTCAATTGCTGAATCAACGTGATTAAGGCACTTGAGAAGCAAAGCCTTCTCACGGCAAGCAAGCGCAGAGTCATTAACCCTGTCAAAGGGGAATGAAATCGCACTTGCCTTGATCGAAAAGTTCTCCGTGAAGGAGTTAGGAAGTGCAGCCTAGAAAATTTCACATAATCGGCTAAGATTGTGCTTGGACTTGGTGATCAGGAAAATGTGCAACTCTGCTCCAGAGGGACAACGAGGTAGAATACGACTTTATCTTCGATGGCGCATTGATGGAAAGGCGTTCACAATCATCTAGATTGTGAACCGTAGTCACGTTGAATTCGGTGGCAGGAGTGGAAAAACTGTCGCGGAATAGGTTCGGCCTGAACTGTAACGCCGTCAAAATTTATTAAAGTATTCCATTTCATCCGCTGGAGATATATTTTTTTACAAATGAAATAAAAAATAAAGCAACCCCTCCAAAATGAGGTAATGGATCATTTTAATAAAAGTCGAAAAATGTTCACCTCTCCGCCAAAGAGATCACTTTTAAACCAATACAACGATGAGTAGGTAGGGCTTTTTAAAAAGCTGAAGAAATCGCTTCTTATAAAATAAGCTACGGCTGTCTCCAGCTCCACTTTAACAGGTTCTTTCCCCCTCTCAGTTGTTTAAAAGTATTATAGAGCGTCCGAGAATTGCGAAGCGGAATTTTACTTTAAACGAAAAAAAATGGGAAGCGAACAACTAAGAAACTAAGAGAACAAACACATGGAGACGTCCTTCGTCGACGTAATAAACACGTTTTATTATTAAACGTCAATTCCTTCTATATTCTTTTGACATTTATTCAATTTCGTTAAGTATAATGTTTACCTTTAGGCAATGTTGCCACTTTTTTAAGTTTGTAATACTACAAATCCAATCCAATCCACAAAATTTACACAAACAAAAATTCATACATCCACCCTGTTTAAGCTATATTCAAAAGCCCATCTCTCCTCCCGATTACCTTTGACCGGTCCTGCATCGATCACCAGAGGGATAAACTCATATTCTCACTCAAATTCCACATTACTATAGGCAAATTGAAAAAGTTTTGGGCGAAACTGTCAATACTTGCGTTAAGTTCCACAATTGCCACCATGGCGTGCCGTTTGACCATTTATTATGTTTGCAGTTCGAGCTCGAGGACAATGATTATAGAGTCGAATTTCATAGAACACCACTTACGGCTTTTATCGAGGATACTGTATAGTGTACGCACATTAGGTATGTGTTTGTGCTTCCCAATTGAACTCTACGACGCTTGGCATTTTCAATATTTGGCGGCAAATCCTCTGGGCACAATATCCACAGGCACACGTGGTCACCAGGACAATGCCAGCCGTTAGGACATGTCCGCTTGTCCGCTATACATGACAATATAATGTATATACACATTTGACATTATAAAAGATTCAGATGGTATTTGGAGTATCGGGGGACAGCAAATCGCCTCCCATGGTGCGACGAGTGCTGGCCATGTGCTTGGAATATCTATTAAGTCTGGGATTTCACCAACAAAAGGCCGTAGAGAGAATTAAAGTTCGGTTTTTGAAATGGGCTTAAATTAGTCCATGTGCGGAAATTCGATTTCGTGCTGTACGGAAAATCGTTTCCAATAACCGGATAATTAGTAATCAAATATCTGTTTGTTATTTCGATGAGGGAAGGCTTCAGATTACTTATAACCGGTATTAGTGTTTCGAATTTTGCGTGGTGAAGGCATTTTAAATGGATTCGCCGATTCTATTGCATTTTGAGGGCGATTTGCACATGGAATGCATAGTGACGCAATTAAAAATGGATTGGGCCTGCAGGACTAAGGACTCGAATAAATATTGCCCTGTGATATGGATACTAGGTAGCCGCGGGAAATTATTCTAAATACATTGGGTTGTCGTATGGGAACCGTGATCGAATGGGAATCGGTTTTGACGAGGAGTTTGAATGGTACCGAGCTACTTTCATTACCTACCATTTACAATTTTAAACCTTCATTAACACCTACCTATTGTCAATTATTCGTTTGGTTGTAAGAATCAAGAGTTAAAGTCAAGCATACTAAAACCGATCGGACTTTTTTTTAAACATTTCAGTGGCCACAAACCATAACCGCTTAACTCGAGTTAGGACAAAATTAAGTTATAGGCACCATCGTGTTCAGCATTTGAATCTACTTTCACTTATTTTTTTATGACCATAATATTTTTTTAAACAGAAGTTTTTCCAACGAAAAAAATAAGCTTAGAAGCAAATGTTCCTGATTTGAAGTGATAATTTCAAACTTTAATCAGCTCTCCTGAAAAGTATGAAAAAAAAACTTAGGCGGTTATAGCTTGTGGCCACAGTTTAATACGCTTTTGCTTTTGCTAGTACCAGGAATGTACGCTGTAGATCGTTTTTGCCTTTGATCGCATTCCAAACTGTTGCCTCTTGCTTGATTATTCATTAAAAGTTATAGCAAAGCCTTTGGGATCGGTTCTGCTTTGCAAAATTCTGTTTTCTCACACAAAAATTCTGTTTAACGAAATTCAGCTTTCTTTAGTTCTGCTTTAAAAATTTCTGATTTTCAAATTTAAAGCAATAAACTAAACTGTAAACGACGAGAAAAAAAGAGCAGATACAAAAAAAAAGACAATTTTAAATTTATAAAACATTAAAAATTATTTACTTTTAATTTTAAAATAAAAATAGAATTCGAATTAAAAAGAAACAAGAAAAATAGATTAAATATTGACAAAAAAAACAATATCTATTGAAAAAATATAAAAAATAATGCGAAATTTAAATATATGAAGCATTTATAAATTACAACATTTATTTATTATAATTTCACTTGTTTTCTTTTTATACTTCATTTCGGCAGTATTAAAGGACAGCCGAAATGAGGCTTAATCAAAATTCCTTCGACAATCGACTCGGTAGGGTCTTTGAATTTAGAGTAGACCATTTTCCTAGACAGAGACTTTTCCTCAGTCTTCCTAAAAAAATATCAATAGCAGTGTCGCTTCTTTTGTTTACTTTCTATAATAAAAATAAAATAAAATCATACCCACGACATTTTTTATTTTCCTCCCACGAGGAAATAAAAGTCTACATATAAAAATTATTAATAAATTAATTATAATAATAAATTAACATTAGAAAAAAAAATGTTCCCTCCATCTCTACTTTACAAAATTCTGCAAACAATAAAAAAAGGTTTGGAAAATGTTAAAAAGCGTTTTTTAATTTTGAAAAGCAGAGTTTAGAAAAGCCAAATTTTGAAAGCAGAATTTTTTAAAAAGAATTGGGACCCATCCAGAATTTTGACCCCAACCCAAAGCCTTTCAAACAAACACCTTTTAAGGCAACCAGTTTATGGTCTTATCTTCCACGAGTACATTACGAGTATTGTACATCAAATGAATAAATAAAGGGTGGACCAAATACAAGTTTCTTTTTAAAAATGCAATAAAATTAACAATTAAAAATTGTTCCATGTATAAAGGCTTTTTTAGTAAAAGTAAACATTCCCCTTAACTATGGAACACAACGTAGTTCAAGTGGCTGCCTCGGCTGCCTTCGCAATAGCGCCATCCAAGACCTTATTGATGGTTTCGGGCCGTAGCTCACGGCTTGCCTGGATGATATTGCCCTTAAGTGCTTGTATCGTTTCCGGATTTTTGGCATAACATCGTCCCTTCACGGTTCCCCACAAAAAAAAAGTAGAAATGGGTCAAATCGCAGCTCCCAGGCGGCCAATTGACATGGCCAAGACGGCTGATAACACGATCTGCGAATTTGGTGCGCAAAAGATCGATGGTGGCATGGGCGGTTTGGCATGGCGCGCCATCCTGCATGAAATCGAAATCGTTTAAATAGATGTCTTCAAGTTCAGTAAAAAAAAAAGTCGTTTAACATGGCTCTGTAACGCCCACCGTTGCCCGAAACGTTGTTCCCAGACTCATTTTCGAAGAAAAACGGTCCAATGATGCCACCAACCCAAAACCCGCACCAAATTATCTCATTCTCGTCTGTGCGCACCGTAGGACGACGGGGACCCTGAGTGTCTCACGAACTTTTTGCACAAACTTGCGGTGGGTACTTCATTTCGGCCAAAACTTCCTTTCAAAAAACGCACTGTGTGGGCTACACAGCACTCACTTTGGAAATAAGTTTTAAATATTTCCCCACGCTGTTCAAGTGTAAAGCCACTCCTTTCGTTCCGCGGAGGTATGTTACTGACTTTGTGTCAAGATTTCGAGCGGGAAACAGCTGCCAGTGTCAAAATAACCTTAGGTTTTAAAAGAAACCACTAGATGGCCCACCCTTTACAACAAATGAATAAATATATGCAGGAACCAAACCTTCTGCCACTTTCACAACTGTGTGACTGGTACTCCGATTCTAGGCCATACTTTAGCACTGACATCTTTTTCATTGGCAGGTGGCATGGATCCACATTGACAGACAAATGATATTGACAATTCATCGGCACGTCATCTCTCGAATACCGCGCTACAGCATAACATACGACAACGCCAACACGTGGCTGCTGCATGTGAATCAGGCGCATCAGGACGACCGAGGGTATTACATGTGTCAGGTGAACACCAATCCGATGATTAGTCAAGTCGGATACCTGCAGGTGGTCGGTACGTACAACAAATCCACACCAACAAACACAGTCCAATTTGCTTAAAATTCGGCCCCTTGTAGTTCCTCCCAATATTCTGGACATCGAGAGCACTCCGTCCTCGGTGGCAGTTCGTGAGAACCAAAACATCAACATGACGTGCAGGGCGGATGGGTTTCCGACACCAAAAATAATTTGGCGACGTGAGGACGGTGAGGAGATCGCTGCCGAAAAGAAAAAGAAGGGCAAAGGTATGTAGCACACTTTCCCGGGGACTTCTGGTGTAAAATAATAAATACGGTCCTTCTCAAATGTCATATTTGGCTGTCTGCTGTCGACTGTCGGCTGTCGCATGTGTGCTGCACTACACTCACACGTCACACTGCAAAGTAAATAAAAGTACACCTAGATTGAGGGACACTTTCATCCCACGGACAGCCAGAGCCACACACACACAACTGGCTGAGAATGACATTTATTTTATTACACAACCTGTACCGTCTGTCTATTCACTAACGAGAGAAACATTTTATTTATCTCTTATATTTTTTTGTTTGGAACTCACGTCATAATATTTTGACCTCTCCCCAACTGGCGGATGGACTGTGCGCGTTCGTCTCGGTGGGTGAATTTGACATCCTGCCTAATCCCTTCAAAAAAAATACGACATTATCCCCGTCATCATACACAAACAACGGTTTCGTCCACAGTACTAGTATACGACGGCGAGGTCTTGCCACTAACCAAAGTTAGCCGGAACGAGATGGGAGCGTATCTATGTATAGCAACAAATGGTGTCCCTCCATCTGTGTCAAAAAGGATTATCTTGGATGTTGAATGTAAGTTTCCGAAAAAAGTGCTCAGTTTCCTTTTTCGTTTTCTATATTTTTTTTTTCTATTTTTTTTCTGATCATTGTCCTTCGTCGGTGAAGTGAATTTGAAATTTTGCTTCTGACAAATGTTCATGCATATGACATCTATTGCCTGGAATTGTCTATGACTACGACGGTATGGCATTAGCCAACAAACACGTTTGTATGTCGAAGTGAGCAGCATCGCTTTCGTCGTCGCTGTCGTTGTCGTCGTGTCTCGTTAACAATTCGTGGCACGTTTGTATGAGAGAAAGGTAAAAGTAATCTCTGGCACACTACTCTGACGAAGGAAATGACGACAGTTTTATTTAAATTTATATTTTGTCTTTGTCCTTCGAGGGAGAAGACGATGTAAGGATCCTTTTTTTTTAACAACGTATTCTGTATGTCTTTCAGTTTCGCCGATGATATGGGTACCGAATCAACTTGTTGGGGCACCAGCTGGTACTGATGTTACTATAGACTGTCATACGGAAGCACATCCGAAGTGAGCTTATTCTTTAATATACTCGTATTCCACTCACTTGGAAGCATATGCACGGTTTTTTGTTTCCATTTTTCCCACTTTATCCATGAATTGAATTTTGTGCAGGGAATTAAGCTGGCGATTTTTTTTTCGATTTTAAATTTCGACATTTTCGTTGCAGAGCGATCATATATTGGGTGTACAACTCGATAATGGTGCTTCCGAGCAAGAAGTACAAGCCGGATTACAACGATAACTCCTACAGGTAAGTTCAAAATCGCATTTACACGTAAGTAATGCTCTAGTGCGGTGGCTTTGGGAGGGACGAAAATTAATTATGAAGCAGCTGGTTAAAAGCGGGCCGTGGTAATGTGCGTGTAAAACTAATACAGACTTCGAACTTGCTGTTTGGGTCTGTTTCATAGACTACGTTTTGCTTTTATAGGATTAAGACTGGCAGGCTGAAATTTGAGACATAAGCTGTTTTTAATACATAAGCGGAAGGCTTTAGAGCTTCGTTTTATTATCACAGTCGCTACTGTGGGAAAATAAAAACCAGACAAACCGTACTGAGACCACAAACTACGTTCGGTTTCCCGTTACTTGCCTACAAGCAAAATTTTTCATCGAGTGGTCACGATTTGGTGCTCTAGTAGAAATTCGTATTGAGAAATGTCACGTAACTTCAAAAATGCCGGCTCACCAACACACTCGCAAAAAATATGAGCCACTTCCGCTGTGGGCAAAGCTGCTGGCAGTGTTCATAGAATTTTATCCGTTAAATTTGAAATAATTCGTTCCGTGTGGATATAATTTTTTTTCGGAATAAGTGCACATTTGCTTAAAATATTCATGAAAATTGAAAGGAAAAATAAAAACATATTGAGCAAATTTTGTTCATTATTTAAGAACAATTTGGACACGAAATCGAAGTTAATGAAATTCAAAAGCGGAAAATACACAACCATGCTTGTCCTAATATATTTTTAGTTATATAAAACATCTCCTTTAGATAGTTTTATTAAATACACAAATCAAATTATTCGCATCTAAAAAATATATAATAACTAGCCAATGGCATTCAGCGATGTAAAAATGAGGTATTTCCGAACGCTTTCACATTTCCCAACGGTTGGCCGAGGTTGGCAGCACTCATTTTTGTATTTTTTTTATGTTTTTCCATATCACACGGATTTTAATTGACATAACACCGATAGGAAAGCAACATGGCGGAATTTGAAAAAAAAATTAAAGGAGCCACTGGCAAGAGGACTGCTAGTTGGGGGTCTCAGAATGATTTGTCTATGGAATCGATGTTCCATTAAACTTACAAAAAAATACACATGGACATCTCAGGAAAATATAATCGTCCCAAGTAAGCAGAAAAGTAAATGACATAAATGGCAGCAGTTCAGGCAGACACCTTTCTTATGGGTTTGAGAAATTGCTAGTAAATGGCTTTAGTGCCATTCAATTTCAGCGAGAGGGAACTAGGAGAACGTTCATTCAAACTAACAGTCGAGACCAGTGTTACCGCTAAGAGGAAAAAAAATCCGCTAGACCACAACGTAAAATCCGCTGGAAATGTTAGTTTTTGCATAGCAAAAATCCGCTAGAATTCGCTAAAATATCAAGTTGAAAGTATAAGTTCAAAAATACATACAGAATATTTAAAAGTAAACTATTATTGAACAAAATAAATAAAAAAAAAAAAAAAAACAATCAACAAATTCAAATAAAGAAAAAAAAAACTCTTTGGAAAAAAAGAGAAAGTTAAAAGTTACAAATTAATATCAACCCAAAGATGGATTCATCTTTTTTTAAGTTTGAGGTAGAGACCTCGGTTATAGTTCTTGAATCAGATAGCGATTTTGTTGGCTTTTCGATTTTACTTATGACGTCGCCTGGTAGATCGTATTTATAGCAGCTCTTTTTCATCACTTTTAACATTGTTTTTAGTACCAGGGTTTTGTAGTAAAATATCGCTAGAATTCACTAGATTTTATTTTAGCGCCAACATTTTATTAAAATTCGTCGGGAGTCTTAAAAATCCGCTAGATCTAGCGACAAAATCGCTAGAACGGCAACACTGGTCGAGACCCACAAGGAAATAGACCAGTTTAAAGCACTTTATTGCAGATGTGGCTGTGAATTGGTTTAGTTTGCTTTTCTCAATCAAAGAAAACCACTTCAGTTTAAATATTTTTCGGAATGATTTAGCATCGACTACGAAAATTCTGAAATCAAAGTTGCATGACTAAGAAGTATATATTTTTTAGTTTGATCTAACCACGTATGTACTTTGATATGACGTGGAATCATGCCTGAATCAAATTCATCAACCTTTAAAACAAAGTTTTGTAGTGGATGGCGATTTAAAACAACATTAAACTAACTATGCAACACGTTGATGTCATTCCGAAACTTAATATTGGAAAAAAATATGTTACACTTTAAAGCTACGTTGCGAGTAGTTGAATTTTTCAAATTACGGTCTTAATGTAAAAAATAATACGTTTCACTTTGAATCTAGGTTGACTTAAAATGTAAATCAAATAGCTGTCTATGTTTTAACGTGAAAGCAATATTCTTTATGAAAGTTTATTCAACGTAAAATCAAATAGAACATAAATTACATTTTAGTTTAAATTTTTTCCCAGAGTGTATTGGGTCTCCTAATAGTTTTTTGCCAATGCCTTACTAATCAATTACTCAATTGGCTTCTTACACCAAAGTAACGGCAATTGGCTAGTGTAACTCTTCGCTTGATTTCCGTTTTGATGCCATTTTCAGAGTTATTGGCAGAACCGAGGTAGGCAAACTCTTTAACTGCCTCAAAGTTCTAGCTGTCTATCGTGACGATCTGTCCGATTCGTCGGTGCTATAATAACTAATAATGGTATTTAAAAAAAAATAGAAACGGAAGTCCACCAACAATAAGCGTCGTCTCAACTTTCTAACGTAGAGAGGCTTAAAAATGTTGGTCTTACAGTGGCCAGTGGTTGCCTCGCCTATTCCCTTTTTCCATGTGAATTTGGTAGGGAAAACTTGGAAGTTTTTGTCTGTGTGACTAAAAAATAGTATACCTTCTTTAGTTAAAAAAAAATGGAAGGTGTTTAACCGGAACAGATTTAAAAACTACTGCACAAAATTGACTCCTGTTCTAATAGCTGTATTGCAAGATGCTGCGATTTAAAGAGAGGATATTTTCCATCTTTTTCCCCTGCTCAGAGTCTGAGATATCGAATAACTTCTAGCTCGAAGCTTTGAAATACCTTGCCCCATTGAAATAGAATTTATTTTATTGAAATTGTAAAGTTCAATATTATACAAAATTTAAAGGCAGCACATCTTTCTTTCGACTTTCTAGTAAGTAAGTAAGTAAGTGACAACAATGCGTTGAGTAGAGGTCGCCTTTCTATCTACATAGTTGATGTGATCCCGCGGGAAAAGAAAGTTTCAGTTGAAAATGTGTCTTTTTCTTAGCAGATAACAGCAGTTCTCGCCCAGTAGCTCTTTATAGTTCTTCACAGGGAGTCGCTAGCAAAATCTCCTTAAAATCGAACTGTTATTTTATTAAAAAGCTATTTACAAATACGAATATGTATGTTTAAAATAAATCAAATTAAAATATGGGAAATTAAATCAAATTAAAATAGGGAACAATGGAAAATGTTTTAAACAAATTAATGTAGATTCCGATTAACTTGCGCGACTAGTGCTAAGGTGGCTTTCTCAAATAAGACCGCGTACCTATTTAATTTTTCCTAGAATTGCAAACCACCTTTTTTAACTCATTTTTTAAGTTCCTTTCTTTATGAGTCCAATAAATTAGCCCAAGCTATGTTTACTGTAGCAAACTTACTGCGCCGTCCTAGTAATAAATGTAAGTCTTGACTTTAAATTCACGAAAGCTCATAATTGTGAAATTTCTATGAAAAATATATCCTAAACTTAAAGTCGAAGCTAAATACGTTTATTGGTAAGGTCCACTCTCTTCAAAAGGCTTACTTATGATTTCTCAAGTACCATAATCATAATGAAAACGTTCCCAGTCGCGTTCCTAGTCATTTCACTTTGTATATCTCTAGTTGGTTTCAATTGCAGTCACAAAATCGTTGCCATTGCATCCTTAATTTTGACTAAAACGCAATGGAAAGCATATGCTCACAGAGAGAACAAAACAAACTTTAAGAACAGTGCTTACAGGAGTGGTGTCCGAATGTGACTTTTTCCACAAAAAAATAATTGCAAATTGTAACCCTCTGCAGACATCCCAAGTCCAAACTACCACATTTTTAAAGTCCCCACTGGCATGCAGTGCTATTTTTGTGGAATAGCAAATGAGCATACAAGAGGAGACACTCCCCTCCCCTGCCGACCGCAATTCGTCGATAATCAGGCAATCGAAGTCCTCCTAAAATTCCCAAAAGTCCTGTTACCACATCGAGGAAATAACATCACTTGTCTGTTCGCTGTGTGAATAGCAAACTTCCAAAGAACAAAAGCAGAAACAAAAAGGAACAGACTCCTTTGTATTGCTGTATCATACTCGTAGATCGTGCTTCACTCCCCTATTGGGACTGTGTTTCTTAATATCCGTTTATTCTTCTTACGTTTTCTTCCTGTTCCAGGGCACACATGAAACTAACGATAAGGAATTTACAATATGGAGACTTTGGCAACTATCGATGCATCTCGAAGAATTCGCTGGGGGAAACCGAAGGATCAATACGAGTATACGGTAAGTATGCGAGTGTGTGCTATGTGCTCACTGCACAGTGTACAGTAAAAGGAATGCAAATGTTATGAAGTTCGAATTCATCCCGATGAAACACAAATCCCCTTTCCCTGAAAGTCAAACGCCCCCACATATGCATACCTTCGTGGGGGAAGTGCTCTGTTCTATCTCCGAAAGAGCATCAACGACAATGCGGCTGGTTATTCCCTCGGCTTTGGACCGGTTCGGTGAACTCCGAACTCCTTACCCGTGGCTTTATTTTCCATTTCCATTTCCATTTCCCTCGGTGTGTTCCTGTTTTTATTGGAAAGTGCAATCCGTCAAAATCTGTAGTGCAACACCAAGGAGCTTTGCCCCTAAGCCCCCACTCATCCACACCACAGCGCCGCGCCCGCTCCCTCCCTCGACTGGATGAAAGTTGAGAGTCAGAGATGCATGGGCAAACTTTCGACCAGCAAACGTCTTAAGTTTATTGCTTCCCTGGCAGCCGGCAATATTCTCTGTGAAAAAAATCTGACTATCGACGAATTCTAAAGAAAACCCGAATCGAGTCGAATGCAAAGTTTGTCATTTCCCGGCGAGCCATGCAGCTTTATCTGAAATATTGATGATGAGGGAAAATTCCGATTGCTGGTAAGCGACCGACTCTGCTTGAAGACATGGCATCGCCTTTATGGAGAGGTTCGCTCTTGAATTTGCAGTTCATTTGATAATTCTTGCCGGGCAGATGATTCTGGTCTTCTTATGCTGCCGCAGGACCAAGTTTTCCAATTGAAAGTTTACCCCGCCTCCAGCCAGCAAACGGTTATCAATGTTTTGCTGTTCTACTCTGTTCGTTTCCTTGTTCTTTGACTTCTTAAGGTGCGTGTTCATGCAAAAGTTCGAGGAGCCAGTGTCACAGATGTGCGACGAGACAAGTGAAGGACAGCTTTCAATATTTGCAGAAATGTCGTCCTCCTGATACTACCTGCCTAATGTAGGTAAAACAAAGTCAGGTGAAATATTTGAACAGATGTTTGCAAACTAATATCGAATAAAGCGGACAGAAAAAAAAATGGAACCTTATGGCCGGCAAAACTTTTCGCTTTGGAATCGGTTGGAGCAGGTATGTATGACGGTATTTAAGTGTGCTTAGAGTCGAAGGCCTGAGTGAAGCAATTGCGTGCATAGTTGACCTGAAAGAAGAGGTTGTGAATCGTAATGCAAACAATCTGCCACTAGCAAAGTGTGTCACGGATACCGTTACCCTAGAGTGAGCATGTACACTTTGTATGCATGCAACTATCATCGAAAGCCAGGGGAAGGACTGGGCTGAGGTCGATCTGTGTACAGAGAACAGAGCTGTAAGCAAAATTATGGGGTGTATGATTTTTTGTGTGGCATTTCATTCACTTTGCAGGACTTGTACTAATATGAAAGTTTGCGGGGCGCCTATAATTGTTAATCCACATGCTTGCTGTTGAATTTTCCGTGGCCCATTCCCGACGTTTGAATTCAATTTCCGACAAGCTCACGTAACCTTGAACCAACCATTTTTTTTTCTTGTTTCCAATTTTTGAATTTGTAAAGAAATAACGGGCGTAGGTTGAATTCCAGAAACTATCTATCGGTCGAACTAGAAATCACTCTCGAAATACTTTTTTTCTGAAGATGACAAGAAAATGATCCTGGTCCCAGCAACTTTGTGATATATTAAACATGACTTAACTTCTTCGTTGCTAACATTCAACTGTCACTCCCCAAATCAGACAGAAGTCCAAGTCCTACAAACTCTGCCCATTTTAAGAACAATTTATCTGTCAATCTTTACAAATAATTCCAGCTTCGACTTTCAGTAAGTGGAATGAAATTGGAAACAAATTTGAAAGTTGTTTATTTTTTTATTTTTGTGTTTAATTTTTGATTTATTGTTCCACTTTTATTTTAGACATTATTTTATTGAAAAGGGTATTTTAATTTTTGATGTTAGGCATTTTTTTGTTAAAATTGGTTGGCAACGCTGTTTTAGAAATGCAAGCGAAGCACTTGTCTACATATGACATCAGATACTTTACACCACAAATTTAAGGTTTTGAGAGAGAGTTCGCCTTTTCCTCTCGTACCCAAAGCAGTTTTATTTCATTTTAAGATGACCGCTCTTCAATAAACATTTGAGTGACAATGATATTGTGGTCAGCGTTGCCATATAGGACAGTTTTTTTCGCAGTAGATTGCTTTTTTGCAGTCGTTTTTATTTCCAAACAAAACCAAATTAAATATCAAAAAATGACATAAACAATAAAAATTGATTTTGTTTAGTTTTCTGCTAAAAAGGGATCTATTTTCTCGATCTAAATGTGCATACCTACAGGCGTAATACAAAAATTCAGTAGATTTATTTTTTTGACAGTAGATTTAATTTTCGATAAAAGCAGTACCTACTGGAATATCAGCCAAGTGGCAACACCGGTTGTGGTGTTGTCCATGCGTCTGAACACTGCTTGAGTGTAGAGTCATATCAAAATATTTCTTCACTCCATATGATTAAATTAAGTGTAACACAACTTTAACACTTTAAATTTTATTATAAGCACTTAGCTAACTCGAACGAGCGCCCTGCCGGTCAGGGGCCCTACTCTCTAGTTCGTCCCATTCGAAATAGCTTCCCTCTTCCGCTTTTTAGTAGGTACTCTGTAAATTCGGAATTCTAAGTGCGACATAAGTATATTTCATTCCACTTTTGAAATACAGAGTAGAAAAGCTTCGTTTTCGAAAAATGTTACTTTACAGAGTGGGGCCCCAGATCTTCACTGAATCCATCTGCATCACTCGTCGAGCTGCATGTGCAGCCAACACTAACACTAACTAACAATGAGCAGAAGGGATTTTGAAACTCATAAGTATAATTCCCCAGGCTAACTAGGCGGGCTCGTCTCAGCTCCTTTTATACGATTATTGTCCCGCTTGGGCATTTTTCATGGAGCTACATTTGATAATCACTGTTTCACCAGCCGTTTTTGCTTTCCAATACATACCAGAATATATTGTTCTGTGATCCCGCAGCCTTCAATTTATACTATATACTAACGGAGGCTTCTGAATTAGGGGAATGTTAAAGCATTTTTCGTCGACACGGATCACCGGGTTGACAAGTTTTAGCTGGGAGTGATGGATAACCATAGTTTTAGCATCACAGCTAACTGGTCCTTTAAAAAAATGCACCATCTCTAAAAGTTGATGTTGGAAAGTTGCTGCGTGTTTGAATTGCATCTGTATCCGTTGCTAAAAGTTATACCAAAAATGATGGTCAACCAAAATTAAAACAAGTTAAAGTGTTATCATCGGCCTGGCCGATGCTGTGATACCCTCCACGGCATACAAGTGATTGATTTTGTATGGGAGGTACCAGAAATACTTGTCCGACATAGCCCATTTTTAATACCAACCTAACGACGATAAAAAGAAGTCCTTTCACCACATTTCATTCGCCTACGTCAATTACTTTGGGCGCTATCGTGCTTTCCACAGACAAACAGAGAGACGGACATGGCTAAATCGATTCAGAATGTGATCCTGATTCAGAATATATATACTTTATGAGGTCTCCGGTGACTCCTTCTTGGAGTTACAAATGTAGATAATGACAAAGTGAATATACCTTCCTGTGGAGGGTATAAAAATACGACGGTGCCCGTGCAAGTATTCAAAGACATCATTTTTTGTAAATAAAATATGCTCTTTTGTGACCCCGGGACACTTTATTTCTTAAGATAGGCAAAGGGTTAGAAATGCAAAAGGTTTCAAAAAATTTGGCGCATTCCTCATTCTGTATGTTAATATTCAGTCTCTATTACCTTTCAGACAACATTTTGCTGATAAATTTCCAGCGAATTGTACCTCTGCCTGGATAGAGAGATGTCCTTCCCGAAACAATTCCAAAATTCATTGCATTTCGTATATCACCTACCACTTCAATTCACACTGAACAAACCTTTACAACTCAGAGACTTCTCGTTGCACTTAATCATACTAAACACCAATTTCTATGCCATGCCACGTATACACCCGAAGGACGAAGACCCAACCCACCCTATTATAGCGACGGAGAAAATTGTTGCCAGATCTGCTCTTAATCTGGTCGATTATGGTTTCCATCAGCTATTTCAAGCAGAATGTATGTCTTTATTTTCCCATTAGTTCGACTCCTCTTCCCAGTTAATTCCTAAGCTCTTTCAGGACACACTTGTTCAGAAAGAGAATCTCATATAATTTTTGTTCCAGTCCAGTTTTCTTCCCATTCGAACCGGAATTTTAAGGAATTATACAAATAAAATATCCCCCCAAGAAATACGAGCACAATTGTAATTTAATATTATCCTTTCTTTGTGTGTGTGTACTTTCAGAAATTCCCCTGCCATCGTCACCATCGAAGCAAGTAACACATGCAGTTGTTGAGCCAAAGGAGAGTAAGTTAATAGCCAAGTCGTGGATGTTTTATGAGCGCATGCTGTATGAGCTGTGATTTTTCTATTTGTTTTCGAAATATGAGAAATACCATACACACTCACGTAGAGATACAAATCGCATAGTTTTACTCGGACTTAGACTTAAAAGAACATTCCTTTGGCAGTGCGAGTACAGAGTAATCCTTTCATGGGAGGATAAAATGAATGGTAACCCACACCTTAACTCTGCACAGAATATTTCATCGACCGCAATGAAACAGACCGACCGGAGAGTATGAATCCTTAGACAAATCGTAAAATAAGAGAGGTGGCTGAGAGGGGGCCGAGAGGCGGTCCATTGTGCAAAGCTTTGTGACCTTTTTTGTCGATTGCTGTCCCTTGCAGTCCTACCTACTATAAACTCACACCATTGCGCCCCAGTGGGTGGATTAGTGTTCACTCGGACAATAGTAAAAAGTAAATCCCTAAAATAGCCTGCTGTCATATGTTTTTCCGCAAAATTAAACTTAATTCCGAGCAGAAATGAAGAATGACAGACGAGATGAGTCTTCTGCACATGGTTTTTATTTTTCAGTTGCAGCGGGTGGACTCGCAGTCGCACAGCTTTCCGCTGTCATTTGTTTGGCCAACAACTAAGCTGGTCATCCCTCAATCGATAGCTCTCCCTAATTTCTTCATTGTCAAGGATTTTCGAATTTCGATTGGTTTTTTTTCTTCTGAATTTTCTTTTGGGATAAAAGGTATTCATTTGTTTCCCCTCGTGTATAGGGTTAGACAGCAAAGTAAAGGACATTCATGTCGTCGATTGATGAAAATTGATTGCGGTCGAAGGGAACATGTCCATCCAGACACACTGCCTCGCATTTATGGAATCAATTTATCTGATATTAAAATGGACATAGGACATTTAAATTTTTATGTTTTTTTTTCCTTTTTACAGTAGGGGCAGTTATTGGTTTCTTATTCATATAAAAGTCAAGGACATGCACCATTTGTTTGATGAGCTGTGTTTTTTCGTTTTTCTCTGGCAGACAATATCATTAATTCACGAAACGAGACAACGAAAGTGATACAGCCGGAGGTGTTCCCGATGAAGTCAGATTTACTGGCCAGTCCTGGCGGTATTGGAGCCAATGGCGGATCTATCGCATCGGGCTCGAGCTTGTCATCGTCGGCATCTGCCGGAGGATCGATCGATCGAAAGGGCTCCCTGGCGATAGGAAAGAGTATGTTTTACACAGAAAATCCACCCAAGGAGTATGGACATTCTTCGAGAGGTAGCTATGCATTTGAAAAAAATAAAAACAGCGTTAGTCTGCATTTTTTTTTTTAATATTTTTTGGTTCAACTTCGCAAATAAATTAAATCCTGCCAGAAGCAAGGCGTGAAGAATTTCTCATACCTTGATTCTGCCTTAGAAGATACTAGAGATCAGGGTGCAACCAGCTTCGGTCGGTTCGATATTCATTCGCAAGTATCATTGAAAGTTGCGTCGATTTTATCTAAAGTCACTTTGATCAACACGTTGAAGCAATGCCAGAAGAAATGGACTCGTGCCCTCCTTTAACTTGTTTGATAATTTTCATTTTTCATGCCTTGTTAGGTTCCACAAGTGGAATGGCCCATAAATTTGAGGCAAATCATTTTATATTGAGCTCGAAACGCTGAACTCCTCGAAATTCTATTGATGGTTTTGTTGTTACCAGCTATGAGCAGCTTGACACCGAACTTGCTAGGCTATTATTCATCAGTTGCTCCTATTTTAACTCGACGATTTACAAAAGTCCCATGGTGCAGTGGTTAAGGTCTTCGGTTATTACCAGAGCGGTGGTAATTTGAGCCTCAATGCACTGTCTGCCGCTGATCATGTAGAGAACTACTCCAAAAGAGGTCCTTCTACTTGGTAGTGTAAAAGACCAAAATATAGAGACTTACAATTTAAGTCTTTTGCTCAAGGTCTTGGGACTACATTGTTAGTTTAGTAAAGAAAAATATACTCGACATCAAATTGTAGATCCCTTCCATTCGTCCCAAAAATGAAAAACTCACACAAACCAAATGGTTGTGAGGAGCTAGGCCTAGGGTCCCTACGGATCTGTTGCGCCAACTATTTATTTATTTTTTACTTATGGACATTTTAGTACCAAGAGAATTTTTTTTAGGTAAGCGCAGTAAGTGCTATTTTCTCTGTCTCAACGTATTTGTTGTTCATGCAGTTGAACGGTTTGTTATCCTTTATTGGCGTAGGAGAGGAGCTGAATTTTTCCTTCTTTCCTTTAAGTAATTGATTTGTTTTCTCATGATCACCCAGTGCGACTATTGCCAGAAATTAAAATCATTTGGATATTATTCCGTCTAATGTGCGGGATTATCGTAGACCACTCGAAATGCGCTGCACAAGTTTGCCAGTCTTCACGGACTCAGAGAAGCTGATTTTTTTCCCAACATGCCCCAGTGCTTCCGTATGTGTGGTGCTTCCAAAAGCAAATTCAGGTAGTGATTTTTTTAGACAGCCTTCTGGTGACAATCATTATACCTCTTAGACTTGAGTTGGTGGGTTTCAAGAACCCGACTTTGAAATGCGAATTCCGTGGAAATAATCAGACCAGGGTCGGCATTCTGTAAGAAATTTGCTTGCGTAACATTTCAAATCATTCGTGCGTACGAAAACGTTTGATCGTTTATCGCCTTACAAAATCTGACCCCTGATGACATCTGTTGTAAATCCGCATAATAGCCTTTACTACTATTTAGCACCTTTTCCAACTACTGTTATGCGGAGACATACTGTTTCTAAGGATGGGGTTCTTTGTCGCAAAAATCCGCGGGAACTCTTCTTCTAGCTTCAGTTCCCAGTTCAATTTGCTATCGGAAGTAACCACACTACACTTGATTGGAAAGCACTGATTCTCCAAATGTGCAGTGAAATTCAGTGCAGATCTTTAGTTGGTAAAGGACATGAAATAGATTTTTTTCGACTTGCTTCCAATGTTGCCGCAGGTATTTTTAAAAGTGTAACAAATTTTTCAAAAAGTAACAAATGGAAAAAAATGTAGTTTGACATTTTGCACAACTTGCGCTCTGTTTAAACAAACAAATACATTGACAGAAATTGTTAGAAGTTTGTTCGAAAGAAAAAAGTGCTGCCAGTTCAACTTTTAAATATTTTTTAACGAGGAAAACAAACGATTTTAATGGGAAAAAGTGAAACAAAGCGAGAAAAAAAAGTAACATTGTAACAAAATTATAAAATAATTAAAAAGTGTAACACTTCATTGGTCGTTGGTGGTAGGTACGTACTTTAGGCCTTTCGTCTCTGAAATAATAGCTCGCTTGTTATGCGACCAATTAGTCTTCGATCTTCGCCATTAAACAGCCTTTAGAAGTGTTTTCTTTTTCCCCAATACCGACTGTGACCCCCCCCTTTGTGTCTGTTTTGGTTGTGGTGAAACCTCCAAGCATTGTTCCTACAACAGTATGGTAGTGACTTGCACTTTATTTTTTGTCTTCCTTCTGTGCAACGCTGCTTTCTAGACGATATGTTTTGTATCCGCATTAAAAAATCAACTTGGCTACAAGAATGCAAAAACATATTTTGTCAGCTCGGAATGTTCGTATATCTTGAACAGTGGACGATTGACCAACTTCTGCAGACAACCATTTAAAAATTTGATTTTTAGTTATTCGCCAACCTAATACCCATGCCACAATTTTAATGCGTTACTTATATTATTTTCTGACTCTTTCGCAGGTGCATCCATTCTGTACGAGAAAACTATTTTACAAAGCTACTTCTGCCTCACAGTGCTGCTTCCGCTGACAATTCGGATGCATTTATAAAACCAGGCAACAGCACACAACTTGTAATGTAATTTATTTTGAGTTCGCCTTTCATTTGTACTTTTAATACAAACAGATCTGGAAATTGAGTTGACCAGGCCTAAATAGATTTGCTCATAGATTTTATATTAGAAACTAACGACAGATAATAACATACGAACTAAGGAGGTAACCCAGCTCTTGAACAAAGCTTAGCTTTCATCGGATTAATGTTAAAATAAAATAATGAAAAATATTTAACACGTTAAATGGGAATTTGTAAAAAGCATGTCTAGCCAAAGCTAATAAGTGCATATAGCTGTTACACAAATCGCGCGATTGTGCATCGCATTAAACTATCAAGGTAAATTAATTTTAACGTTACAAACAAACTGCACTTCGGGTGAGGTTGGGCTACAAAGCGCTTACGGTCAAATGTGTGGCTCTGGCAGACTTTTGTTGCAGACAAACTTTTTAAGTGAACATTTTCCAATTTTTGCCCCGCGGCTGAATTTGCATATAAATTTTCTACAGGAGGAAAAATAAAAAAGCTGATACAAAGCACTTTTGACTAGCGGAAGTTTGCCATTATTTATGCACAGGTTTGTGTGTTGTGTTGAAATTTTGCTTTGCCATTGGAGCTCTGTTGGAGGGAGCGTGAATTCTCAAAACTTTGGCCACTGTCATATCAGCCATATAGCTTGTCCGTGTCCAGTGTTTTTTTAATTTGTATTGGCCTTGCCAGAGAAAAGCTCTCGGTGTTGTTAATTGGATATTCTTTTAGGGGGGGGGGGGGAAATTATTTGGTTGTTTGGTGATAATCTCGTTATATCGTTAGGGTGAGTCTAACTGCAGGTGTTGTATATCGGTTTAATTGGGTTTTATTATTTTCGCGGATGAGATTTTATTACGTAATTATTTAACTTGTTAAACAGAAAGGTTCGCACTTAGTAGTTTTCCAATGGTAAGCTGTTGCACGGGTGAAATTTGTCGGAAAGATGTTGCCTGCAGTGGGATAAAGTGAACCGGGCACCATGTGGTGGGATTTTTAATTAAAATCATCGAGGTTTTTTAATGAAATCGTATTGTATAGTTTTTTAAGAGAAATGCTAACAGCAGCCATTGAGTCTGAGAACGTTTTTTCATATTCTGTCGTGTGTCCAGACGTCAGCTGGCAAATGATGACTGAAGGCGTGATGAACTGGAGTTCCCAGCAATACGTATCGGCTTCTTTGTTTTTCTTAAATCCTTAAGTGGTAGCCCAGTGATTAGTAAGCAAAATTAGTTCACAAACTAAACGCAAACAAAATTTCTCATATTAAATAAATAAATAAATAAATAGATAAATTCCGCGATCTTCCGACATCCGAGAGTATATAACTATCCTGAGAAAGAATGCTGTAAAATTCAGCCAACCAGCTTCGGTACAAAACACTATCCCTAAAACTAATAATCATTTTTAGTGTCCAGCCCAAGTTTTTCGAACTCACATGGCGAAATTTTCCATACAAAATTGCATATTTTGACCTACAAAATATATAGGTTGAATGTTGAAAATGATTCTTAGTAAGGCCGTAAATACCCCTTCCATTGGCATTTAAATTAACACTCCCTTATGAGGAGCGACACAAAAGCTGTTTATGTACCTGTTGCATCAACTATTTAATTTCATTTTTGACTTCGCTCCATGGTGATGTTCTGTTGAAACCGCATGCATGGATGTGGAGTGAATGCTTTTTGCGAGAAAGAACTAAAGGTAAACTAAGGAAATAAGAAAGGATTATCTATATAGAGGGTAGATATAGGTCGTGAAGGTGTTTAATTGAATTACCTCAGGAAGTGTCAGCCAGACCCTGCCTATATTGGAGTAAGGCTGCGTCTTAAGCCTATTCCATCAAGCTGTAAGCCCACCTCTCACTTTATTATTTAGATGAAGACTTCGTACACCTGGTTTCGGGTGCAGTCGCCATTAGACTCGCTAGCATTCAAGAATTACCTGCAGATTCTATCATCCAGTTGTGACTTCAGACTTTCTTGCGGCTGCGTGTATTTTTCGGAAGTGTGCTTCTATCGATGACTTCCTCCCCTTATATCCAAAGGACATATCTACTGGTACATACCAAAAACATATCAAGAACAGTTCATATCCCACATAGAACATACTGCATGCAATTTTGTACATTTTTAACGCAGTGCTTTGTACATGCAAAAAACAGCATTTTCCCTCCTCATGTTGTCGCATTTTACAATGCAAACAAATAAGTGTTACACCAGTCCCACCCACTGTCATTTTACAAAATTTACATGTCGTTTTCGATGTAAAAATCTATTTACGACAATTAAGCACCACATCCTGATTAACATCATCAGCGGCGCAGTGTCGTCGGTCGTCGGTCGTGATGCAACAAGAGCCAGCTGCCCTCCTTGTTCAGTGTCCACCAACCAACAAGCGATACGCACAAATACACTCTGTCGCTACCAATAGCACTAAAATAATTTTATAGCTTTTTAATCACACCACCAACCGTTCCAGCTTCCATTTTGCGCATCACTATGAAAATTATGTTTGTTCCCTTGGGACGCTCGCGTAAATATAAACGAATTCATTTCCACCACCAATACAAGGCGAAATTATAATAAATATGTGCACTACGTGCGTTCACGTAATGTAATTGGCTGTTGTGTGGTGTTGATTTTTATTCTTTGAACAGGGAAACACCATGAATACCAAAATAACCGAAATGCAGGCAAATAAGTCGAAACCGTAATCCACAATGACACGTAAATTAATTTAATAGTCGTCCAAATAAATTTCCATTCGATATTTATCATCTGAGACATTCCATTCTTCCATTAACCGGATCCGAAATAAAAATCAAAAATCCAATGCTTAAGTCGGAATACAGATGCCAAAAACTTAAAAAGTGTAATAAATAATTATTAAGCATGAAATATGAGTTCAATAATGTGCTAGTGCATTAAATATAAAAAAAAAAACGCTATTTACTATATACACACAATGCATAAGGTACTGTAGGAAAATTTTTTTGAACCAAAAAATGATGTAAAGTTAAACTTTAAGTAACTCAATGACAAATACTTGAATATAAAAGAAAATATTTAGGAACTTGTAAATACAATTAAACTCATACTGTTGCCTGAAGTGAATATTATCTACTGAATATTAATTGTAAGCTCAAATTAAATGTTTTATGATATTCTTTTGAGAACTAAAAACAACAATTATTGTTAGGTTTGTAAAAATTCCATAAAGTGCATACTTGATTTGATATATATATAAAAAGATTAACTAAACCGAAAATTATACATACAGAATTAAAGTGTAAAAATTTAACCTTTAAACAAAAACTATATATGGTCTAGCAAATAATATAATTAATTACTTAATAATAAGACGAAACTGAAAAGCAAAAAGTGTTAAATACATACATATTAAAGGGGATGAAGCAAAGCGGAATAAAATTGTAAATTATTTAAGCAGGAGAACACAAAGGAAATATCTTGAATATAATAAATTATATATACATGAAAATATATATTTAATATGCTAATTGAAGGAGTTGTTTCAATTGCGATGGTGAATGTTTGCTGTGGAGTTGAGACTATCAATGGAAACCGCGGTCTGTCCAGCATACCTGCTTACATAAGGAAATATGGTACTTAGTTAGTTTCTTCATTTTGGCTAGACTTGGATTTGGACTGACAAAAATAACAAGCGGGCCAAATATTTAGATAACTTGTGGGCAAATTGAGTTAAAATGCGGATGTCAAATTACCGTGAAAAAAAAAACACTTTCTTCCCACGGCTTTAGGGAGGAGCTTGCTTGGAAAGTCTGCCAGTGCATGTCAAAGGCAACGATAAGGTCTTGAATTTGCCATGTTGTCAAATTGCCTGCATCCGTAAGTATGTTGGAGTTCAACAAGGATTTATTTGGTCTATCTTTCTGGCCTTCTAAATATTTACTGGCTTTTTCCTTACACTCTATAGTATGCAAAGTTACGCTCCTGGACGGTAAGAATCTAGCTAAAAGTTTCTAAGATTTTCTTGTTTAAAAATAAAATTGGTATACAAGTCCAAAGATTCTATATAAGTCCCTCATCATCACAATCCCGCTTTAACACGTAAAAGCTTTAGTTTGAGCAAAGGCTGGTGAAGACGTACTTGGTCGTGTTGAACGGAAAATTATTTTACTGGTTGCCGGTCCTCTTTGCGTTTATGGAGAAGAGATTGAACAGCGACATCTAGGAGCGGTACAGTAATAACGAGTTAGAGTATTAAGTAATAAGACTGGATGTATTATGAATCTTCGGTTTCAGGCGTAGGAAACCAAGGGGCACGCTTACCAAAGGCTAGTGGGTAGGGGCTAGTGGCGGCAAACGTAAGGCAAAACGTTCAAACGTTTTCGTGTGCACGAATGATTTACTTCTGCAACTTAGAGCAAATCATTTGTGGGCACGAAAGCGTTTTCGCCTTACAGAATCTGACCACAGGTCTACCCGGGACCGGAACTGAATCATCACATATATGCAAAAGTCATGTTGGTCTTCTATTTCAATAAAAATACAGTGCACGACTGGGTCGAACGAAACTGAAATTCAAAGCTATCTAAGCAAATCTTTTTTTCTGGCTGTAAACATTTACTTGGTTTTTAGGGTTTTATGGAAATCGAAAATGGAGTTTACGAGATATGAGCAGTTTTTAAAGTGAGCGTTTCCAGTGATTCGAATTGAAAATTAAGGACGCAATAATTTTCAAAACATCAATTTTACTCTAAGTTTGCATTTTGGTCAAAGCATGCCGTTTTGAGGTTAGTTTACTATAGAAAACTATATTTTTCAAAAATGCCTTTTTTCAAAAATCCATTTCACGATAATACAGAGAAAAACTGAGTTTTCCATTAAGTTAGAAATGACCATAATTTCAAAAGAACCGTTTCTCGATTTTGTACCGGAAAACTGAGTATGCAGCTATATTTACCTCACCTACTCAAGCTTAAATATCAATTTTTGTTCAAATCGTTAGAGCCGTTTTCGAACAAATCAAACTGGTATGAAAATTTTGTATGGGAAGTACCATTAATATTGAGGTTACCATGCAAAAAAAAACGACCACGAACTGTAAGTCCCCAAACTTTAAATCCGAAGTTTGAACGAAATCCGTTCAACCGCTTAGGCTGTAGGCCTCATGACATACAGACAGACAGACAGACGGATAGAATTTTGGAACCAACTTTTTTGAGTTCGCCTATCATCGTAATGTCAGAATTGATTAACATCGCGAGTTCGAAATTTTGTACGAATACAATTATAGTTATCTTTCTCTTACTACGTAATGGAGAAAGTTAAAAATATTTATTTAAGTTATATCTGAGAGGAATAGCTTTTCCGAAGCCAGCCATAGACCTTTTCTTGACTGCAATCATGTTTTCATACGAAACAGATGTTGGGAATTTACTCTAATACAGACTGAATCTGGCAACTCTACACAAATCAGTCCTGACCAATCATAAACAGTCTCTCTAATCATTGTTCAGACCAGCGTTACCTTTGGAACGCTTTAGAGTAATTTTGAATCCTTTTTGAACGCCTGGACTCCGGACTCATCTTTTTGAAAATCAGTGAATTCCGACTCCTTTATAAATGTAGAACGCTTGAGCTACAATTCAAATTTGCTTGCCCTATTTCGTTGAATTCGAAAGAATTCGTTTCTACCCGATTTTGAATTACAATTATATCGGTAAAAAATAAGAGAGTGTGTTTCTTTAAAAAAGAAAAGAAAATATTAAGATCTCTATTTCTGAAAATTTTCAGAAGTAACACGACATCAGACTTATGTAGTTCTTAGCGGCACACTAATTGGATTATTAGCAAGTTCTCCCGTCAAATCAATTGCCCGCCTAAGTGACGAGGCGAGAAATAATTATAAATGCACTCACAAGTCACAAGTCACGTTACATGGCAGAAGAGTGGAGGGTTACGATTTTGCAGTCGGCATGGCCAAACGAAATTGACAGCGACACGCAACAGCACAACTGCCATTAAAATGTTAATTATATTAAAAATTGTACTTGACATAACTGTCGCAATCCATTTGGCATGATTACTCATGCAAGTGTGCATCAATTAAAAATTGTTTAAACAGTCAAAAGAAGAGGCAATCTTGGTTAGCTGCACATCGCCAGAAGTGGGTTATTTAAAATCATCAATACATGCAACTAATTTCGAGCACAAAACGGTAGGAAGTTGACTTCCCTTCTGCATTCATAATAAGTGTCCAATGTCCAAATAAGATTAGCAACAGGATATAGCGAAAAAATCACTTAATTTTCAATTTCGCGCTGAAAGTAAACTTTGGCTTCTATCGATACACCCCAAATCCCAGTCATCTCCTGTTCTATTTTTCGACCATTAACTTCCGAATCCTTTAAGTATTACACCCATACGCTCACCTCCGGGACACATCATGCAAGCATTTCTATATACGTAGATACACAAACCAACTTGGCGTGACTGAGGAAAAGTTCGAACAAAAAGTGGAGCGTTTCTACGTGTGAGTGAGTGTACGTTGTACAGGGTATTAGAAAACGCTTTACAACAATCGTTCCAGTTTATCCCTAGGATCAGAGGAAAAGAACAAATACGTGTGGATACAAAAACGATTTTTCACCACTTTCGGTGCCGCTTCTTTGGCGGTGTGTGTTTTGTGTTCGGGCACCTTCACCTTGCAGCATAATTAATTGACAATATGTGCGATGTACCGAATGTAGGTGCCGCCTTTTTTGTGCACAATCCCAGTTGCAGCTTTCATATGGAGGGGTGCAAAATACGTAAGGGACTACACAGAAAGAACTCGTATGAGCAACATTTCTCTGCTTCGTTATATTGTGTATACGTTTGTGGAGGTGGATGGCAGGGTGCAGTTGTGGTATGTTGCAAAGCAATTTAGGTTGCTGACTTTTCGGTTTCGGGCTAGAGCATGACAATGCAGTACGTTACGCCTTCACGGCGGTGGTTACCTAAAGAAACGTTCATGTGAAGCTTAATTGTGCATTTCCAAGGTTTTAGGAAAATTGTCAATTGTCTTGTGAAAGACTGGGTGTAAAATTGTCCCAAACTTGTTAAAGGTGACAAACAGTCGATGACTTTCTTTTGAATGATGATTACGGAATCGTCCTTCCTTCCATGTGTAGGGAAAGAGCAGTTCTTTTGTAACAGATTTTCTATATATTCTGAACTTTTATGAGCTCGATTTTCTGATGCCCCTCATCTCTATAAATCCAGATGGATGAGTACATTCTGCCGATTGAATTTATGAAAGTTTTGTAAACCTCAGCTATATGCTAAGAAAATGATGCCTCCAAAGTTGCGCAATGGAAGAAGCTTGCAGGTTTAACCTTCGGTCTTCGGAGCCCAATGATGTGAGCGTAAGTAATAATATAAAAGGACAACCTACACCTCAAATAACAACTTCTTCTGGGAAAAGTTCTTAAATTTAAATTTATTTACAAAAAAAAAAAAAAACAGTAAGCTCGCTAAAAGGTGGACAGTCAAAAATCAAGTTGGTCTAAGTTTGCGAATGTTTAAATTGAGCGTAACGACTTTCGAATATATTTTCAGAAAAAAGTCTTCCATAAACATGTGCTGCGTAATTAAAAACCTTTTAAAAATTGTTGCACAATATTTATTTGTAATGTTATGCGTATAAATAATATTTAGTGTTGCATTTTTAGTTTAAGTAGTTCAATGCTTAAATAACAAAGACTTTCCCTTCAGTCCATTTCTAAGACTTATTGAGAAGGCTTATCGCGTCATGGGCTTAATTTGGACTTAGCAATGTGAGCTGAAGCGAAGTGAACTGATTTGTGATAAACTACAAAAAATACGAGTATATATGTAGCTACTGACATCAATTTTCACCGGCCTTATGTCAAACCGACCTGGTTTTCTGATTACTTTCATTTCGCAACACTGCCCTGTTGAGACCCACTTCTTTACAGTACACTCGCTATAACGTGAACACTAAGCGGGCGAAAATTTATCCATTTTATTTTTTATTGACTAAATATGAACATTGTAAAACGTTGAATGGTCCGAAAATGCCTCGAGTCCCAAATCCGCACCAAACAGTCACGCGTTGTGGATGCATTTGTTTCTCAACAATTACTCGTTGGTTTTCTGAACCCCAAAAGCGACAATTGTGACGATTAACGAAGCCATCAACATGAAAATGAGCTTCATTACTGAAGATGATTTTGTACGAAAATTGCGGACTGTAGCTGACAAACTTTCATTATTTTTAAAATATAGCTCAACAATGAAAATGCGTTGTTCTTTCGTATAGCGCTCCATTTTTACTAACACCGATCTGCCAGCTGTCATATTGTTATCTTTTTTTTTTCATTGGCATCACTGTACTATTAAATGGCGGAAAGTTAAAATTTTGCGTGAATTATGGGACACCCTTTATTTAAAATTATTTCAAAGTTTATTCGTCAGAGAATTGAATGATGAACATTATTTGTTGCTTTGGGATGCTTCAGTGCACACAAAGGGGTTGACATTTGACTATATCTTGATGCGTTTTGCATGCTTCTAAATAAAATCAAAATTCAATTGCCATTTTTTTTTTTTTTAATATTTAATATTTAATATTTAAAATTTTAAAATTTATAGCTAAATAAAGAAAGAATATTTTAAGGTAGCAAAAACTTGAAGTGTCGTGTTTCCAAAAATGTATAACTCTCTAAATGTTGATCATATGTAAACAGGAATGTAACAGTCTGTTAAGAAATATTACAACAGAGCAAAGATTTAAGAAGCAATTTCAGAGAGTTAGCTAACCTCACTCAGTCTAGAGTTAAATGGTTCATCGTTTCTGATTTCTTGCAACTATGAAGCCTTTTGAAAACTTGCTCCTCTCCGTCCTGTTCGTTCTTGTGTTTGATAAATCAAAAGTTTTGTAGAAATTTTACTTCTGAATTGACTTCTAAAAGATGCATTTTGATCTTCCAACTGATGTGCCTTCTACGCAAAGCTGTCATTCCCCACTTCCTGCTCTATTTGCCAAAAACATTTTTCATCTGACGGATTGTAAAATACTTTTGCAATAATAAACTCTCTGACATCAACATATATAACTCGTACATATGGCATTTCATTAACAAAGCTCATCGAAACGCTTAACATCATCGGAACTGATTCCCCCATCCAAGTTCATCAAACACAAATTGAAAAACTTTCTTATGCCAATCAGTTCCTGTCAAGAAGCAGCAGGAGAGCATCAACCACCAACAAAGTAACAATGTCTGTTTGGAATTTCACTGGAAAACAAAATGGGAAATGCTTTCTTGGCAACGAACACCTACTTAGGAAGAACAGAAATCTCTTTTTAATAGCCCTGCTCCAAAATAAAATAACAAAGCCGATATGTAATGCAAAAATATGAAGCAGACAAATATTACACTGCCAAACATCCCACACTTGGGCACAGTGCAGACTACGGACTACGGAGTCCCTCATCGCGCCAGGAACTTAATGCGAAAACCTACCAGCTCAATAAATGTAAATACGGTGATTTCGAAACAATTTTCCAGAACTCCAGCGCCGTCCGCTGCCAAAAACAAGGATATTTAAATTCCAGGAATAGGTATACCTACTCGACACAAAGCGCGAGCAGAAATATTCATTCGCTTAAGTGTATCCACAAAATATCCATTCAATACGAGGACACCGAGGCCGTGCAGCATACTTAATGCTCCTGATGTGGTCGCAGCAGCAGAGCTTCCCCTGCCCTGCTTTCACGAACAACCAAACACAAAGTCACTCCTGGAAGAGCCTGAGGAAAAAGTTTTTGGCACCACTCCAGCCTAAATATACAGCCTGCCCCGGCTGGTACCTACAGTCTTTTCAAGTGGTAGGGGGCGATGGTGGTAGGTGGTGTTGGTGTTGGCGGTAGCACCCATGGTTCTCTGGCAGCAGTCAAAAGAGCATTAAGCGAGCATAAAAACCCACTTGAGGACTTTTTACGCTCTCATTCCCGTTTTGGTTTTCTGTTTTATTTTATTCCCTCAGTAGTCAGAGTCACCGGCACCGGCACCATCTCTCTGCCGCCGCCGCCTACTTGTTGTAAATAACATCATCATAATTTTGTCAGTTTGCATTATCTTCCACTTAAACTTTGGAACTTATTAAATTATGACCGTAGCCATGGCCATGGCCGGGCCCAGGTGGTAGGTGGAGGCGGCTTTAAATAGATTTTCAGTTGATTCAGCGGCGGCGGCGTCCGGATGATGTTGAACTATTATCCTGCGAAATAGAGGTGGAAATTGTAAATTTAATGGCGCCGAGTCGGCAGCTAGCGAGTGAAAAACAAGATATAAATCTAAGTTCAGCTTTCTACGCTAAATCAACTTTCCGCTTCTAGGACATTTATAAGGATAATAATGACGACGATGGGGTGGATGGCGATGTGAATCGCTAAGGGAGAGCGGTGCTTCATTGTGCTTGCCTTGTGGTGGAACTGTGAAAACAGTCTCGCGGTAAGATGACAAGTAAATATTTTAATTTTGCGTTAATGGAGCCTTCAGTGCGGGTCTCTCCGCCGATGATGACGGACTGTTATTGAAAGAGAACTTAGCGCAGAGAGATTTTATGTGACAGCACATTTTTTTGCTATATCCTTAATTCCTTTTCGTATTTTTCAAGTGTACCTTTCAAATTGTTGAAATGTATTTGGACAAGATGTCGCACTTTGTTTACCAAAGTGGGGACAGTCGTTTTAATTAAACGCTCTTCAGAGGGGCTAAGAAATGAGATACTGATTGCAGTTGATGCCTTTAAGATTAAAAAGGAACATGAAGTGACTGTCACTGTTATGGAGAATCAATGCCACGATCCACGAATACAAGAGTGCTGTTTTCAATTAAGCTCCTTCCATAAAAATAACACGAAAGCACAGCATCTTCGGTTTTAAAGAATACGCGGACAGGGGGTCAGCATGGTGATGGTGGGATGTAACTAATGGCGAACGGAGTTGTTTAAATCATTTTATATCCATACCGTAGTAAGTTTTATTTCTGTTACGAGTTGGCGTGAAAACTACTGGACGGATTCTGGTGAAAGGATTTTTGAAAAGTCTCCTCAGACTCGGAGATGGCTGTAGGATATTTCGTTCGTTGCCACGCCTACTTTTTGGGAACATTTTTGACCGCACTGTCTTAAGCTTGCCATCACTCAAATTAATTGTAATCAATACGAAGAACAAAATTAGTGCACGACTGGGTCGCACGAAACTTCCTCGTTCGTAGTGTTAAATAAAATGCACTTTTGGGTTATTTATCTGATACCAATGGCAGTGAGTTTTTTTTTCGAGAGCTCTGTTAAGAGAACTATAAGCATCTGATGGACTATTTATAAGTTCTTACACTTTACAAGATTTTTGAGTACAAGGGCCGGCTGATTTAAGGTGTCCATGATTGGAATTTGAGGAAGGGGCCGCATGGACTGATGTCTTTACATACATATTTTATATAGGAATTCACGGATTTGTCTTTGAATTTGCATAAGCAGTTAAAAACTGATGGGCAAGAATGGGGGGAATGATGGACTAGCAGTTTCTAATTGTGTAAGCTGGAACTGGTTGGATTTTTTTTAAGATGAAAATTAAATATGGTTGAAAAAACAAGTAGTGGGTAATATTTGCTTAAAAGAATTTTCGCGTAGCTGTTATTGAATTCTTATTGGCAGTACTGAGTTCTACAAAAAAATACGAAGACAGATCGGGATTTGGATATTCATTTTTGAGACAG
The DNA here is from genome assembly GCA_951230905.1 of Cheilosia variabilis. Lineage (NCBI taxonomy): Eukaryota > Metazoa > Arthropoda > Insecta > Diptera > Syrphidae > Cheilosia > Cheilosia variabilis. The sequence continues at coordinate 1,377,429 of OX579678.1, forward strand.
AATTACAAATTTATTCGAATTTTTGTAGAAAAACTAAAAACTAAGTATGGGATTCAAATTAGAATTATTTTATCATCGTTAATAGGCATGTTTTTCTGAGCTTCGATCTCAGAAAAGCAAAGTAAAGTAAGATTTCCAGGAGACGACTACAACAACTACTGTGGGTCTCGAAGTGTCAAGTAGAACGTAGTTGTTGTAATTGCGTGCTGAATATTCTACTTTACTTCGCTTTGCTGAGATCGAGGCTAAAAAAACAGGCCTAATATGTATTTTGATCAAACCCGTTAGAGCGGTTTTTTTTAAATTATATCCCAAGTCACAATTTGACTTCGGTAAGGTGCTATCGAAGCTTTTTCACCTCCCGCAATATTAACTGCATAAGGTCTAAAGGAAACGCATTTGGGGCATTTTAATGCAAGTATTTACTTATTTAAGACTTCCTGAACAGCTTGGATAGACCTTACCGAAACTTTATGGAAGCTTTATAGAGGCTCAAAAATGAACAAGAAAAATTAATTTTTCATTTTCTTATTCTTTTATTTTTTTTTCTATTATCCAACGGACTTTTTGCAATTTTCATGGAGTTTACCATTTACGAACTCTTTATAATTTATATTTTACTTACATGCGTCGCACTGAGAATCGAACACGGGTCCTGCACTCCTGCTGCGTAGTAGTCCAATACACTACCCCCTAGGCTAATTCGTCATAATGCTGTAGCAGTGATAAATCTGAACTACTTGATACATTTTAGAGTTTCGTTAAAATTTGCAATAAACTTGCAGCTTACTCGGCCGAAGTTGTAAGCAAGACATTTAGTATTACCTAATTTATTTATGAGTGGAAAGTGTTTATTTAGAATCACATTATTGACATATTTTTCACTGTGCTAAAAGTGTTTTATTTTTTGTCATTTTTCCCCGATTCATTAATTATGGTTTCTTTAGACACCTTTGATTCATTTCATATGAAATTAATTTTTACCTCTATAAAGCCTCCATTTGTAAGTTAGGAGGAAGTACGAGTAAGTGCTTCTGTACAGCTTCCAATCGCAAGCGGTTGACTGCATGACAGTTCATTGCTTCTATAATGCCTTCGGTCAGAAGCTCTAAAGAAGCTTCTAGGAAGCGCTTCGAACCACAAGCTTTATCGAAGCAATTCACTTTCCACACATCTCCAGACACATGCATTCAGATGTCTAATAGAGATCTTATCGAAGCTTAATTTCATATCCCTCTATAAAGCCTGTGTATATGCTTCGTAAAGGACTTACTGAAGTTATTATCGAAACAATTGCTTCGAAATAGATCAACTTGGTTTAACAAAGACTATAGAAGCTCTATCGAAGCTGTTGCCTACATAAATTACAAATTCGAACCTTACCGAAGTAAAATTGTTACTTGGGATAGTTACAAATGTTGCAACATTAAGTTTGAGAAATACTATTGCTTATCTATTAAGCTAGAAACTGAGTATGAGATATTGTTCAGAATGTTAGCTTACTTGGTTTAAAAAGTTTTAGCCAAATCGAAAATGGAGTTTTTCAGATATGAGCAGTTTCTAAAATAAACTTTTTCGGACGTCAATTTTACTCTAAGTATGCATTTTGTTCAAAATCGTTCTTACCGTTTGAAGGTAAACTAAAGAAAACCAAGTTTTTAAAAAAACTACTTTTTTCAAAATCCCTTAATCGATAATATATAGAGAATCACCTTAGAAATGAATTTTTGTTCCAATCGAATGGACGGTTTTCGAGATACATAATGTCCAAATGCCGAAAAAACTTTTTTAAACTGAGTATGCAGTCATGTTAACCTCATCTACGTGTGCTCAAATATAAATTTTGGTTGAAATCTGAAGAGCCCCTTTCGAACAAATCAAAGTGGTACGAACATTTTGTATGGGAAGTACCATTAATATTGAGTGCAGAAAAATAAACGGTCCCAATCTGTAGGTCAGCAAACCAGGCACTCCCTCTTCCTTTATCCCACGAAGAGTGGTAATTTTTTCGTTTTATTACCTTTTCATCGAACTCAAATTCCCTTTTAAGCCCACGATCCAGTTCCTAAATGTGAAATTTGTATTACACGGAAAGAAAATCACGTTAAAATAACATTTAGTATAAAAAACCGCAGCTTGTAACACTGCTGTTACTATTTTTTGGTACCAGAACATTTTGATAATAGACTATTTACATGAGCTGTTTTTTTATTGACATTCAGAGTATTGATAATCGTGGTGAAATAAAGGTGCTTTGATAGAATTTAACCAAAAATTGAAAGTTTGAATGCTTTTTTGTTAGATTTCTGAAACACGCACGATTTTGCTGCGTTTTCCCTTTATCCCACGGAAGGCTTTCCGGGCATTAAAATTCCCATAAAAAAAGATAAATTCGACGATATTAAAACACTGCCACAAACTCCGAATCCGAAGTTTGAATACGTACTTTCGCCTCTTGTTATTTATTAGACAATAGATTGTACTAAGCTATTTCTTTCAAAAAACTTAAAGCTTATTTTAAACTGGATTACATTGTACTAAATATTTCTTGATATGAAATAAAGAAAGATTAAACAAAAAAAAAACTTATTGAGGACTTTTTGCTTCACCTAGGAGCTCAGGTAGGTACAGTCCAAAATCTAGCACAATCCTATTTAATTTATTTTGCCAAACCAAAAAGGTCTGCTTTTGATCGTGATTCTGCTTCTAGAGAGGTGGGCCCACATCGAATGCACTGCTTGTCATTTGCTCTATTGGAGCGCAACGGAAACGATTTATGCGACAAAGTTTTCTCGGACTCTTGAGGAAACACTCCATTTGAGGGTGAGTAAAACTTGTTAAGTCTCACCAATTTTGGAATAAAATATTTTCCTTAACATAGGCATACACCTCCAGCTCAAAAATACCCCACTGTTATTATAAAAAAATTGAGGTAAGTAGATCGAAGCTATAAGTCGGCCGCATTTATTTCAGAACAAAAATCATTCAGTGCTCGAACAATTTAAAGACCACCGGAATCAGCCGGTTCATTTCCCAGAGCGACACAAGACAATGCCCCTCAAAATCGATCAGATTGGGACAATTTATTTTCCACTGATTTATGTTCCCAATTTTTCAGTAATGACCTGATTACATAGTAAATGCATTTCACCCTTTCCTCTACAGAATTGTAAAAACGTCCACATTGCCAATTAATATCACACGCACCACAGCCCGCTGGAATGCCCGACGCATTGCCTCGACCACGCTAACAATCAGTAATTAACGAAACTCCATTTTTCTCAATTACAGGCCACTAATTCCATGGCACATTATTACAGTCAAACCCTGGCCAGAGTAAAGAGAAAAAAAAAAAAAAACAGAACATCATAAATAACAACCACCAATCGAGCGGAATGTTCGTTTTAATTGACTATGCACACCACAGTGCATCGACGAACAGGAACAGAATCACAACAACAACAATTATTGTAGCCCATCACATTCCAGATGAAGTCCTTTCAATAAAAGTATACGTCGGCGGGAATAAAACAGCCCACCCACATGACTTGAGTCCTCTCATTTTCCCATAAAAGTTGATCTTTAACACATTACACACACACACCCCCTTCTATCGACAGGCGGTATACAAGCCCCGTGCACCCGATTATCGATAAACACGACGTGTCGTACAATAGTACATCGTTGTCGTGGAAGTCGGAGTGGCAGTCAGGGACAGGATAATAAATCCATTAACATTATATTCCACCGCAATATGCGCCGCGCGCCTTACACCAGACAAAAGGTCCTGGCAATTTATGTGTGGGAAAAGTTTTTCCGACTTCAAAGGACAAACGCTTTGTGTGTACGTACGTTCATATTTTGCTATGGTGCCAAGGGTGGCTGGTGAAGTAAGAATGCCACACACTGTTAGCTTGAGTGGGGGATCGGTGCGAAGACCCTTCTCCAAGAGGTTGTCCTGAAAACGTTTTCATTGTCATTTTATTGCGAACCTTAAATTGTGAATGAAATAGGCGTAATTCTCGACATATCCCCCACAGCCTCATTTCCATAATTTGTTAGGATTACCTTATGCTAATATTGGTCGCAAGGAACCATCCCACAGGCACACGCACAAATGTACGCACTATTTCGGATTCGGCTTGAGAGGCCTGGGCTGGAGCACCATGTAAACAGTAGCATGTTTATTTTTATCTCGTCCAATATGGATAAAGTATCCAAGCATCCGCAAAAAAGGATGACAGAAAGTTATCAAAACATTTACATTTGTTTGTTTACTGTGGCTGGTTAGCTGATCCCTTGAAACCCATGCCAAATGTTACCGCATATAAATAGCAGATCAGTGCGTTGATACCGTAATGAAGTTGTATGTGCTTGTGATTTGCATGACTTGTGGAAATCGAAATAAAATCTGGCAGATTGAATTGTCAGCAAATACATACAGGCATCAGGTTGGCCAACATCAGCATGTGTCACAGAAGCCAGAAGGATTGTTTCTCTGGGGGTGTTGTGATAAGTAAAAATTACAGTCCAATATTTGCGTCAAGACGTTTGAACGTTCAATTACTCATGAGCATCCTTGTAACGATGGAAATGCATTGTTGACTTCAGAGTTACAGAGTTTAAGAGTTTCGAAAATTAAAGCCGACAGCCACTTGTGTTCATAATGGAAATTTATCGCAATTTTTTCGCGGCGAAGTTTATTATCCTGTAATAGATTGTAAAACAAAACATTTCAAGATATAAATAATGAAAAAGGTGACCTATAGATCTTGTTGATTTAAACTAGAAACAAACGTTTTTCGCACTATAAATGTCCCTAAAGAGCGAAACCTCACTTTTAACCACGGCCGGCGGCGTTTGCAAAACAACTGTGTGCCAATTACATAAATAGCGACAAAGAATAGCGGGAATTAACAGTAAAGCCCGTATGACAAGCACTTTTAGTATGTAAAAAAAAGTCTGGATTTCTACAGAAATTTTATCTTCATCTACAAGACTTTTGAAAATTAGTGTTGGCATCACTGCAACAAATTTCAAATCATCTGTTCATTGTCAGGTGACTGACAGCTTTTCCAATTCTTACACATGACACTACATTTTTTCCTTATTTTTTTTAATGTTGAAACATTACACACCGCTGGTGTAAAAGAGACTAAAAGTGTATTACGAAAGGGGTAGCAATTGTTTGCAAAGCAACCGCAAATTTTCAATAGAATTTATTTTCAAATAATCTTGAAATGTCAAAAAGCTGAAAAATGTGATTTGAATACATTTTTAATGCATTTTTTTTTTTGACGTGTCTACATTAATAAAGTTGGTTTGTACGCACTCACTCCTATCGGGAATTTTCGTTATAATTTTTCGTACTGCTCTAGTTTCATTCTAAAATAAAAAGAGATGCAAAAAAAAAATGTGCATACGGGCTTTAGTGTAAGAATTGGAAAAGTTGTCAGTCACCTGACAAGGAACAGATGATTTGAAATTTGTTGCAGTGATGCCAACTCTAATTTTCAAATATCTGTAGATGAAATATAAAATTTCTGTAGAAATCCAGACTTTTTTTGCTTAAAATGTAAGTCTTGTGCATCGTTTTTATTAACCGCTGGTAGGTATCGCTGGAATCGATAATGCTCGTAGTAGTGCTGGCTTTGTTTTTGAAATCATACATATTGATGTTAAACAATGATTCAGAGAGTTCTACCTCATAACACGGGGTTAACAAATAACAGTGCGCTCTTTGTATGTGCAAATTCCGAGAGTAATGTGAATAAGGCAGTTTCATCACCTTTTCCAAATTGGAAATATATCTCCAAAAATCATCCACTTGCACATGATTCTATGAAGAAAATGGTAATGCTAAATTCCTTAATAGTCTCAATATCATCAGCCATACAAATAATGGTTAAATGGTTCAATCAATATGTCATTCATATAAAATCACAGTAGAACGAGAAAGACGGCTGTAAATTTGAACTGAAAAATGTGTGAATGAATGTAGGTCTTTCATTGCTGCTCTCACACTTAGACCAAATTACATCGCTCCAGCGAAAGTAATACATTTGTTAAGGTGGAAATGCATTATTTTGGTAAGTATTTTTTAAGGAATTTTTAGTTTTTACTGGCATCTGAGATTTCTGTATATTTTAGTTTGAACTCTGTTTTTCTGTAGCCAAGGTGAAAATTCTGTAGGGTTGGCATCAGTGATTTGTTGTCCTATTTGGTAAAATGGTATCAACAGGTGGAAAAAATAAAGTTGAATGTTCTATTCAAGATTCTTTTCAAAAGTGGCGACGATCCTCAGTAGAAGGGATTATCTTTTCCACGTAATTTTTAATGCAGTGTCGCTTTTTCCTCTTCTCGGATGCTTTCAGTTCAATCAGTACAAACTCTTCCACATAGGTACTCGGATTCATAAAAAAGAAGTTCGGTTAATTCCGAATCACTTTCATCGCAAGGTTGATAAATCCACAAATTTTGTTAGTAAATTCGCAATTACGTCTAGTTTATCAGATATTTTAACGACTTTTCGTACCTACCAGTTTTTTGATTTTCTAAATTATGTATCTGCCATTTTTCATATGCCTATTACTTCCAAAGCGTTCCCTAACTTTTTCGTAAGTGTCTCTCTGTGAGAGAGAATTTATAACCAGCACTGCCAATTTTTGACAGTCTTTTCCATTCTCAGTCTTACTACAAAAGTATAGGAACAAAGCTTATACAAACTAATCGGCCCTAGCGAGGTATCAGTCAGAACGGAAAATTCTTTTTAGCTTCGAGGTAGTTTATTTTTCGGTTTTTTCGCCAGTTGTGGACAACTGAATGATTTTCTTCTTTGATACTGTCATCTATTGCCTCACAATTTATCAAAAACCGCAAGCGGAATTTTAAGAGACAAACACTGCGACCTATGTAACGCAACGCAGATTTTATTAAACAAAAAACCAAGGACACTAAGTTATAAACAATATTAAAATGCATATAACACAAAGAGCTCAGCCAGGACAGTTGCCATTCCGTTCAACAGTGAGTCCTTTTTGAACTTCAGCCAGCACTTTGGCCGACTTCTGCAGCAACTCAATCTCGTAGAGAGTCAAGTTCAGCTTGACCACAGACGTTATGCCATTCGCATTCAGTACACACGGCATGGACAAGAACACGTCATTGCTGATGCCATACATTCCCTAGAGAGATTACAAATTAAATGCCGCACTTAAACAAACTCCTTTCGTCTCACCTTGATGGCAGTAGATACCGGCATAATTACACCGGAGTTGCTTAGGATTGCCTCAGCGATTGACGCACAGCTCAAGCCGACGGCCCAGTTTGTGTAGCCCTTCCTTTTGATAACATCGTTGGCGGCACTGACGACTTTTTTGTGCACCTCACTCCAACACTCGGGGTCCTCTGGCAGACCAATGCACTCGTCCAGGCTACGCAAATTCACACCAGACACACTTACTGCGGACCAAACTGGCACACTGCTGTCGCCATGTTCGCCAATGATGAACGCATCACAAGAGGTCGGCGCAACGTTCAGCCGCTGAGAGATTAGATACCGAAAACGTGCCGAGTCCAAAGTGGTCCCGCTTCCCATGACTCTACACTTTGGGAAGCCAGATAGCTTCCAGGCCAAATAGGTCAAAATATCCACTGGATTGGTCACCATCAGTAGGATACTGTTCGGGCTGACCTCCACTATCCGGGGAATGATATTTTTCATAATATTTGCGTTGCGCTCAAGAAGCGAGAGACGCGATTCCCCCGCAGTTCCAGCAACACCGGCGGTGATTATGTACAAACGGGAATCAGCTGACTTTGAGAAATCGGTACCTCCGGTAATTTTAGCATTCTGCACGAAGCTCGAGCCGTGCTGAAGGTCCAGCGTTTCGCCGGTCACCCTCTTTTCATCGGCGTCAATCAGGCAAACGTCGTTGGAAATCCTCTTGTTGAGAATGCAGATGGCACAGGCCATGCCCACTTGGCCGGCGCCAACAATTGTGATTTTGTTGCAGCCCGTTGACGGAGCATCGGCGAGGCGGCACATGAGCTTCTCCTTTATCGACGTCATGGGAGGGGTTTCGCCTTTTTCTGCAAGAAAAAACAGAACATTTCATCACAAGGATAACGATTTTACTGCAACTATTACCACTAAGATTAGATAGGTAGGAAAGTGGTATTTTGCAGGGCCTTATGCGTCTTAAATAGGATAGTGGACGCAGGATCGTAGCCATTGGGGGGATTTGCACACGCAGTTTAATGAAATTGAAACAAGTCAGGATTACCTCTGTCTACTACGACTTTTTTTGATTAGTCCTACTAGGGTGGATTTTTGTTGTAGAACTAAGTTGAATACTGCAAAAGGTCTGACGTTGTTGAGTTGATTTGAAATAAAATTGCCACCAAAATTTAATTACCAAGCCAAAAGTCGCATCGTGGTTGACTCGCAGATGTATTTCCCTTTCTTGAGCTTGGCGAAGTCCGTTTCAAATTTGTAATCAGTCAGTAATAATAACTTAGTAGGATAGAGGATAGAGACCAATGGGACCATTTAAGCAAGAGGCGGTGGTCATGCAGAGAAGTGGTATCATTGCCAGCAGTGACCCGAGTTAGCAGGTTTGAGCTCCGGCGGGCGACTGTATAGTACTCGCCACAGGCCATATAAAAGGAACACATTTAGACAAATTCCAATGAGGATCGAGTCCAGATCCTTCTACTCGCAGGATAGTTGACCAACGCTTTAAATACTTCACCCGCGGAGTCCTTACCATCGTCAAAAGCACTGCTTCTCCCCACACATGAAATAATGAGAATTGAAGCAGTGTTGTTAGCACTTTCTCTTCATTTATCCCACGAAGCGTGGTCATTTTTCCCTTTCCACCGTACTCAAGTAGCCTTTTAAAGTCCCACGATACTTTTTTGCGTAAAAGTCCAGTTTTTAAAAGTAAAATTTGTACTACACGGAGAGAAAATCACGTTAAAATAACATTTAGTATAAAAAACCGCAGTTTGTAACACTGCTATGATTATTTTTTGGTACTAGAAAATTTTGATAAAAGACGATTTACATGAGCTGTTTTTTATGGACATTCAGTGTGTTGATAATCATGGTGAAATATATGTGTTTTGATAAAATTCCACCAAAAATTTATAGTTGGAATGTTTTTTTGGTAGAAATTCCCACGATTTTTGTGGTTTTTCCTAATATCCCACGCAAGGCTTTTCGAAAACCAAAATTCCCCAAAAAGGGTTAAATCCCACGATATAATAACACTGAACATTGAAGTATACTATGGTCAAATGATTATAATTGATGCAACACCCTTTTGGCACTTAATTACTTACTTAAGGTGGCGGTACCGTTCGGGGTGGACCTGGGGCTCGACTAACAAGCGTCTCCATCCTTTAGGCTACCTAAATAATTTTGTGTTTTATGGAAACGATTGAGTTCCTTTATTGCCGAATCATCAGGACTGTCTATTTGACTTGGACAACCTCGACTGATTGGTGGAGCATTCTTTTTTTAGACCGAACCGAAAACCGAATAGAGCAGTCGCAGAGAGATGTCAAATAATTGTCCCTTCGTGTTTTTAATCCCTACACCTCATTAACTTTCTGTTTTATCTGTTTTATGGGGTCCTCAAAATATTGGTGAATAGCTGAGCAGATCGAAATCGAAAAGTTGGCATTGGCTACAAGCCTCCGGATGTTGCGTGTAAATAGAACGTCCAAACAGAAGCTCATAAATGTTCAAACTTCCTTGTCAACTCCACGCGACTATTTTGTTTTAGGTAATGGATACGATTTTTTGCTAACACAACAACCTCAATACTGTGCTGAAAGAGTTAGGATAACATCTTCGCAGAGGTCCCGTCAGTTTTTCATCGGATCGTACATTTTTTGTCAATGCTGTTCGTCTGTGGAATTCTCTACCGCGTTACATTAAGGAAACACAGAAAAAAACAAGAACTAAAAAAATTATCAAAGGATTACTTTTCAGTAAATATGTTAATATTAACTTAACTAAAATTTAAATATTGTCTTATATTCTTTTTTCGCAGCTCTCTATTAGAAAATATTAGAAAATTCTAAAATTAGCTTAAGACAAACTTATAAGATATATCTTACTGTTTTTAAGCATTCATAAAATAAAATAAATAAATAAGTGTTTTTACCGCCGTGCGAATGAATTGGACTTCGAGTGAAGTCTCATCCTACCATTGGTACCATTACCATGCCACATGACGATAAAACCGATGACAAATGGGAGAATGAATTTTTTGTCATACAAAAATCCGAGAAGCATCCTAACCCACTCTTTTATTGAAGTAAAGTTGAATAACCGCTACAAAAATCGTCTAAAAAAATTGTCGCTCTGGCAAATTTTGTAGTTTCCTGAACTCAAATTAGAAGGAAACTATACCCAAACAGCAGCTGTCCATTCCAAACTAGATTTTGGCTGGGGGAATACTATATACCAAGAATACTACAAGACGAGTCAAGGAAACTGCCAATTGGGGCATAGTAACGACAACACCTTTATCTCAACTATAGTTTGACAAGCGTTCGAGTTTTGTGGTCGGAGATCTTATATTCACAAATAACAGCCTTCGTCACAAGTGGGGCAGGCGCAATCTCAAACTTTAAGCTAGTATTGCCCAAGCCGCGTGGGCGCATTGGCTAAGTGGTGAGTGTTCTGGAATACTGAGCAAGGGATCTCTGGATCGATTCGCGGAAAAACACAAATTACATCTTGAGGTGTTTGCCCCTGGTCCACTATCCGCGATCGTTTGACAAACATTCGAGTGTTTAACTGTCAAGAAAGGCTTCTTAGCCGCTTGGACATACAATTTTAGGTCCCTCCATTCGTCCTAAAAATATAAAAACCAACGCAAAATGAGTGGTTGTGAGAAACTAGGCGACAACATTTTAAGTATTTATTTTCTTTAAGTCTTTTTTTATAACTATAAGTTATGTGTTTTACAAAATGTCTTCGCTGTCCTTTTAGTTCCTCCAAATATAGGTGGGTCATCTTTACAAAAAAGTCGATCGCTACCTACAAATTAAAAAAAATTCAGAATATAAATCGCGGTTGGGGAAAATGGGTTAAATTCCAAAGTCGGGAACTACCAAAATTACTGCAGGTATGGTCATGCCGATTAAGATCGACCGGGCATATGGTAAGTGGAAGCAGATTTGCAACTTTTCAGGACTGCGTTTGAAGCGGCCTGATTTTGCGTCTTTGATTTTTATCAAACCGCTGACGGACGCAGTTTCTGTGTTCAGTCAGATATCATTTCAATCCTTCAACGCATGAATTGGCAGTCACCATTGCACAGCGACAGTCGAACCCTTGAAACGTATGAAAACAGTGTTCCAATGCATCCAGACTATCACCTTAAATTATTCATTGAATTTTGAATGGGAAATCATAACAAACAACTAGTTCGAAGCCCCTGTGTATTGAATGACATGCTGTTCATGCATGCAACATTCGTGGCTGGACATCAGGCAGTGGTTATAATGAATGAGTTCTGAGGGGAAGAGCTTACATTACGTAGATGGACAAATTGGTTTCAGTGACGTTTGACAATCGTTTCAAAGGATTTAGTTAAGGAAGTTCACACAACGCAGCTAAGCGGCATTAGAGTGGTTTTTTTTCCTTCTTGCACTTATTTCCTAACGGTCCTTCAACGTATATCGGCGGTAAATGGGGAAAACGCAGGGTCGGATTTAGGTTAGAGCCCCGGGGCCTCCACAAAAGACAGCCCCACACACAAGGAAGCAGCCAAAAATTTATTTATTGCGTGCATATGAAGCTGTACGTTCGAGATCATCGCGAAGATGGATGCTGAAAATGTGCACGCTGCAGTAGAGGCACTGGTGAAGGTGTACAGGAAGTCTTCCATCCTTGGTAATGAGTTGGCTTAATTCATATCTTTGATCGGACTATGAAAAAGACCAATCTACGGAGCTTTTCCGCTACCAATTTCTCGAAGATCAAAATTTCAGACCACTCAGAATGTATTTGGTTATAATTGCACTGGAGGGCGCTCATTTTCAAAAATAAAACTTCTAAAAAATATTCGTCGCCTTCTGTTTCGGTCGACCGGCTTTGAGGGAAACTTGAATACTGGAGCGCAAGCGACCTCTAGGGGAGGATAGATGTGACGGGAAAAAACTAAGGGTGTGTGAGTAGATCAACCAAGATGAAATTCATATGAAAAATGACTAGAGTTCCGTCAACTAAGCAAAAATTTTCATTTTGATTTTAAAATAGTTTTTTTAATTATTAAAAAAAAATAAATTGCAATATTGAGAACAGCCACAAATTTACTGCTATGGGACAAAACCGTCTATCAAAGCTTCATCTTTTGAGCATTGAAGGTGACATATTCCGGGAACTTGATTTCAACGAAATCATCGACGGTCTTTTCTTCTAAAAAAGCTGGGAAGGTTGTGTTCGTTAACGCTTAAATACAATTTCGCATTATTCTTATTTTTGGTTACATTTTATATGTTTGTTAAATGAATTTGCTTGGTTTCACAACAAATTATTTATTGAAAAACTGGATTGAAAAAAATTGGGCATTTTATTTGGAAAATATTTGTTGCCCTAGGGCCTGCAGACCTATAAGTCCGGCCATGGGAAAACAACGGGATCAGTATGTCATATACGTGACTTGACTGACGATAAGTAAAATAATTAAAAAAAAAAAAAAAAATTAATAGGCCTAGCACTAGCTTCTCACAACCCTTCGGTTTGTGTGAGTTTTACGTTTTTAGGATGAATGGAAGGGATCTACAATTTTATGCCGATTCTAAAGTGATAAATTGAGAAGCCAGTTATCTGCTCGTTTGTTTGTCAGATGTTCGCAGTGGATAAAATTTGTTTTTTTTCGGCGATCGAACCTGCGACCCCTCGCTTAGTAGTCCAACACCAACTGCCACTAAAAACTCTGATGAAATAGCTAAGTGCTTTAAAAGTTCCTTCGCAACTCTCACCACTCATCGAACCAGCGTCAGTTCAACTCTAGGCCTTCCTCGTAACGTACCCTTAAACACAAAATTAATATAGGTATAAGCCGAGCAAACAGACATGTGGAACGCATTTTCTCAGTTTTTGCGTCCCACAATAGATCCAAACGTGCGGTGCCAACCTGCTCGTTACCTCAACAGCTCATGCTTTCAGCTTTGCACTATAAGGGTTATTAGACAAACTCATAAGCACTAGTTCACTAAACACACAAGCCTCCTGCAAAGAGAGTAAGACTAGTTTTCCTCGTTCCAATAAAATAAATATGACCAATGACCATCCCACATTTTCCTGTCTTGCAATATGAGCTGTTCTTAAGATCCCGCACTCATAATTCCAATGCTTGGGGTAAATTTAATGGCTATCAGTATCAGTTGATGTTAAACAAAAGCCGTCAGCAGTTCCACAGGATGCGTTCAACTTTAGAAACGGACTCGCCTGCGGCTCTTCACAGTGAAATTTCGCCTTCCTAATGCCGCATATCTGCTTATGCACTTGTTATAAACGACACCACTAACACTGTCACCTGTACACTGATGCGGTTATCACACAGGCGTGCACACTCCCTGTCCGTCAGTACAGCCATACAGGACAAATGTTGCCGACATTTTCAACACACAGCATTGTTAGAATTTTGCACAGGCACTTACCTCTTGAGGTTAATTGTGCAATTAAGATCGATATCATACACTGTAAGGGAAACGAGAACGCAATGAGGTGGACGTGGGATGCGGCGGTGCTGGTGCAGGTCGTCGGACGTCGGTTGTGTTGTTATGCAAAGTCGAAAGCTGCATACTGCCTACTCACCGTATGGCGATATTATTTGTCACTCTATGTACCACGTACATGTGGACACATGCATGGCATATGCTGGACCCATGCGGTTTTCAACACACTGAGGCTGTTTGCTTTGCAGCCCATCTCCTGCCTATCGGGGAGAGTGACGAATGCGTACTGCATGGCTGACAATCACAATCATCTTCTTCGGGTTAATCTTCACGTGCTGCTGGCTGCCAGAGTCCCCCGAATATTAGTTGCCGCAAAGTGTGAGACACTAATGAAATCCGATCAGATTTGGATGACAGGTGCTCTCTCGTCGATTGCCGAATATTGCCTTGGGGATACTGCCGACTGCCGACTGCCGACTGCCGACTGCCGAGCCTACTTTGGGCTAATTAAATTTGGGAATAGTCATGGGTTGCCAGCATACCTGTTGGAAGGAGAGTTCGTCGCCACCCTTATTTACTACCCACACAAGAAAGCTTTCGGAGGGAAAGATAAAACCAAACGAAGAAATTTCGAGCTCCCCAATAAGCTGCACCTGGCTTGACAAAGTGATGTTACTTTGGGCGCACTGATTTCATATGCCATGCCATTAGGTGGCTCTGCATCCGAAATTCGCTTTCTTCTCCTGCACTTCCTCGTAACATGTTCACACTTTATGTCACCATGAAACTTTTACACAACTATGCACCAAGATACAGAAACAGAGAACCGACAACGGCAACCACTTGTACATTCCGCACATATCCGCTGGATTCTAAAATTACCCTGTATGTGCAGTATTTTGGCAGAAAGGACGACTTTATGGTGCAGACATATGGGCGAATTCCTTTGGTCGCTATAGAAGAATTTTCTCGGAACTTTTCAAAAATTCACGCGTGTGCGGTTAATTTGAATTTAAACCATTTTCGTTTTGTGTTCTATGCGGCCAGCACCACCAGATGGGCTCCCCCAATGTACGAACATAGATTGATGGGTTATTCAATCACCAGGAAGCGGAAACATTGACGGGTACACGTGTTTGCAATGTTTTTTTTTTATGGCAAACAATCGATGAAATCGTTTCTGAATGCGAGGCAATCAAGGAGAGTTGTATAGTTAAAGGCCCGCCCTCACCAAATGCGGTCGGAATATGATCCGCGTGCCGGTGGGCTTAAGGCTGACCGCACCATGTGGCGGCGCTTTTAAATGCAAATATGGATATACAGGTGGAAACGATTTGAACCGGATTTAGGCTGCGGTCGTTAATGCGTTGTTCGGTGACCGTTGGGAGATTTTTCAAGTTCAATCGGAAGTTATGGACGGTTCTTCGAATTTGTCATCTGACTGTGGTGCATATGGAAAACAAGTGAAAGATTTCTTTGATGACGTAATGTGTGCTTCAGATTGTGTAGTTCGGTTCGTATAGCTCCGTTTCCTTGTAAAGCTTGCTCTAGAGAGGGAACCTTGTACATGTCGCATTTAGTGTGGGTAGGTTTTAAAGGTTTTTTTTTTCGTAACGGATACCAGTTGCCATGAAAGTTTGACCTAGATTCCAATTTGTGGATACATTTATATAAAATTTTAAACTTTGTCTGGTTTTATGTGGATTTGTTCACGCATCACGTTTAAAACTAGTCAGCCAATCTGCATGGACTTTTTGGAAAATTCTAGGTATTCACATGAGGCAACACATAGTTTTAATTTAACTCACTCATTTAAAGGGAATACTTATAAAACATTCTTGAAAGATGGTAGATGTTATTTTCGCTCGTTTACGGTAAAATTTTTGGATGCTTTTTGCGATATAAACTCACTTCGTTTCACAGTTTAATATGTCAGATCAGAGGTGTTTCTCATAAGAAAATATTTAGGCGCGGACGGGTGATTGGTAATAATGGTTCGCGTTTTTGGGTGTTGAATTTTAAAACACAATGAAATTTCTTGAAAGTGCTTCTATTGTAAAAATAGTATAGGTGTGACATACTTAAATAACAAAGTGGTTTAATGGTCTTTGGAGAAGTACCAAAACTACTTGACCGTTAATACCAACCTAACGACGATAAAAATAAGTCCTTTCACAAAATTTCATTGGCCTATATGTCAATTACTTTGGGGGATATCGTGCTTTCAACAGACAGACGGACAGACAGACAGACGGACATGGTTAAATCGATTCAGAATGTGATCCTGATTCAGAATATATATACTTTATGAGGTCTCCGGTGACTCTTTCTTGGCGTTACAAATGTAATGACAAAGTGAATATACCTTCTTGTGGAGGGTATACAAAAAAACTTACGGAATGAATGTTTCTCAATGAATTCCCGAAACCCAATTGAGGTTATCCTCACTTTTTACACGCAAATTTATTTTCCGGAAAAATTATCGAATTGATAAATATCGCATTGAATTTCAATTGATCGTAATGCTTGAACCGTTTGCGGATGTGATGCGCGATATACGATATATAATAGTATAGCAAAATAGCACATTTGATCTATAGAAAATGACAATGCGAAAAGGACACCTGTCAAATGGCGCACAACCTAAGTCAACGTATAACGCCATCTTTCGGGAATGGACGCAAAACGTCTTAAATAACAATGAATTTCACAATCATCCGAAATTTTGAAAGCTTCACAACGAATTTTCCATCTTTACATCTTCCAAAATGATCAAATCATGCGATAAAATGCAAAATTTCGTCGAAAAGAAATTCAAATTTTTCGCGTTTTTCCGGAATTTCCCGAGTTTTCACTGAGAAATTTCTATTTTCCCATTCGAAACGCCATTCCGTAACAATTGCACACAAAGTTCCATACAACTTTTCCGGAGGGTTTTCCCAAAATTCTCTTTCGTAAAAACCTTCTCCTGGCAATAACGAATAATTGAAGTAACTAGGCCAAATCGGCCTAGCAGTTCTCAATTGATGAATTACCTACTACTTATTTTTCACACAATTTTTATGTGTATAGGATATCAGCTTTTCAATACCTTGCTATTTTGTCGCATCCAAAGAGGCCTTAAAATGTTTCACAGGAAATCCAGTTCCAGCACTTTTAAGTAGACCGTAAAACAAAAGTTTGTAGAGTTTCTTAAATCGCAGGTGGGTTAAATAATACTTGTTTACAAACAAAATTCTTCATAGCTTAATAGCTTAATCCCGTAGTGGTTGGCACCACCGGCCACACGAAACTCCTCATCGCTGAACACACCAACACCAAGTTTTCTTTTGTTAGTTGGTTAGGCTGGATTTTCTGGGCGAAGCTTTCCATGTATAAATATCCTAGCATTTCCGTCATTTAAATATTTATGTTGTCCAAAATTGATCGAACAGTAAGGCTTACCTATAGAAATCGGGTTGGGTTTCAAATTAAAATCAAACAATTAAAATCTATTGTGTGGTACAATAAGACTATCACAAAGCTACTACTTAAGGGTACGTAGTTCTATTTCGGTCTCTTGATTTTCAGCTTTATTTCTAGTCTTTTCGACACATCATTCGACATGATTCTCATGTAATTGCATTATTTATTTAGAGATTTAACAGGGTGTAGCTCAATATTCAAGGTTTAAAGTACATCCACAATAGAAACTAAGTTTCAGATCCGAGTTATGCTTTGTAACTTCTCTGATTAATTTCTGTGGAAAAATGGGTTTGCAAACGACTTTCATTCCGAAATAATTTTTAGAAGTAGAGAAGAATATCTAAAATATCACGACAGAAAAAATACCTGAGTGATCGGTAAGTTTAAGTATTTTAAAAAGATTATGAGCTTTCAAATTACAGATAACCAGTGAAACTAAATCACACAGGCTATCTGCAAATGCCATACAAAATAAAAGAAGATACAGTCCACCACGGTTACAAGGACCCTCTAAAATCCCCAAAAAAAAAAAAAAAATGTTTCTTTTATCCGAGTTCTTCTTATATGCGGACACGTATATAAGAAATAAAGTTTCAAATATAAAAACAACTGATATAAGACACGAAGATTCAGGACCCGATTTAAGCTTTGTAGGTTCCGCAAAACAAAGTTTCTTATACGAAAACAACTCATTTAAGAAGATTTTGTGAATGAAAGGCCTTTTCTAATATCCGAATGCTTCTTATAAACGTGTTTCTTATAGCAGCTCTCTTTTATATCGAAATATATTTCGTGGTGGACGTAAAGGAAAATGCAATTGCTAAGGTCAAGTTAATAAAATAAGTTATGCTTGTCGCAATTAGCATAGTTTAATCAAAAATTGATCAGTTGTCACCTAATAAAGACACAAATTTTAGTCTCTACTTTAAATTTGGGGAAGGTCACAATTGCAAAATTTGTATGGAAAATATTTCCATTTTGAACTACTGAAATTTAAAGTCGAAGCCAAAAATGTTTATTGGTAAGGCCCACTGAGTTTCTGAAGTGAATTTAAAGTGCAACTTTTAATGTAGTGTGTCGTACCTTCCCCACCTAACGGTCATAAGACCGATTAAAATGTGACCCACAGTATGAGACGCTTAGCTTTTCTACTGTATGCCTGTTTAGCCCCAAGGATCTATACTACCCGAAAACTTATTTCTTCTCCTTGTCAATAATCTGCTCATATCGACTTGTAGTTATATAAATACTTATAAAATTCTCATTCTTAACTGGGTACAATTCAATTCAAGATGCAAGGCAATAAGATCCGTGGATGCAAATCCCGACACACTCTTAAAATGGAAAAGACAGCAAATTAGATACTCAGCGTAAACAGAACAAAGATTTCTCCTCCGGACGTCCACAAATCAAAATTTGACGACCAACCGCCACATACCCGACATCGCAAGGTATGCGTTCTAAAAGTTGAGTATAGTCTTCTTTTTTAGTGCACAGGTATTTCTCTATAAAGCACAAGCTGTGCTAAAAGGAGACTCTACTACCAACGTCGAATCTATAACAGCTATTACACTCAGAAGACACGCTCTGGCCCATGCTTATTCTACAAGTACTTCCATTGCAGATGTTCCAAGGAACTCAACAAAATCATGATGCAGAACCTTCCTAGTCTGCTTAGAGATTTTCTGTAGCCATTATTTTTGGGTAGCTCGATGAATGCATAGCTTATTTCGAAGTGTAAAACTCGAAAGTTCTTAAAGCCTAACTGATTCCATAGCCACTTGAATCTGGATTAACAAGTTCAGCTCCTAGGAAATAACTTTTGTCGCTGAAAGGATAAATTTGTCATATTTTGTAGATAATTTTCATAGGGAAATGTGAGAACTGAGGATACATCTAAAGTGTCGAAATTATTGTCAAGTTCATTTTGCATATCACTTCTCTTCCGTTGTAATGCTTGTTTCGATTAAAAGACACGACTTCAATAGGTGTGAACCTCTATTACAATTGAAGTTCCAACTTTAAAAAAAAAACTACGTAAAGCAATTATGAGCTCTCGGGGAAAAAGTGGAGGTTCAGGCGTGAATCAAACAGGTTCTTTTGAGAGCAGCTTTTAAGTCCGCCTATCGAAAATACGACATTGAGCCTCCGCGACAGTGGTGCCAGATCACATCATGTATGCTACCAATCACCAGCAGAAAATGGATTTTCCTTATCGTACCCCCTCTGAGCACATCGAAGTATTTTGCGTTTTGAAAGGACTTCTTGTGACGAATTTTTTGCCAAGATACCCTACCTTGATGCAAATTTCTTCACTTTAATAATACATTGTCCAGCATATTGTGGCTCATCTTCTATGCAAAGGCAGCAGCATTGACTTTCCCTGTTTAGAGACTCGCTCTGAACCAGTATCAATTTTCATGGTTCATTCAAAGCCACCGATCACTCAAGAGCAAACTCTCTCCCACCGTTTGAAGTAATTTTCGAAATAGAAGCACATACCAACAACACCACTCCCCACGGCATAACTAATCCAATTCCCGTACCGAATGGCAGCACCACCCAACATTAAAGGCCTTAAATTAACTGCCAGTTACCTAGTGCAAGAGCCAATGGTTTATGGGCTTCTTCGTCACCGGTACCGCTGATGTGTGTTTGCCCATTCCAAACACATTTTACATTTTTACATTCATAATCTAATAAACGAGACGCTTGGAAATAAATTAAAATTTCACGAACATTTTTTTGTTAGGTCATGAATTTTAAGTTAATCCAATCGCAGGTTATTCCGCTCGCTCGTATGTTGGACGTAGGTACATGCTCAGGCTCACACAAGACGCCTCCTACAGCCTCCGTGCTCCGCTTCTCGTCTACGTGTGTCAGTTTAAATTAACGCCCTGCTATAAATTTGCGGGGCGCGGTCACACGTTTACGTGCGTCCCAAAAGTTGTTTTTGCCAGAGCTGGCGATGGAATTGTACGCTGTCGTGACGAGGCGTTTGCAGTTTAACGCGTTAAGTTCTTATTTCGGAAATGCGACGAAGAAAAAAAAGTTTCCCTCATCCGTGCTCCATGTCAGGCGGCTGAAAGACTGCGGATGCCAGGCAAATAGCTACAGAACATATGTATCAAGCACACATATGACCTGTGTACGATCCTTTTTTCTGGTTTGCGCCCTTTGTTGTTGGGTCGGTAGCGTATACGCCGTACGGTGCTATCAAAACACGCTTTGCAATCCGCCCTACCGAAAAATGGCAATAAATTTTTCGTTTTCCAGCTTTTTATGTCGCGCTTTGTCACATTTTTATTTATGATTCATGTTATACTCATTTTCGCAGCAGTAAATCGGAGGGGGAAGGCAACACCATCTTGGGTGGACTTGAGTATACTATACACAATACACATGTTACACGTTTGAGAAATGTCATGGTTCCTTGGAGCGGCAGTGCGTCCCCCCAAACATGCCATCGCCCCTAGAGACACGGGGGACAGGAACGAGAGCCAGAAAGGCTTCATCGACTTTAAGTGGTTTCCTTTAAAGGGTCCTCAGCCTCACTCCGCAATATACTCGTATATATGGGTACACAAAACACATCACACACACGAGTATGTGCTGTTTTCTTTTCGAAGATTTGAAATTTTCCAACACTTGCTGGTATCAAATCCTATATGAATATGAGGTCACGTAACACATAAATTGAGATATGTATCCGTGTAAGCAAAAGATACTTATCGTTTCGAGTGGGGGAGTCAAAGGAGTTTTTCCAGTTTTTTTTTTTCAGTTTTCGTTGCTTTTCTTTCACCTCCCCCCGGATTCATTCAGAGGATGGGATGGTGGTGAAAAGCTCAATGAACGCTCGCACTAAAGGCGTGGGCGACTGCTTCACCTTCAAATGAAGAGATGACGAAGGACGGTTACACATTTCCACCCGAAATTCGCAGCGAGGAGCTCCGAAATGAAATGAGAATGGTAGCGTGATTGAAGGGGTGAGTGGTTGCATATACATTGGCAAGCCCGACCCCAGCCCATTAGTTCGATTTGCATGTGCTACTCGCACGTAAAGAAGGTCCTGGAAATTTATCAAATCGAAACCAAGATCAAACACTCGATTCCCCTGTGCGTGTTGCCAACCGTAATAGCTGGCAATTCCAGGCAGACAAAAAAAAATGGCAGTCATTATTTAAATAATGTAATTTTGTTCAATTATTTAGCACGTATATTGCGGCGGATTAGGTGTGGGGATGGAGGTCAGATGTCTCTCTACTCCAGACTAAACAATATTTTCATTGCGATAACTGGATCAAGCATGGAGTGTCCTTGAGTCATTTGCATACACGTTGTGTGTAATGAATTTATGGCTCAGGAGTACCTACTAGGACGTTGCACTTAAACACTTGTGTATGAATAGTATACACCAAGTTGATTCCGATTGAGAGGGTATGTTGAAGAGATTTATGGAAACGCTTCAGAACAGATATTGATTTATGTCGGACTAGTTGTATTTGTGTAACGATGATTGGATTTCTATGAGTATCTTGCATTGATTGAGTATGCAGTACTGACATTGATTTGCTCCTGCCTGCTACTAAATCTACAAAGCACAAATGCTTTTGAATAGAAGTGTAGTTTTGACTAGTGGTGTGGCTGGAGCGCTGGAGCAGTGAGGCGTAAATATCGCACGGTCCTTTTCCAGACGGTGCCAAATGTGTGTTTAATCTGTGGAATTATTAAGTGTCTGTTTCTATCTGTGTCAGTTTCTATCCGGATGTATCCAACGAGGATCTATGACCTCTTCTTTCCTACTCCGGTATCAATGTTGCCGCAGTTTTTTTTTAAAGTGTAAAAAATTTTTTCAAAAAGTGTAACAAATGGAAAAAAAATGTAACAAACTGAAAAAACAATTTTATAATTATAAATTCAGTCTTTTCTGATTATTATTACAAGTAAAAGTCTTTGATTTGCTTTGCGAAGAGAGACGCGGCGAGAGAGGAAAATATTGTTGTTGCCTTCCATTCCCATTCCCACTCGCAGTTTGACGTTTTGCACAACTTGTGCTCTGTGTAAACAAACAAATACCACTGACAGAAATTGGTAGAATGTGTTCGAAAGAAAAAAGTGCTACCAGTTCAACTTATCAAAATTTTTTTAACGACAAATTTTAATAGGAAAAAGTGTAACAAAGCGAAAAAAAGTAACATAACACAATTATAAAATAATTAAAAAGTGTAACACTTCTGTCGCACTTGTATGATTGTGGCAACGCTGTCCGGTATCCGCGTTCATCCATTAAAATATTAAATCGTAGGTTTTACAGAGTGCAGACATCATTATAAGGATGACCATAATAAGTGAGGTACTCACTACCGAGCCGCTACCAGTGTTGCCACTAAAAAAAATTAATCCGGTCAAATCTGACCTAGTGACCGATTTAAATTTTTTTCAATTCGGTCAAAAGATAAAATAAGTATTTTTGACTAGAAGTCCGGTCAGTAGTAATATATTTTAACTAAAAATAGAAGACAAAAATTATACTAGATTATATGTACGTAGTTAGTTTATTTTTCTAAACAAATCTTAAATCTAATGAAGCAAAAAAACAGTCAATTCACTGAAAAGCTTAGCATCACAACGTTTTGCGGAATAAGGAACGTTCCACTCCACTTCGGCGTTTAAATTTGGTAAAACCAACACCGAAATTGCAAAATATGCTCTATCGTCTTCACTTCAGTCTTGTTCGAGTGCACACACGCAGTCACATTTTGTATGGGAGCATTCAAATGTGACTGCCGCGAGGAGCCGCTGGATTCACAATAAATTGGATTCTGTATGAAATTTTGAGTGTGTTCATTAAGTATCATTCGAATTATATAAATCTATCCTTTATGTATAAAACATACAACAATATTATTTTTCAGGTCAAAAAAGGTTTTTCCGGTTAAAGTATTTTTTTCGTTTCGGTCAAAAATCGGTTAGACCGGATTTCAAAATTTTTCTTCGGTCAGAGTGATGAGATTTTGGTCAGATATGACCGGAATACGGTCAGATTGTAACACTGGCCGCTACTTCTGCCAACAGAACGCTCCATGCAAAGGAGGTTCAATTAAGAGCACACATTGCTTGGATTTCAAGACGCGCTACAGAAAACTGAGTCCCTGCCATCAGCCAGGGTCAGTCCGACATCACCCGCCTTCCCGTGTGGGGATTGCTTTTATAATTTACAGTCGAATAAAAGAGGCATTTGACTGAAGTTTTAGTGTCTTTTATAGCTTCAGCCATAATCGCGTCTAATCGAAAACTACTGGGCCAAAAACAGCCCAACAATAAAAGAACATCGTGCATAATCTGAAATAATAGATTCTAAAATAGCCCATACGGTTAAGTGCAAGAGTTGTGAACCGGTCCAGCTATAAGCAGAACAACTGCCTTAACTGCAAAATTTGACAACTTTATTACCCTCCATTTGGGCCTGCCTGCTCTATTGTCAGACAAAGGATCATTGAAGTAGGCAATCTTGTGACGAATTTTTTGCTAAATTACCCTACCTTAATGCAAATTCCTTCGCTTTAATAACACATTGTCCAGCATACTTTGGCTCATCTTAGAAAAGCTGCTTCCATGCCCAATCTCATTGACCTTCCCTGTTTCTGTACTGTCATCGTTCCTCTAAAAAAAATTTGAAGAAGACCCACGTCGTCGACAAGGATGGAAACATCTCGAGGGATGGGAAAAATATTTTTTTTAGAAAAGTAAACGCACACTTCTCTCTCTCATTCTCCTGCATTGACCAACAAGGATCTACAATTTATACTAATAGTTTTGGTTTTTCCCGTTTTTCTTTTTCAATTCCCCTGAACGTGACTGCATCGGAGAGCAAAGAGACATTTTACAAGATACTGGAGAAGCTTTCACAAACACAGTGTAGATGCTTGAGGTAGTTCTCCATGGCAGCATATTTATTTCAGTTTTGTTTTCTTTTTCCAATGCACTTATATTTTTACAAACCATAAGGATTCTTTCCATTAAATTTCAATATATCATAAGGAATACCCATGCCATGCCATGTACTCTGACTACGTTCACAAATTGTACGAGATTGGATGGATGACTTGTTGGTTTGGGTTGGGTGCGCTCTCTACTTGCTGTTTGATAAGACAAGATGCAAAGGTTATCGTTTTGCAAACCAACAAGTTTTCAAAGCAGTTGGTTGTACGGGGTTGTAATGTAAGTAAAAAAAAAAAAACTAAAGCACTTTGTGATGCAATCCTTGCAAATTGCATTTTTGTTTTTTTTGTGAGCATTTTCCCTTTACGGTCTTTGTGAAGTTGATGGATAAAAGGGAAAAAATGTCGGTCGGTAGTCTTTCATTTATTTGTTTGCTTAATTCTTTTTCTGTAATGTTTCCAACAAAAACAAATACCTTTGTGATTATCGGAAAACTTCAGCTTCGAAGGATTAATTAACGTGAACCCTGTTCGAATTCCGAATAATGTAGGTGAGGTCGATAATTCGATCAGTTTCAAGACCTTCATGAAGGTGGTTTTACTGCTTTTGTGCCTGTGTGCGAAGGGAGAAATGAACAAATGCTTGGCGGTTTTAATATCGTTTCGAAAAGGTAGGATTCAAAAAATAGGGTGCTCTCTATGACAAATGTTTTATAAAGAACGCTCTTTGGACCCCTTTTTGGATATTGTGGTTCGATTTAAATATCCTCTAGGCATCATTGGAATATCATTGCCGTGGTTAAGAAAAGATGCGCATTCCATTTTATGTCAGATTAGCTTCCGTAGTGGAATTTAAGTTATGACTAGTTTATTTACCAAATCATAAGAAGGAAACCAGTTAATTTTTAATTAACGAAATATTGCGTCAGATAATTCCAGGACTTACTCTGAAAAATTCATTGGGCCTTACTAATCATTTTTAACCTTCAAACTAAATATTTTGTAGGTCGCAATGGGAGAATTTACATGGAAAATTTTGTGAGTTCGTAGAATCTACACTGCGTACACTAAACACTAAATATGATTATTAATTATTAGTATCGGGCATTGACTTCAAGACTTGGACTTCTTTATACAGAAGTAATTCTAAATACTTTCGCTCTAAAATAATTACTGCGGCTTAAAGAAACAGATCATACAGAAAACTGAATAGATTCCTGTGGGGACTGTGTTTTTTTTTAAAGCGAAACACTTATCAACGCAAAACTTAAGAGAGGATGAGTAGCAGGTTTTCACCAAACTTTACTAGCAATTTTTACTCACTTTAAACCCAGTGTTTCTATACAAATAACAAGGAGTCGCTCCAGGGTTGTGCGCTTATCCTAAGAAAAACATTGCCGAAGTTTGTTACATAAATATTATGCATATCGCATACTTCTGCTGCGACTCACTCCAACAGAGAAGACGACGCACAGTGCTTTCGGTTTAAACCCACCACCCTAAGGCAGAGCCACGATCGAGAACAATCGGTACTGATATTTTTCGATTTGATAAAATGAATAAAAATTGACCGAGCAAGATTTAAGTCTATAGCTCAGATTCTGAAGAGTTGAATGATAGCTTAAAATATTTAAGAAAACACTGACTCCTTAAGAAACCTTTTTTTTTTGTACCATTTTAGAAATTATTTGAGCAATGGCAAGTTAAAGACAGTCAAGTCTAAAAAAATACGTTTTGTTAAAAAACACCCCAGAAACTGGCAGCGGTTTTATATCTCAATCCTTGGACAGATCTCTACTGTAGAAGACCGTGTTTCATCTCAGGTTAATAAACTCCCGACATTTTTTCCTAGGCTACGAACAGAAGTTTGTTGAAAAAAAAACCGAAGTATTCGCCTATTCTTCAACTGCTCTAAGATCCCCTATACCTGCTGAGTTTATCTGTTTTATGTCTGTTTTGATACCAATGCCCTGCACACTATATCCAGATTGAAGAAGTCACGGTTCGCCAAGACACAGCACCTCAATGAAGGCTATCATAAACGGCTTTGAAGTGGTATGTCCCGATCTCTGTTTTTCAGGATTTGCGTTCATAAAAAAGTTAGGCTTTTTAAAATCGCAAATGCGTTTTAGTACTGTTTTCAAGAGCCTGGCGTTCCGGTGTTACTTGCTTTGCTTTACTATTAAAAAAACAGTTTTCATTGCTTTCAATCTTTTTGGGCTTAAAAACCGTGTAAGTACGTCATATATACAGAATTTATTTATTTTTTCCTATTTGGAGATTTCTTTTTAGCTACCGCGAGCTCTGCGGTGGTTGGTAACTGCCTCCAATGATATGTCTATGGTGGGTGAATGCTAAGTGAAGAGTATATTCCTTTGTAGACTCTTATCTACCTACCAACCTATAGCTTGAATGTCAAAATTATAGTTTCTTCCTTCGGAGAGTTTTTCATTGCTTTTTCTCGTTATTGCTGTCGCTACAGGAAAGTGGTAAGAGTCGACGTTTGCTCCTCCGAAATTTAAAGTTAGGAATGTCGGACTCTTGGAACCTTTCCAATGTACAGAATATTTATAAGAATACCTCAGAATTATACAAGTCTTATCAACCGCTTAGTCGCGATGAATAATTTGGCTAGCATCCTTTGGCTGATACATTATATCCAGTAAATGTACTGCCATTTGAGAAAAAGAGGTGCCGCCCGGAATTAGCCAAGTGCTTTTAGAGTCGTGATGGTAATGACTATGAGCTTGTAATAAATTAAAACCTACCTACAGTTGGTAAGGCGAGCACTTACTTACTGCATTCTCAGTACCTTATTTATTTTGAAAATATTTGTTCTCTTAATGATCAAGGGCGGTAGATTCGAAGAGCCTTTCCCATTAGATTTGTTTTTTACGCTTTTTAAGGAGATTTTCTCCTCGTTTATCTTGCAAGCAAAGTCGCCTTCAGACTTCAAAGCCTGAAAGAAATTGTTAACTTTAAAGCAAGAGTTCCGACACAACCACTCGCTTAAATTGTCAATTAAATGAGGCAAACACATTAACTTGTTTGATTTCCACATAAAGCGAGTAGCGAAAAGCAAATCAAGTTAATACGATTTCAATTTAAGCTACAGCATGCATGCATGTATGCGGATCTATTTACTCAAGCTCTGTAAACGTGTAGCGCTCTCAATCGCAGAGCAGAGCAACAGCGAGCGACTAGTGTAGTGGCACAAAATTAAAACAAACATGAAAAGCAATCGCAACAAAGCACAAAATAAGCAGTTTTTCCAATCACTGCCGAACGGTCGATGTTAATATTCGAGTAGTCCATGTATACACACACTGTCGCTGTATATTTGTGTGCACATGTCACTTTTTTCTGCTATACCATCTACCGGTCATCCAGCTCCGTCGATAGTAGTTCATCATGCAGTTTGTGTTTGCATTTGCATTGGAAATTAAAAATAGAAAAAAGAAGAACACGAGGGAAGAAAAAAACGCTTTCGGAAAATAACCTCGTCGATGATGCAAGCTAGTTGAACAAAAAGCGTCGAAAGTGTGATACACCTAATATTGAAAATCTTTGCATAAAATGCTAATTCCGTTGCAAATATTTGCCAGTAAACATCCGGTGAGTTTCAGCGCACACTGGACTGAAGCGAAGCCCGACTGTAGGGAAGCAATTGCAAAACTACCACTCCTGCACTCTTTTTCTACATTCGTTCCGATATTTTGAGAGTGATTCAGTCGCTTCTGATGTAGCTGCTGCAGTCCCCTGCGTCGACATATCACAAAACAAAACACTTTCATTATTGTAATCAATCAACCGTGCTTTACATTTTTGCATGTGCGATATGTCGGCGTGTATGCGTTATCCTTTTAATTAAACGCGCTGTAATAAAGAGAACAAAATGACACTCATCCTGTGATCAGACGAAATGCAAACACACAGGACAGGAAGCACAGCAACAACCCTCGAATTGATTTTTCGAAATTACTTTTGCTGGCGAAGCGCCTCGCAGCGCCGTGCACTGCAAGTGGACCTCATCTTCTCCGAGGGAACGGATTATGAGGATGACTGTGACGGAGCAGCTGATGGAAGAGAAGATGAATCGTATACTTCTCAAAAACTCATCCTTATGCATGCATAAATGAGTGAATATCCTGAAAATAAAGGGAAACATTTCGCTTTCCGCTTAGCTGGACAAAGAGAAACGGATGAGGCTAAAAAGTAGGGAAAATATAAAAATTTGATCAAAGGCAGAAAGGAGATTAATTTTTCCATCCTTCCGCTGGTGATTAAGAAAAAATCTTTGAGCAAACGAGTTGCAAAAATGGGAAGAGGGAAGAAACTGGCAAGCAAATGGCTCCAGGACATTTCACTACACTGCATGCGCTTTTATTTTTTAATTTGCTTAACAACATAGTTTGATGTGCATTTATGCATGCGACGCCTACCTACCAACGGGAACGAGAATGCGAATATTTTGCTATGTTTCCTTTTTTATTTGAAAGTAATTGCAATTAAAGTCATCGCTTTAAACTGGTATTTGCATCGGTAGTCGTATGTTACGGAACTCGCTGCTAATGGACTTTTAATTAGACTACTTCGGCGCGGCGTTGTGGCCGCTCACTGATTTTTATGGAAATAGCAGAGTACCCCGCAGGGCACAGTTGACTTTCAGGTCAGTTTGACCCACTATCATTTTCGGAGCAGGAAGTTAGCTTTGTTGGGGCTTTACATTTTGGTGTATGTATCACTTTCGGGCATCAACCCCTAACATTTTAAGAACCTAGAATTTTCTTAAGAACATGAAAAATATGCAATGCCCGCATGGATGAGTTGTCCTTTAGTACAGGTCCATCTTTCGTATATTAGCATGAAATAAAGCCGGGGATTACTTGGGTGTGGAAGAGTTACAAACGGTGGCAATAACCTTTGTTGTTCTTATTCGAAAATATTCTTTGATTTTCTGAAAATGATAACAACAACAATATAATTCCAAGTAAAGGTATACCTTCCTTAAGAAAATTCTGAGCGGGTTTGCTTACTTATTTTATTGGCAAAAGATCGACGGAACAGCACTTACCTACGGATGCTTAATAACTCGCAGCTTGTGGCCCACAATAATTAATACGTCAACGATCCTCGCTTGATAGAAACCAAATCCGGCTTTACCTTTGATTAATATTTAAACCGCTTCGAAATAACGTCGTATTCGGTACGACAAAAAAGAGGAGTAGACCATTAATAGACACTTTCGGTTAAAGCTCGTCTTTCCAAAGACTATAATCGTACAATGGTCACCTCCCCATAGACACAGCAACAAGTCTCCCACTAGTATGCTGGTCAAGAAACTACTCTGGCCGTCTTCCCTTTTCCCCACTCATGTGGTATCACGAAAGGACCTATCAGTCTGGTCTAAGTGTGTCTTTCTAGACAGCCACCTAGCCCAACCTAACCTAGCCTGTAATCAGTGATGCCAGATCGTGGGTAAGTACCCATTTCGTGGGAATTTTGCCTTTCAAAATAAGCTGCAAGGGCGGAAGAGGATATTTTTTTATTTCTCAGAACAAAAAAAAAATTGTGTAGGTAAAAAATATCAGCTCCTTCGACAGGCAGTCCATCAGACATCGAATTTCCAGTTCACAAAAACTCGAACGAAACACAAATGTGAACGACTGGGTAGCACGTAACTTGCTCTTTGTTTTATTACATTATGATCAGTATATATGATAAGGATTTTTTATTTAAGGACTAAATTAAAAATTTATATTTAGCTTTAGAGCGTAAACCAAAAATGAAATCTTAAATAAACTTATTGAGCGTGTAAGGAGTAAGGACGCAGCTAGAGAGTGACAAGACATGGACTTGCAGCTTGCGTCAAAACTGTTTCACCTTGAGGTGTGATCCAACTTAAGTTAGTCATCCAGAACTCTCGATATGTCACCACCCAACATCATTATATGACTAAAATAAAATGCAATTATAGATAAAATAATAAATAAATAGTAGGCGCATCAGGTCCGTAGGGACCCAAGGCCTAGCTTCTCGCAACCATTCGTTTATATACAATTATAGATACACGATTTTACAAGATACAATATTTTTCTATTATGTTTATTCGAGATTTAATAAATGATCATATCGATTGCCCCTTCCTATTATCATTAATTGGATTTTATGCTCCTTCGAGAGCTCTTAGAAATCGTCTTTTATTTTATGTACCTTATCATAGAGTTAATTATGGATACAATGAACCAATTTCTAGATGCCTTAGGCTTCGGGAATCCAATAAATATAGTAGTTTACTCGATTTTCATCTTAGTAGGGATTCATTTAGGAATAAATTAATTCTGTTGTTAAGCTTTGGTGGTCGTTTTTAAGAATATTTTTGTATTAAGTAATCTAGCGAGTACAGTAGATGTACTCATTTGATTGAAAATAAATAAAAATAAAGGGAGAAATAGGACATGATCTACACAACCACATACTGATGGCCGTAATTAGAGGACGCCTGCCTAAAGCTTCGTTTTTCATAGCACTCTTTGGAGTCCGATATGGTGTTTAACGTGACTTAAGCACCGATGCACCGAACTGGAAAATTATCTACAGGACCGTTTGTGGGTACGATCTCTGAAACTCTACCCAGCAATACATCGGAGGAGTCTAACTTAGGCAGCTTGAAGCTTATTTTTATTCTTTCAGTAAGTACCAGGGCCGAACCAAAAATATATTCAATATGTGCAAATGCACAGGGCGCCAAATTCTGGGGGCGCACTCCCAGGAAAGAAAAATTAATTTTATCTTGCCCGAACAATAAATGCTGCCATTTGCGTTTAAACAAAAAGCTTGTTCAAAAAAGCCCAAAATAACAACTGTGCTGAATTATTTCTTGCACATTAGCTCACATCACTTGCAATGTTGCAACTTCAAGGAGAATCTAACTCAAAATACTGCAAAATAAAAAATCCCACTAGACCTATGCAAGTTCACTTCTTACCTACATCATTTCAAAATATTCCAGCCTGTTCATGTAGGTATATTTCTTGCACATCCACTTACATTTTACAAAAGAATCTAGTTCAAAAATCTCAAAACAAAAAATACCTCAATAAGAAAAACGAAAGTCTATCTCCTGGGTGATGTGGAAAAGACTTATGCATGTGTGCAAATATGAAAAAAGGGCGCTTTCTGTAAATCTTGCACAGAGCGCCAGTTTGTCTGAAGCCGGCACTGGTCAGTACCTAGATCTCATTGTCCTTGATGTAAAAGTTGGAGTAAACATCGAATTTAGGACGGACAACTTATCTTTGATACCAAATTCGATTTGTTGTCTCCCACTCTCTTCATAGCTTACATATAAACAGAATGCAACAGCGCAGTCTTGGCGAGGAGCATTACAAATTGGGATACATTGGGATAATTTATTTATTTTTTCGCTGATAACTTGGTCATCCCGAACGAACCGCAGCGCGTATTCGAAGGTTTCTAGCCGCCTGTCATGTAGCTGAAATGAAAGCAAACATATGAGCCCAACTGAGGTAATGGTCATACCTAGACGTGTGCTCAACGCAGTTCGCAAGTTAATTAAATCCCATTGAAACAGTAAGAAAAGCCTAAGAGTCTTATTCAGGATACCTTTCGAAGCTCGATAGTGAATATTAACATCACGAGTGTAGGACCACAATACTCAACTCCAACTGTAGAAAACTGTTCAAGAAGGAATCCATCGTAAACGGGTTTTGAAATTTTAGGCAACAAAACCATTACCATTCAGGAATTTTCAAACAAGCATCTCTCCGTTGCCATTTCGTGTTTCATTAATCTGGAAATACTTCTTCCCGTTCCGAGCTTTTAAAATTCTCTTAACCTGAACAACCCCCTACTGTCAGATACTGCACCACTAAATCGATGCAAAAAGTTGCATGGAAAACCTTTCAACAAAATTATTCCCCAATATAATTCAACTGATTGGAAGTCGAAAGATGTTACAATACTCCGCAGTGAATAGTAACACAGTGACAGCGAGAGCAATGTCGAAGCTCTACATCCCCCTGTTGCTTGCTCTGGCTCTGGCATAAATATTAAAAGAGGCGTGGGTTTCTCGGTATGAAAAGGTCTCCAGTGTGCAACTTGCAGCTGCTGCTTTTATCGAATAAAACTTTCTCCATTCATGTAGTCACTGCCGCAACGGAACAACATAGCTCACGCATCACAATCAGCAGTACATCTTCATTTTTGGCAACCATTTCAATACAGCTGGCAGATTTTTTATTCGCGCGGTAAATGGGGAGGGTGTAGAGCTCTCCCTTTTCAAATGGGGAATAGTTTTGCTTAACGGATTGTTACTGTTAGTGATTTGATGCCATCCTTTGCCTCCTTCGTCCATGTCGTCTTCGTCGTGGTGGTGCGCTTAATTTGAAAAGTTTTCTTTTCTAGTTCCCTTTCACATGTCAGGGACGCCGACGATTCTCGACGAATTTCAATACGCAAATCTGCTAAATGCGACGAAGAACGTTCAGATTGAAATTATTTCCCATTTCGATGTGTGTGTGTGTGTGTGTGTGTGTGTGGTGTACAAGAGTGTCCCAAATGATTGATTGATTCCTGACAAAATATTGCCGTTTAGCAATTTAATTTAACTTTAAACTTAAGTTGGCAAACTACCAGTCTACGATTTAATCAAATCTTCAATGGGTAACAACAATACCGATGGAAGGGAGAGGCCGGATGACTCGAAAGGACACTCCATGACGGTCTGGCATCACTATAATCAGGAATATCACATTATGACCAGGATGTGAACTGTGAACTTAATTCGATTGACTTTTTCCTTCTCACCTCGTCGGAGAGTGTGCGGCAGAGAGAGGACGAGGGCGACATCAAAACCAACATCAACAGGGATTGAAAATTAATGAACTGAATTATAGCATTTTGAAACAATTTCCGTCTACGTGCCAACAGTGCTCGATGGAAGTTCCCTGTCGTAAGCATATTGTTGAAAGGAAAGAGATTTTCGATCTAGCGTAGGTCCTTATAGAAAAATTTATGGAACAACAGTGACAACGACAACGAGTTGGGGAAAAGTGGACGAGTATTATGTCGGCATCAGCTTTGGTGGCATTGGCTTTAGCGTACGATTTATTCACGCTTGACGTGGCACTACGGTGTTCGTGCTCATCGGGTTCGAGTCTGAGGGATGTTTTCGGTAAATTCGATGGCTTTATTCCTTCTAATGAATTCATTTAATTACGAATAGATCGCAGGGAATTTATGATGATATCTACCCACTGATGAACGCGTATAGAGGGATGGGATGTGACGAGGAACTTCCCCGAATGGAGTCATAAAAGCGGTTTTTATAGTTGAGTCGTTTAAAGAGGGTTTGTCTTAAAATAGTCGGTCTTCCGACAAAGGACAGGCATTGAACTCGGGGGGCAGGACTCAGTCGAAAAGTACAATCGTTTTTGGTTGTCGTATACTTTTCGCTTTCATTCACGATTTAAATGATCCAATTTGCTAAACTTTGAGGGCGGCAGTGTGGTAATTGCTAGACCATCAGACAAAGGGAAGTAAAATGGATTCGATAATTCGTTGTCAAGCTAAAGGCGTTTTTTTCTCCAGTAGAACAGTGGGCCTAATGTTTCCGACAGCAGTAGCTATAGCGAGTGGGGTGACAGGGGTGACAATTGTCGTCTGGAAGACTTATGCTCGATTTCCAGAGATGCTTCACAGAGAAAAACTTTATCAATTCCGAGTTCGGTTTGAAATAAATTTATTATTTAAAAAGATAATATTGAGGAATTCAATGCGTCGGGTTCTCCTGCACACTTTTACTAACCGCGGTAATGTCCTTGGACGATCTGGCTTTGCTTTGACGTTCGGGTGTCGGCTGATTGTTTACCGAACCGGTTGTCTCGACTCTCGAATTTGGAAAAAAAACATTTGAAAGTCGACTTTGAAGTCTGCCGAAAAATGAGCGCAACGTTTGCACTGACAAACACAAATTTTTACAATAAAGCTTTCTGCTGATTTGTAAGTGCTGTTCAACCGTGCAACTTACCATGGTGAGTGGGCATCAGTGACTAAAGAACAAGCACCAGATTAGACTGATGCCATAGGCTGCCAACATCGCCCCTTAATACAGTCGACCACGACCACGGATATAAGAAACACTGATATAAGAACAACTCGCTTTTAAGAAACGCATGTGGAAACACGAAGATTTTTTTGCTATATATGCACATATAAAAAAGTTTTCATATAAGAAACTCGCTTAAAAGAAACACTCGGATATAAAAAACGTATTTTTATTCACTCAATTTGTTATTATATTGAAATCATTACACATATAAGAAACAAAATTTTTTCATTTTTCGAGCTGGATTTCAGTTTAAATGCAAAAACAGCTCAACTATGCATGTAAACGAATTACGGTATGATGCGAATAGGTACACCTTTCAATGACAATGACAGCTGTGCTACTGTCAGTAGAAAAAGCCCGCCAAATCGTCCTACATACGTTGACATCTGCTTTTGTTCGTTCGTATTTCATATCGGTAATTTTATATAAGAAATTTTGTTTCTTATATCAGTAGTTTTCGTATAAGAAACTTTGTTTCTTATAAAAGTCGTTTTCATATAAGAACAACTCGGATATAATCCGTGCTGGACTGTAATTGGAAAACGCTTTCAACTGTTGAATGCTCTCGATCTAAATATGAGCTTAGACTTCCCTTACTGGACAGGGGATGCTGTTAAAGATTATAAATTTTAATCTACGTTCAAACATCAGAGATTGTAGTTCCAGTACTTTTGTGTATCAGCTCTGTTTCTTTATTGTTTGGCACCATTGTTTACATTCAAAGTTGAATGTTAAAATTCCTCAAATGTCAAAATGAATTGTCACAAAGGAAGACCGGCTCTTTGGCGGTAAAAATGTCATATAAAGGGTGTCCCATAATTTAAACTTTGCGTCAGTTAATAGTACAGTGATGCCAACGGCAAAAAAAGATAACAATGTGACAGATGACAGTTCGAAAGAACAACGCATTTTCATTGTTGAGCAATATTTTAAAAATAATAAAAGTTTGTCAGCTTCAGCCCGCAATTTTCGTAAAAAATATCTCCGTCAGAGTGATTTGAAACCATCAACTGTGAATAATAATTAAAAAATTCAGGGAGACTGGATCAATTAGTGATCTTAAACACTTTGGGTATCCCGTCACAAGTCGTTCAATAGAAAACATCGAATCAGTTCTCGGGAGTATTGCTGACAGTCCAGGAACATCAATTCGGCACCGTAGTCCAGAATTGGGCATTTCGAGTAGCTATCTACAGCGAATTCTCACGAAAGACTTGAAACTTCATACTTACAAAGTTCAATTGACTCAAGAACTGAAGACTGATCAAATTTTGGAACAACAACAAGTGGATGCTGATTTTTCGAACAAAATCATCTTCAGTGATGAAGCTCTTTTTCATCTTTAAATCTTTAAAGCTTCGTTAATCGTTAAAATTGTCGCCATTGGACTTTTTTCTTTGGGTTTTTTTTTTGAAGTCAAAGGTCTATGCAAACAAGCCCATGACCGCCAACGCCTTGAAAGAGGAAATTGGGAGGTGTATTAATGAAATTCAGCCGCATTTATGCGAAACGGTCATAGAAAATTTCATTAAAAGAATAGGTACGTACTTGCCAGCGAAGCCGTGGCGGCCATTTCTCCGATGTGCTATTCCATACACAGCCAAAACCTGTATAGGTACTCTATGAATCAATGAAAAATTTAAGCTATCTAATTAAAAATCTGTATTTTCTATCAAAATTACATTTTGCGTGATTTGTGGGACACCCTTTATGACTAATTGCAACTTTTAAAGCGATTATTATAACGAGAGGTGCGATTTTCTTTTCGTTAATCCAAAAATGAAACAACGTCGAAATTATGCAAATGCAATTTTGGGATCCAGGGTCAATTTCGTGCAGCCATTTTTAAACCTATGCAAACACAAACATGGCATTTCGATTCATTAAAAAAAGGTTGTGGCCTTTTTTCAGTTCATCTAAAACTCCAATATATCTATTATAACTCACCAATCTGAGTGTAACTTTCCTTATAGTGCGTCTCATCTTATGGGAAATGCTATTGGTTTTGGCTCGAATATAATGGTAGTAGGAACGCGTTGATTGAAGTGCATTATGGCTTTTAATACTCGCAAACAGTTCAATTCCAAATTGTGCACTGCTATCGGGCATTATGTTTCTCCCATTGTGCCAGAGTCCTACCAGCAGGATAATACCCACATTATAAGATTGTGTTCAACACGACAGACATCATGTCCACTTCATCAGATTCAACATCACGTCCATTGTTGTTGAAAAACCCAGCAATCGATGGACGAATAACCAAGCCGGTTAGTGAACGGTTCACCTTAAACTGTGGTTTTGCTTTAGCTACATCCTGGCGCTTCTCCTGTTTCAGAGTTCTTCTTCTGAATGCCATTGTTTGAATTTCAATGCACCTCCCCATCCTTTTCATGTTTATATCAGATCACTCAGTGGAATTGTCTGCAGCAAGAGCAGTTGCTATCCCTGGGATACGCCACACGCACATTTAGGTTCAAGCCGCGTTTAAGGTGCCTGGTGTAACTCTCTTAACAATCAGCACGAGGAAATTAAGCAAAATTTTCATCACTCACTCAGATTAAAGACTAAGGGCTGGCACATTCCCAGTAGAACGATGGCTGGTGGCTCATCAGATAAAAATTAGGATTAGCTATGCCTCCAGCCGAGGTGGAGATCTGTGAAACACTTGTTTTTCCCCGAAAATAATTCGTATCGCGCGACTGCCATTAGTATTCAGAGTGTTTTCCGAATTACCATATAAATGAACTTAAGCGCTCCCACTCATTATGTGTATCTGCATGTTGGCTTTCTGTTCTTTTTTTTTTAACTTTTTCCTCGTTTTGTAAAAGTTTACAACCTCTCTGCAGACTCCGGCCGACACCTTTTCGGGTATATTTTTGAGGAGAGTGCCTCAATTTTTCATCAGTCGTAGCCGTAGGAACCGGGCGGCTGGTGGTGGCTTTTAATGTGTTAATAAAGGGTAAGCGGAGAGAACGATTTACTGTGTGTGTTGGTGGTGATTTTCGGCTGAGCTGAGTGGATAATCATTCTATGCGCTAACGCTCATGTTGCCTTTTGCCGCCGTGTATTTAAATGAATGAGGCAACGAGGCGTGATATGACTTCGAGCCAGTCAGCATCGCAGTCTTTGACTGCGTGGAGCGCGAGTAATGTTTTTTTTACACCAGCAAGCAGCAACTGTATGCTCGGGTGACCTGAGCCTGATGGGGGGTATATGGTTTTTGTCCGTGTTGGGCTGATTGGAATTCCCGTAATGATTTAATTTTTCGCAACCCTCATTTTGGTTAATTACGAAAAATTATTTTGGCTTATTTACGTGCTTTGTTAATTTTTCATTTCCCGGAAATGGAAATGATTGCCTACCGGGTTGGCTGCGCGGCGCGGCGTACAAGGACAATTTCTATTTAGATTGAGCACAGACGATGGCACGGCCGAAATTCATAAAATCAGTGTCGGCTGTGCGGGGGATGGGATATATATTTCCTTCAGCGAATTGATGGTGTGCTCCGCACTTTGAAGGAAGCGTCGAAATTAGCTTTTATTGGATTTTGTTATCTCAACACGTGGCCGGAAAGGTTTGAAAGGAGCTTTAAATTGAGTCGAAGGTGGTTGGGAATACCTACATTTATTAATGCCTCTTTTGGCAAATGTTGAATATAATTCAATTCGAAGTAGGGGACAGTGTTGTAGCTGTGTTGCCAGATTGGATCATTTGATGTGGTTGGCTGAGTTGGATGGATTTAAAGAGGTTCGCCAGGGAGTACTGAGTGGCTACCTCCTTAAATAAAGTTACAGCAATTTTTTTTAAATTGAAATTGATGAGAAATATTTTTTGGATAATAATATCTCCCTCTTCATACCACTTTTCTATACCTTTCTTAATTTTTGTATTTTTTACTACATCAAGTAAAATACTAGTTATACCCGATTCGTATCAATTTCTGAAAATTGACAAAGCAAATAATGGAGCCGCAATATATAATTTTTATTTTACATCAATTGGCTAAGTCATTCAGAAGATATAGCAATTAAAAAAAAAAAAAAAAACTGTTGAAGAGAAAGCGCTTCTGGAGC
The DNA here is from genome assembly GCA_951230905.1 of Cheilosia variabilis. Lineage (NCBI taxonomy): Eukaryota > Metazoa > Arthropoda > Insecta > Diptera > Syrphidae > Cheilosia > Cheilosia variabilis. Next base: position 1,415,744 of record OX579678.1, read on the forward strand.
TCATGTGACAAGGTTTAGTTTGAAAATAAAAGAATTGCAATTTGAAAGAATGCAATTTGAAAAGCATCCTTTTTGGCTGCATGGTGCTTGTAGGAAATAGATTTAAAAACTACTGCACGGAATCGACTCCGATTTTCATAGTTTAATTGAAAAATGCAGCGATTAAAGGAGAGGATATGCTTCAATGTTTCCCGCTGTGCAGAAGCTGAAATCTAAACCTATATCTAAGCAGGAAGCATTTTCATACGAATACCTTTTAGCTCCTAGCTTTGGAACCCATTGCTTGGCTGGAATAGAGTTCTTTCTCCTTTAACCAAATATGGGAAGCGGGTCGAAACTCTGCTTTGCAATATTCTGTCTCCTCACACAGAAGTTCTTCTTTAAAAAATTCTACTTTTCAAATTCAAAGCAATGAAATGTTGCTTATTCTGTTTTTTATTTTCAATTAACAAATATCTATCTATACCTAAATAACAGGTGGCGCAAAAGTAATCCTCCTATCAGAAAATGCTATAAATTTTGCGATTGGCCCCTAATGTCAGTTCTGTTTTGACATTTGTGTAGTAAACACATGCGAAATACTCGTTAATAAACAATGTTACGCTACACTGCTCCAGAACGCGGAATATTGGTGACTATTTATTTGAGCAATAATCGGTCGGTGACTTTGGCACAACGTGAATTTCGTCGCAGATTTCCTAGCCGTCCAACGCCTACTGGTGAAACACTGCGACGTTTAGCCGCTCGCCTCGAAGAGACTGGCACAACACGAGATGCTGCCAGGCGTGGCAGACAACGGAGTAGCCGTTCTGCAGAGAATATTGCTGCTGTAGCCGAAGATGTCATGGAAGCGCCGTCGACATCGACCAAACGGTTACTGTGAATGGTGAGCGCTACAGAGCAATGATCAACGAGTTCTTTTTGCCGCAACTTGATGAATTGGGATTGGAAAACATGTGGTACGGCACACACTGCACGTGCCACAACCGATATGCTGAAGGATGCATTTCCCGGGCGCCTAATCTCCCGTTTTGGCGATTTGCACTGGCCAGCAAGATCGCCTGATTTGACCGCTCCAGACTTATTTTTGTGGGGCTTTTTGAAGTCGCGGGTTTATGTCAACAAGCCTCAGACTCTTGCAGCTCTTAAAGACAATATCCGTCAAAAATGTGAGGACCTATCGCCGGAAGTTTTGGCCAAAGTGATGGAAAATGCCATAAAAAGGGCTCAAATGACAATCAACTGTGGCGGCGGCCATTTACATGACATCATATTCTCGACTTGATGTAAACAAAATTAAAAGACCAAATAAAAATAATCCACAAGAAGAATCAAAGTTTTTCATTTTTTTTTTTAAATTACAGCCAAAAAACATCGGAAGGTTATTTTTGCGCCACCTTGTAAAAGAAAAAAAAAATTCAAAAATTTATTTTTAGCTTACAAAAAAATAAAAAATAAAAGTTAAATAAAAAATGTTAATTTAAAAAACCGACTGCCAAATAGGTACTTAAATGCGTCTTGTTCATATATTTTTTATTCTTTTTTTTTTTTCAGTCAGTCGGTTTTTTGGTTTTTGAAATTAACTTTTTTTATTTTTATCTTTTTAGCCTATGACACTGCGGGGAAGAATACGAATATTATGATACCTCACTCTTCAAAATCGGTCAAACCGTTTAGGCTACAGGGCGTCCCGTAGGAACGTACATAAGATACGCGCGAAACACATAACCCTCCCTGTGTCCAGTCGGGTAAAAATGGAAACAAAGTTTAAATTAAAAAGAAACAATTAAAATTAGATTATACATTAAAAAATAATTAAAAAAATGCGAAATTAAGTTTATAAAAAATAAATAAACCTAAAGAAAAGAGGAATAAACATTAAAAAAACCAAAACATAAAAAAATACAAATTAAAAAAATAAAATAAAAAAGCGCACGCTTTTAAACATTTTCCAAGCCGTTCTTTTTATTTTTTTGCAGAATTAAGAAAAGCAGAACTTTTAAAAAGCATTTTAACCCATCCAGAATTTTGACCCCAACCCCTTAAAAATTTACTAAAAAAATGTTTAGTTGTGTTTTTTTTATGGATAGGTACATACATGAAAATCTTTCTGAATACCTAAAAAGACAAAATATTCGATATGAAATGAAGAAAGCACTTTCGACTTTGTTTTACTGAAAAATCGTGTGTACTGAGAACATCAACTTGCCACAGATGAGGTGATGGATAGCCTCCAATTGGACGAGATCTAGTTCCAGCTCCAGCCAAATTATGCCACACAGCTATGCAATAACCGTCTATATAAGATATATTCTTTGCAGGTATTTTTGGTTAAAATTTCACTTGAGCCAAACTTGTAGCTACTTACAAATGAATTTATATAAAATAAACCCATTCTGGCTTCAATGCTAATGCACATTTCTGGCAAATCCATCCAACTGCCAAAGTTTCTACTTCAGAAGAACTTAAATTGCTAAAGGTCTGCTCTCTAAAATCAATATTCCACTTATTCATTCCTAAATTTCTGAAATAGAAATCCCTTATCCTTAGAACAATTATGGCAAAGCAGATCCCGTCACAATACAATTACAGCGACAATTCAGCCTTTCAAAAATTCAATTTCCTCTTCAAACGAAACGACGCCGACCGACGTAGAGATAAAACACTTCGCAATGTTACAACAATAGTCGTACAGGACTTCCTATTCCTTCCCCATTTTCTCTCCATCAATTGCGAGTTGTTTGAGAGTCAATATCAAAAAAAAAGACATACACTTTCCGACTGCCCATTGTTAACAGGTCTGCGGCATTGGCTCTGCTACCACGAACAGAAGCAACACGTTACCTACTTTTACTTGTTATATAAGTTTGACACTTTTCCGACAGCACAAATGACATTCGACGGGTAATCATCAGGGACGTGCCGTACCAATCAAACGGAGACCGAGTCAAATGCTCTGAGAAGAGAATACCTCCACCTTTACGGGTTGAAAGCTTCACCATAATGGAGGACCTAAACAAACATTAAAACCCAAACTGACGTTTCCAATTCCCCTAATGGACGACAATTATTGCCAATGAAGCCTCTGACAACAGACCGGCAATAATGGACTTTCCGACAAATAAAATGTCAATGGCCCTTACTACGTTAAAGAGATTGACATTACTTTGTTGCAGGCCACACGTTTAAGTTGCACCCAAATAGTTCCGCTTTAAGGCGGAGTACATGCACTTCCCACATGACAATTGTAACTTTTAATGAGACATGAATAAAATCAAATAACGAGCATCAGGTGCAACGATTCTATTCACTCCTATAGTGCTTGTGCAAAACAAAACAGCTCGCTGGTTCTGGTTCTGGTTCTGGCTCTGGCAAACTACATCAAACGTGTCCCTGTGCGTATGTGCTGGCTGCATGTGTAGTGTCCTGAAATTAATTATGACATTCACATGTGAATGGATTTGGGTTCTCTGGGAAAGTCTAGTGCCGTACGTCCTCATGGGTCGGCCGCCTATATGCGGCTTAGCCACATGCATTCAAGGAGTGTGCTGATGACGCTGATGATGCGACAAAGCGAAGGATGCTTCAGCGGCATAAACTTTCGCAATGGAATTTAGTGTAAAATAATTATTTTGACAAGCGCCTTGCAACTCCACTGTACTCATGGCGCACACGAGTAGAGTGTGTTGCATGGCAGCAACTGCAGATGACACTCTCGAGACTGGTGGGGGGGGGGGCTTGTCGTGTGGTCGATTGGTGGAAGCCCCGAACCCAAAATTATGCTAAGTGACTGAATAAAATTTCGGTTATCATGAGGCTACTTGTGATGGGTGCCAATTGCCGCCTCCGTTTAGGAGCAGTACGTTAACCGTGGGCGTGCGTTTGTGTTTGGTAATTGCGTAAGGGATTGGTGGGTTTTTCTTCGAATACTACTTTAGTAGATTTTTCAATTCTGTGAGGTCTGCAACGTGTGCGCTCGAAGTCTTCCTCCCGAAGTCTCTAAATGAAATTTCATCGACGTGCACACTCAGAAAAAAACAATTGTAATGCCAACAATTTTCGTTGGTTAAAATGAACCCAAATACGAAAATCTTTGATTTAAGAATGAAATTTTTGGCAATGATGTAATAAAATACTTATGGTGGGTATGTTATTCTTACGCTGAAAACCTGATTCTTGAAAACATGAAAGCGAGTTCTTTGTTAACAAAAATAATATTTGAATGAGGAACTTTTAACTTAAATTTTTGTAAGAATCTCAAAATTCTTTTTTTTTTTCTGAGTGTAGGTATTTTAAGGCTGCACATGAGTAATGCTGCGAAATTTGTTTCCACACCTTTAACATGATGGACAGTCATACGTCGGCTTAGGCATTTTCCATCTTGTCACTCCGTATTCGGCATCATTAAAACATCCACTTACAGAGAGACAATCCTCAGAGCAAGACCAAGAAGAAGAACTCTTAAAGAAACGACAGCAAATGCAAGAATTTTTTCCATTAACGTAAGCGGGACTGTCAGACTGTCACGTCAAAAATGCGTCACATGCTGCAAGCATTCTACACTTGTCTGCATAAAGAAGCGCAACAAGAACTCGACAGCAGTAGATATAAACTATACTCGAAAGTTCGATCAATGTCGGTGCCATTGAGACAGCTTTCCTGGTGAATGTCCTTTGTGTAGCTAATTGTCTCAATTTGATTGAGTCCACTTACGAGATAAGTAATCCGATTTAGAGTTTCTCCACAGGTCTGTGAAAAGGATCAATAATTACCTGAACTTTGTTCTTCGCTCTAGACAAGAATCCGTAAATCTTTCACTTCAAAAGAATACAAATTGAAACGAGAATTTGCATCTGTTGAGCAAAATTTCATTCTCATCCTTTGCGCTGGCTCGAAGAGGTGTACAATGTGCTGCTGCAATAACAAACAAAGAAGAAAAAAAGTAGAGTAAAAATCAAAAGGCAGTACTTCGTCCATCCGTTAAGCTCGGCTATCGACGATGTTTGTGTATAACTTTGCGATATGCAAATTTTTGATTTCGCCCCCCACTGTAACCACTCGACTCAAAGTAAACAAGAAAGTTTTTAATAAAGCTCGCAAAAATTGCAAAAACAGTCGAATGGAGGTGGCGCCGACCTCAGGAGGAGTGCAAGGTAAATGTGGCTATGGTATAGTCATACAAGAAAGACCGGTACTTGTTAAAGGTTATACATTCCGTTATTGTGTTTCAATGGTCTTTTCTACGATTCCGAATGTTTCTTGTGTATTGGTGTATGCTACGCCGTTCTGCTGATATAAACGGTCCACAAGGACTGACTACACACAGACAGAGTGTTTTGCTTTTGGATATAGGATCAATATTTTCTGAATGATGGTTGATAGTGGTGCAAATATTTGCAAATGTATGACGGAAATGTAAGTTTCAGCATATAAGTGGAGCGAGCTTTCTGTACACGCCGCGCCAATGGATTGTATACCAACAGTCAGCAGACCATTCTCAGTTTATCAATAAAATCAAAAGGACGACAGCATCCCAAACGATTAGAATTCAAATTAACACAGAAAGCGATGAACTTTTGTCCCAACGAACCATAAAACTCGCAAGTACACATTTTAGGTGGAGCAAAACTAAGCCGCATATCCTCAATAGCAAACGAAAGGCCTCCCCGCACAGCAAGGGTCTAAATTTGCTCGCTTTTCAGAAATAAACACTTCGACGTCTTCATGCCCCCTTTAACAGCTTCAAGTTATCCTTAGAGAGCACTCTTGCGGTGTTTACTAAAAGCACGACAACGAGCAAAAGAGAGCACATCTGGAGAGTACTTTATGGCTTAAAAAGAAAATTCCAAGTGCGCGTATTTGCACACCCAGCCATGAGAACCCTAAGAAACGTTATTCCTTTTCAACTGTACACAGGTAGGTAATGAGGAAATGTTTTACAAGAAGTGTGATCTTCAAAATACGACTTGTGTGCGGAGAAATGTGGGAATTTTATGATGGACTTCAGTTGAAGTGATACGTTACCTAGAAGTCGTTGGAATAAAGAATGTTCTCGAAAGTACAGTGAAATACATAATAAGGGTTCGAGAGGGCAGAACATTTTTGAAACCTCTGCGATACGTACGATGTCCACTATAGGTACGGTGACCATTTCTCCAATCACATAAACGAGGACTTTTTTTAAGTAAAAATACCTATACAGTCAAAAATGGTTAAAGAATATTTTAACTATCAAAATTTGTAGGTTTTTATAAGGTTTGATAAAAGGAATTGACTTGATCTTTAAAAATCAACACAAGATTTCCATCTAAGTCCAGCTTTGTACGATCTCGCATATTTCTTATGGTAGCAAAATAGTCTTTGGGGGAAAGAGACAACATTTTAGGTATAGAGGACAATGCATTTTTTCTTTTACTAAAAAATCAGAGAGGACACAGTATCGAAAAAAAAAACGAGTGTGCTTTAGACCACACGACTGAAGTAAAAGTTCTTTAGCTCCATCTATAATTCTATTTTCTATACCTATGTATGTACTCGCAAATGAAATACTGACTGAGATATTATATATTTCATGCACTGGCTATAAGAGGAAGAGAGAGCTCCTACAGTGTGATACAGACAATAGGCCACAGTTGCCACTTGCAAAAAAACATTCAAATTATTTTTTTTAATTTTTGAAATAGTTGCTTGTTTAAAAAAAAAACTTTGATAAAACATAAGACTTTCAAATTCAATAAGGAACGTAGTAGGAACTTTGTCAGTCTTTAAACAATTAAACAATGTCAACAACGTTCTGGACAAAATTACCAGCTGCTAGAAGGCATGGGATCATCTACCATTTTCAATCCTGTATTCTTATAACAAACCTTTATGTTTGTATATAAATAATATAAATCTGTGGTAATAAGTTAAAACATCTTATGTCAATTTTGTCCACTTTTCAGGAGAGCAATTTTAAACTTATGCAATGCACTACAGTTGATGACTTAATCGATTTTAAAACAGTTATAACTTCCTCATTATTTAAAATTTTTTCACCTGGTTTGGCTTAAGAAATAGAGTAAGGAGAACACAATTCAAATAACGTTAAACAGCTAAAACAACTTAAGTCGACTTAAGATGTTTTAACTTATTGCCACAGAAATAATAGAAGGTTTTTTCGTTCTGTAGTAAATTCTGGTTCTGTTTACTTTGCTCGCTCAGCTACACAAAACTGAAACAGAAACAGACCCAAAAAAACATGTCGCTGTCGCAAAATATTGGTTGGCGGTCATTATACATTATTTGGTGATTTCTCACGAAATCTATTATACTTTCCTCTTCGTCTACTAAAAGCTTTTTTTTCCATTTTTCGTTTGTTATTCATGCGAAACAAACAGCCAGATGACAGATGTAGAAAAATCCAAGCAAAAAAAACCTCTCCCCACTATAAATTGGCATTTTTGTTGCTGACAATCAATGTAGACTTGTTTACGTTCTGTCGTCAAACAGCCATTTTTCTGTCGCTAAATTCTGTTGCTGAAAAAATATGTTCCATTCTTAATTCTGTTTCTGTTGCAAATGTATGGGATTCTGTTTCTGTTCTTTGTCACTTGGTGCCTTTACCATCTATCAAAAGAAGAAAATGAGTGCATTCGGTAATTTTTTGAATAATGAATAAAACAGGTTTATATGGATGGTGATGACGCATATGCAAATAATGCAATGCATTCAATCAGAAACAGTAAGGTAGCATTTAAATGAGTTGATATCGAGTTCGCATTCTTGGTACATCTGCTCAAAAAGTTACCATAACCAGATAAAAATTACCAAATTACCGAAACTCGAAAAGCAAAAAAAAACATTACCAAATTTGGATAAAAAAAAAACCAAAGTGGCAACCGTGCACTCACTGAATGCCACTCCCATCAGGCAACCAATGCCAACTATGAGCAAATATGAACAACCACAGCCGCAATTTTATCGCCGTAAGTAGTTCGCGATCACTTGACGTTTCTGAAAGAGCTCGAACCATAGACAAACCATACTGAGACCCCCAACTCGCAAGCCTCTTGCCGCTGGCCCCCTCAGTTTTTTTTTTCAAATTCGCCATTTTGTTTTCCTATCGGTGTTATGTCAAAAAAGAATCCGTGCGACATGCAAAAACATACAAAAAATGCAAAAATAAATGCTGCCAACCTCGGCAACCGTGGGGAAATGTGAAAGAGTTCGGGAATACCACATTTTTTCATTACTGAATGCCATTGGCTAGTTATTATAAATATTTAAAAGGCGAATAATTTGATTTGTTCGGTTATTAAAACTATCTAAAGTTGATGTTCTATATACTAGAAACATATTAGGACAAACATGGTTGTGTATTTTCCGCTTTTGGATATCATTAACTTCGATTTCGTGTGTAAATTTTTCTTAAATAATGAATAATTTGCTCAAAATGTTTTCATTTTCCCTCAACCAATCTACATTGTTAATTTTTCATGAACATTTTAAGCAAATGTGCACTTATTCCTAAAAAAAAATATTATCCGCACGTAACGAACAATTTCAAATTAAACGGATAAAATTCTATGAACTCTGCCAGCAACTTTGCCCACAGCGGAAGTGTCTCATATCTCCTGGGAGTGTGTTGGTGAGCAGAATTTTATGAAGTTTCGTGACATTTGTCAATACGATTTTCTATGAAAGAATACTAGCGCACCAAACGTGAACACTCCATAAAAATATAGCTTGTAGGCTAAGTAACGGGAAATCGGCCGGAGTTGGTGGTCTCAGTATTGTCTCTGGCTCGAACTGTGCAAGATGGCAGAATCGATGTAGAGACTCGGCCCGCAGTGATACCAAGCCGCACATCTAAGTGATGTTTCTGCAGGGATTTAAGCTTTAAGTCAAATCGCAGGTCTTGCTTTAACTCGGGAATACAGATAAGTCGTGTCCTCGTATGCCAACAACATCTACTAGTTTTGCACTTTTCATTGTACAAGTCTGTTCACTTCAGAATGTCTCGTTACTAACCGAAACTTCAACATCTCCAACTACATTTCCGCTGCCTTAAAGAATTTAATACCATGGCCGAGGGTTCTTTGTGGAAGAAAAAACTAACAAGCTCTAAATTGGAATATTACTCCAATTTTCACTTATTCAGTATAATATCCTTCCATCCGATTCCATTATGAACTTGAATACGTCCTTAGAAACGACAAAAAAAAAAAACAAATATAATACATTTTTTTCCTCATGCTATAGGCACATACACCCACACCCGACCTAAAACGAGTATCCATTCGTGGTCCCATCAACAATGGCTTGTATCTCCCTCACCATTCTGCGCTGTTCTTTATCACAACAGTAGGTATGCGTTATATTTGCCAGCCGCTATTTTGTTAAGAAAGGAAAAAGTGCAAAAAAATGAGGTAAAAAAAAAAATTAAAAACATCGTCGAAGAATTCTCATTTCATCTGTTTCGGAGGTATACTTTTGCTTCGTTATTTTCCATTACGACCCATCACAAAGGGTAACAATGATATCCAGAGAAGGACGCAGAGTCGCAGAGTAAAAACCCGCGTGCACAATTCACTCATTTCACTATTTCTTCGGCGTTTCTTCAGGACGAAAGAAACAACTCTAACGATAGAGCCATCAGCTGCTGCTGCTGCTTTGCTATTGCTGTTATTTTCAAGTCTCTATTCCTCGTTGGACGTAGTCTATGTCTTGGGAAAAGTTTTTGGTTCAGTCTATGGCATCGGTCTGGTGTAAGGATATAAAAACATTGCTTCGTGTAGCAGTTTTTTTTTTTTTCTTGTGGAACCGGCAAGACTCTATAGTTTCTCACTCTCGGTCTCATGAGGATGTATACGCGCATTTATATACCCAGTTCCTCCTGCTGGAACATGATTCGGGAAGAAACCATTATGGAACTGTTTATTTTCCGGCGTTTTTGTTCAGTCCACAACTGCGGGCGGGTTTGTGGGACGTTATGCACTTTTGATAGTAGCTCCGGGGAATGCAATTCGGACGAGGAAAAGTTTGGCTAAAGGAATGTTGAAATTTGAATAATGATTGATTGACTTTTCCTTAAAGGGGGATAATAAAATTCATTGAGTAGAAATGTGAATTCACTGTTGGCAGTGATAGAAGAGAGGGTGGTTTAGGTGTAGCTGTAAGTCTTTTATTCTTATTGCAAGTTCCTTGTCGTTGTGATAGCATTACAATTGAATATTTCCCTACGCCATTGTGTGGTTGTGTACTCGTGATTCATGAAGGACTGTCAGTATCTAGTTGGTTATGCTCTTAAGTGAAAGATTGAAAGCGTTTTCTGGAGGTCGAACAGATGGCAGCTCGTGTGATAACAAAGCAGTTTTTTGCGAAGGAGCTACAGGACAATTGGACAGGAGAACCTAATATTGTTGCCCCATAGCAGTGGAGGAAATAGTTTGTCTGATGCCTTTTTGCGGGTGGAAGTCTGCGCTGATGGTTTTCTCAGAACCCATGGCGGAGTAAGCGGGGGAAAATAAATTATTTTAACTGTCCGCAATGATGTAAGTCGACTTTCCTCCGAAAAAAATGCGAATGGAAATGCAAAAAAAAAAACATTTGGGCACCAGCACCCTATGCCAAAAGAAGGAAGGTCCAAAAATGACGAAAAGAGTCACATAAAAAAGAAATAAAGAAATAAATAAATAGTTGACGCAACAGGCCCGTAGAGACCTTAAAACCTAGCTTCTCGAAACCATTCGTTTTGTGTGAGTTTTTCATTTTTGGGACGAAGCTACAATTTTATGCCGAGTCTAAAACATCTTTCATACCAGTTCTACTCTCGGACGTTTGTCAGAGGTTCGCGAGAGTTGGTGCAGGGGAATTTTATGGATTCGATCCTGGGTCCCTGGCTTAGTAGTCCGACACACTAACCACGAAGCCACTGCCGAAGCGCCTACAAAAGGGTCACATGATTGTTCGGAAACAGATGCATTAGTAGATGGATAATAAAAACAAAACTATGCTAGACAAAACTACCTCATTTAAGAGCTTTCCTGGTGTCAGGATGAGGTTTCGAATAAGTGCGTTGCCTTAGCCTATGTGCGGTATACTAAATGCGGTTTTGAATTGATTTTTTTTTTGAGCGGAGTTGGTTTGTCAACGAACATTTTTTTTATGTGTTACTCTGAGAATTAAGACTTCGAAAAGATAAAAGTTGTTGTTTGCACAGCATATCATCTTATAACATAAAAATATTCGTTCCGGCATATAATTCGAGAACCGCTGGACAGATGTACTATTAACTATGTAAGTTAAGTCTGCAGGAAAGTGTTTTTTTAAATTTAATCCGGGTAGATGGCGCTGTAGTCATGAGAGTGATATTTAAATTTTACTTATTTATGGTACGATTTGGCTCAAGTTGACACCTAATAATAATTTAGAATAAGAAAAATGCATCTGCTAAAAAAATGTAATTAAATTAAAATTAAAATTAAATTATTCACCGCTAAGTGGCGGTAGATCCGAGATATTTTTACATCGACATCATGGACGTAAGAATGGATAAACGTTGGCTATGATTATTAAAATAATTATAACAATGTTGAATTCTAATAGTTGGCGCTAAATACCCAGTTTTGTATTTATTAATAGATTTCCTTGTTCACATTTGAGTAGAATTAATGCATGTTGCTAGACTGTGCGCATAAACAAATAGATAATTTTTCGGTATTGGTCCGTGGATATTTCTGTAAAGTTTTTTTAATATCAGACAGAGGGGCGCTATTTTTCGACATTTATGGGAGCTAATGTTGTAAAAATTTTAAACTTTGATGTGCATTCTTTAAACAATGCACTTTGCAATAAATAGGCGGGATATGTCTTACGCAACAAAGTTATAAAAAAAAAAAAACTTAACTTGATATTTATGACAGCTTTGGCCTTGAAATTTGGTTAATGAACTGTTGAAAGATTTATACACAATGCGCGAAATGCCGGAGAAAGGGACGTGGTACCACCCGTACAAAAAAAACATTTCAAACGCAATTTTTTGGAATATTTAAATATTAATGCGTATTGTCCAAATAAATAACCTTGCGAAATGAGAGCGGGACTTAATATAAAAAGTAGGGCATGGCAAAGTCGGGCAAAGGGTATATTTTTTGGGTACCCTATGTCCGATATACAAGCAAAGAGTATTTCACGAATACTTCATAGCTTCTACCTTTAAAAAGCCTCATACGACTGGATTAGAATTTGTTTACCATATCGTTCGTTAATGTAAAATTATTTTACCATAAAAATCATCTTCATGCGGTATACTGAATTTAAACAAATGCCACTTAAAATCATGAACTTCGATTGCAACTGGATCGCCCAGGACCAGTAGAGGTTTTTTGTTTTGTTTTGTGTTAGGAATTCGCTGGAAATACAAAATCACCGAAAGGGATGCTTCTGCAATAGTGGAGGTGATTCCGTGCATGCGGTGAAATTGTTTGTCCTACTGTAGATAGGTAGGTAGGTACTATGCTGCTTTTTTTATCGTTTCCTTTTTCAATCTGAGCTTACGGCTAAGCGTGAACCCACACAACTTAACACGCAGTAGAGTTCGAAGAAGGTTGGTATGAAATGCTACCTTCCACTTTTCAGCTACTACTATACAGTTTTAGAAAGTAGGTACCTACCAAAAAATCTACGTAAGAATAAACGACCTGGACAAACAAATGAGTGCACAACAAATGAGAACTTGACGCGAAGTGTGACAGGTTTAGCAGTGTGCCTACTCTTAACATCAGTTCCAGTGCTAAATCAATTTCTTTGCAACTAATCTCACGAAATGTCAAAGTTACACATTCGCAATTATAAATAGTTGGATCTAATTTCTATAAGCTCTTATTCCCTCCCTGTTGCTTGCATTTTACAATTAAACTAGTTTTCTTTGCAAACAAAAATCAAATGACCATTTTTAATCAGCACTCGCAACTCACCCCCTATTTTCAAATGAAGAACAAATTGAAACATTCTCCGATATGCATACAAATAGATGATAGAATAAATTCAATATTACTTCGCAACCAGATACTCAATTTCATCTCATTGTAGTCACAATACAATTGCTTCAACAGCGATGCACACTCGCATAACCTGTCTCAATGTATCAGTGCCCTCCCCCGCTAGCAGAAAGAAAACTGAAGAAGCTCGAGAATCCGAGGAAACCCGAGACAATGGCACACGATAAGCTACAAACAAACACTCAGAATATATTACAATTTAATGGTTTAAACAACTGAGCCATGGCGGATAAGAAAAAATCCATATTACTCTTCAAGGCGAACTTGGGGGGGGGGGCGGCGGCAGAAACAACAGCATCAGTAACAGGAAGAATATTTAATAATACATCCTCGAGATGCAGTCACGTTCACTAGCTATATAGGAGTTGCAAGCTTTTGCAACATTACCCAAGAGTGCCTCTAAGGAGAGGGGACAGAAAAAAAAGGATACAAAAGAAGGAATAGTATTCACCGCCACCACAGCCGCCGCTAACACCATCTACCCACAGGACATATCGCTGCACGGGTGTTTCGGTGCATTTGCCATGATAAATAATTCTCCACAACTGCAATAGTTGTTTTGTTTAATGTTTTCTTTGTTTCAAAATCTGGTCTCTGGGCCGGGTTTGCGCTCTCGACCAACAACTGTCATTGCTGTGTGAATTCTATCTCGTTTCGTTTGTCGTTGTTTGCATCTATGCTTTAGTGCATTAAGATGTCAGCTGACTTGAGGGAGAACGGAGGACATTTGCCGTTGCCGTAATATGTTGCGCCGCAACGATTCGGTTTGTTCTGTCGACGGAAAATGGCAGCTGTTTTGTTGAACACGTCTCACTTTGAAAGGACATAGGTCACACATTTGTGGACTGGAAAGTGTGCATGTGCGGATGTTGGTTAAATGCGCATACAAACAAAAAGCAGTGATAGCGGGACAAGTAAGATCGCTTCTTCTCACGTTGGTAGGATAATAGATGAATAATTTGACGGCATTTTTTTGTATGTCCCCTTACCCCTTCAGGGGGCTATATTGCTGATTGGGGAGAGAAAAAATGATGAGTCAGAAGGAAGAACAATACTGTAGTGATTTTTGCTCCCATCTGAAGTCTCGATTAAATTCCGTCTGTCAGCGAAACTACGGCTGTTAAAAAGATTACGAAAAACTTTCCAAAGGTTAGGAGAGAAGAAAAAACGTGCAAGTCAGAACCAGAAGTGGTAGACAAAGAATTGGATTGAATAAAGGAATTTTTATAAGTTTTGCGCATTAAATTTGTGGCTTTATTTTGAATCGTAACAATATTATTATTGTTATAATAATACTAGCTGACCCGGCGAACTTCGTACCGTCTAAAATTGATTAAATTATTAATATTCCTTTTGATAGTTCAACCTCTCAATTGGACGAATGAAAGTGCCTTGGAATTAAATTGAGTTTAATGCATAGAAACGACTTAATAGATTTCCCGGTCGGCGTCTTAATCGTTTTTTTCCGCGCTAATGATTGAATAGAGTTGGTCCGGTCAGATGTTCTCAATCAACCAAAGCAGAATGTGGGCAATCGGCAATCCTCGCTTCTGCCATTCGACCGAATACATCCGGTAACGCGATTGCCCAAAAACATTGTGCTTAACGATGAAGCCCATATGATCGCTTTTAGCTTTTCTTTGAAAATTCGTGCGGTGATGTCATGTTGGCCTCTCGAAGAAGACCGGGAAGTAAGTATCTCCGTTCGGATACTTTTTTTTCATTTCACTTTCGATATAGAACAATATATCAGTAGTTGCGACTTGTGAACACGGTGTTTCAGAGCACTGTGTTAGTATCCTGGACTAGGTACTTGAGCGTACCGCCTACGCACACATATGCCACATGCCACATCACATATTCATAAATGCTTGCGGTTTGCGCCCACCACCCCAAAGCAGAGCAAGAACGGAACTATCGGGTTAACCATACCCATCCATAAAATTTCACTGAAAATGGTTGAGCGGTTTTGAGATCGACAACAGCACCACCTGTCAGGTCAAAAACTATCTTGTCCTTTAAGCTGCAACCAACCATACATATCCACAAAATTTAATTTAAAGTTGTTGAGGGCTTTCTGAAGTCGACAATACATGTATGTTCACTCAACTGCCTATAACTCGTATAACCCATACTCATAAAAAAAACCGTATATCCATACAAACCTTGGTATTGACGTCACCTTTCATTTGAAGTTTCCAAAAACAAAATCGGTTCACGCATTAAGAGAACACCAATTCAAACACAATCCGACTTATTTTGATATATATGTAAATAGAAGGATATAGATGACAAACAAAATGTGCCTACAGCGCCACCTGCTGAGAATTTTATGAATTTAAATTTTTTCTAAACTATCCCTGATTCAAGAAAAACAAAATAAAAAAAATCTTTCAAATCCGTCGAGTCGTTCTTGAGTTTTTACCCAACTAACGCACCGGAATGGATTTTTATATAAATATAATAGATGTTAATGTGTGGAAAAAACCTAAAATTTACTGAAATTCATGTGTTTTTTCACACACGCACACCACACACATTCATTTTCCGATTTCAACCATACTTCACAAAAACCATATATAAACCAATTCCAAAGATGTGTGAAAGTTTGGTTAAAATTGGTAAATGCATTACGGCGTGAATCGGCGACAAACGAACACAATTTTAAGGCTCAATTTTTATATATATAGATTGTAAAATTTACCTGATTTTAAGCGAATTTGTGCCAGCATCGCAGTGAAACAACTCAAACAATTTCTGTTGATTTCTCAGGATATCATAGGGCTTGACCAGTGATGCCAACCCTAATTTTCAAAAACCTGTAGTTGGAAGATAAAAGTTGTTTTTGAAATCATACATAATTGATGTTAAACATGTTTCCGTATTCTGGTTGGTTCAATCAATGTGTCATTCATATAAAATCACAGTAGAACGACAAAGCCGGCTGTAAATTTCTACTGAAAAACGTGTGGAGGAATGTACGTATTTAATTGCTGCTCTCACACTTAGACCAGATGTAAATAAAGAAAGAAAGAATGAGAAAAATACCTACAACTGGGGGGTTTGCATGTAAACGTCATCACTACAGCGAAAGTAATAGATTTGTTGAAGTGGAAACGCATTATTTTGGTAAACATTTTCTAAGGAATTTTTAGCTTTTCCTAGAATCTGAGGTTTCTGTATATTTTAGCTTGAATTCTGTATTTCTGTAGGCAAGGTGAAAATTCTGTAGGGTTGGCATCAGTGGGCTTGCCATGGAGCAAGCTTTCCTTTTTATTTCATCACACTCGACCAACTTATGAAGCCAATCGCACATTCCTCAGAAGATGCGCGAAAGTAGCTAAATTTTCGGCCCCAGTGCTTACCGCTGAACTACACCCAGCTTAGCTGTTGTATCCCCCTACTCTTGGCCACAAACTAACAAGTTTTATCCATTTCTCTACGGCGTCGCGCACATCAATTTATTTCGAAAATACACACCGCCCCCTTTTATCGGATTATATCAGCTAGCGATCTGAAGATCTAAGTTACCTTCCCACCTGACTTACAAAACAAATTCCCAAATCCAACAACTCCATCACAGCATGCCAGCGAATCAGCGGCGAATCCGAAAAAATCCATCTCGTCAAACAATGCAACGTGTACAAGTAGTACCTAGCCTAAGTCCTTATCCAGTTGAATCCCTCGCGATGCCGAAAGCCACTTAAGAGCCTAACACCACACCAAAGGGATAATGGAATTGACAGTTACACCACGAATAAATCCACTTTAACTCGGGGATTCAAAAACGAATCTGACATAAAACGACTTACTCCGCGCGTACAAACAAGAAAAGTATACCTACACTCGGATCGGGGCCACGGGACACGGATTGGGTCGGAATCGGAATTACCTCCAAAAAGAGAACAAGATGTAATCATTTTGTCTTTGTTATGCAAAAACGCGGGCGTGTAGCGCTATGTAAGTTGTTGTTACGCACCTGTCGGCGGAGACACACTGTCACCATCACCGTCACCATCACCGTGCACCCTCAAATCGAATCAATTTTTCGTCTAAGGCCATAAAATGTTATGGGCCCTCAAGGGGAAAGTTTCCAACAAAAGAAAATCACTTTGCGTATGGTGTGCTGGTGCACCATCTCCACCCCCTCTGGTCATTAGACTTTTTGCTATGCGTGCGAAATAGAGTACCTGCCTGCGTAAGACGCAAGCTAAAAAAACACACACACACACACATAAGAAGATGGAAAAAGACTTGCCCTCCGAAAGACGCGGCGTCGTCATCGAATTTCACATCGTGGAAACAAAAATTGATTACGTTTCGACACCGTGAATCAACAACATCCACAATGCAACCCTCAAGGCGCGAAAATAAATGGTAGGCAGGAAAATTGCTGACATAATTTGATATTTCCCATCATCTTTGTGCCGCGTTTTGTTATCTGGAAAATCATTATAATAACCTTTTTGGGGGTTTTTTTCTTTTTTTTTCTTGTTCGTCCGCAGCGGTTATTAAAAACATTTTTTACATGCGGACGCTTTTGTTTATTCCCTGTCGGATAGTGCAGGACGATGGGACCGATGAAAGACGCAGAATGAGGGATGCCGCCTGCACGACCTAGAGAATGAGGAAACTCACTTGGGTCATTATGCAAATACATACATAAATTTACAAGAGGGGTGCGGATTTTGACTTGTGCTTGGGCCATTTAATGGCGTTTTCATTGTGATACTGATGGTGTTGTCGTTTTTTTTTTTTCCCCCGCTTCGAGATAAAGACACACTGGAGTAGATGTTTTTTTCTTTCACATTATTTCATGTCCTTTCTTAGCAGCAACAGGAGTCACTGGCAGGCGCAAGAGTGTGCTGCGACAATAAATTGCTTGTAAAAACGAAAAGCGGAAACGACGGAAAAATAAAGCCAAACGCTTTTCAGAAGCAATAAAAGCAAAAGTATCACACTGCTAAGGTCCTTCTATTATGATGTTCTCATTAAATTATCCTTTTGTTAATCCTTATGTGCAGAGAGAGATGGCCGAGTGTCGGTCGGAGGGGTGCGGATGTGGATGCTGATTTTATGTTATGTCGTGTATTGTTATGTTATAATCTCTGTTTGTCGTAAATTCCAGTCTTTGCGTGATGTGTGCGTGGGTGCGCAAGTGATTGAGAAAAGGCCAAATAATGGAATAGGGCTGTAGCATTTTAATCGGGTTTATGTCCGTGAATCAAGATTTAAGTGCTCCTCTGAATGTGTATATAGTACCTTCGTCTATAAAAGGGAAAGATATGCTTTGATGGAGGAAGTGCAGTTGTTTATTTATCACCGAACGGGTGGAGACTGGACTCTGGACACACTTAAGGTGAAGTACATTTCGCAGCGTTGTAGTCGGACGTTTTTTTTTAGGAGTGAGAAGGCAGGGTCTAGACTTTGGTTTTTGTACATATTTTGCTTAGCTGGGGGGACAGACATACAGAAATGGGTGAATGTCAAGGAAAATATCGATAAGCTTCGTTGACGTTATAAAGACTGGGAAAATGGTTTTTTTTTAGATTTACATTTCCCACCGCATTAATTGGATGGTTCGGTTTGATCGCCTATGATCGCCTGCCTTACATTACATTTCTTTGTTATCTTAATAATGCGCCTAAAAGTATACCCTTTTCTATCCGTTGTGTTATTTTTGCAGTTGCAAGCGCGGTTGGGCTAGAGACGAGCTAGAGGAAAGAGGAACACAAAATAGAGGTTTGGTTATTACTTTTATGCTGTTCAACAAAATAAAGGCGAGCTGTTTTTGATTTTATGTGATCCCTAAGAGTAACAAGAATTTTTTTAAACTTCGTTAGATGTTCTGCATGAAGTCGACAATCAATGTGACTTTCCATGTTCTTATCAAAACGGTTCACATTGCGGCGTTTTAATTAAATCATCTTCGAGCCAATAGTCTCCGCAGCTAGGCTCTTTAATTTCTATTACCTTGTAATTTGTAATTACCTTATAATAAATAATAATAATAAAATCATCTTCTTTCTTATAATTTGAAGGCTTAAAAAAATAATTTTCATATCCATTCTTTTAAATGAAAAATGCTGCATTTTTAAGACAAAAGCAGTAAACCTTGACCTATTTCTTTCACGCATTTTAAGAAAATAAATTTGTATATCGGTGCAATAGTTCGCAAGATTTTTGCGGACACCCAATTTTGCCATTCAGATAATTAAAATCTATTTTTAATCATTCGCCTTAAGCTATAGGGCGACCCGACACTTACTACAGCCGGTCATGTCAGTGGGGTTTTCTGGCCTCCGCCTCACCCCGAGTTTTTATGCATAGCCCAAAGACAGACTTGGGTACCTTTCTCTATATTCAGCAAAGCAAAAATCTGTCCTCGGTAGGTGGGTTTCGAAGTTCATCCATCTGAGCTTCAATCGCTTAAAGTAGCTTACTCAGTCTTTGTACACGTCCGTCTTTATGGTTCCCTTTAAAAATCCCTATTTAAGGCACGCTTCCTGGAAACGATTTTGTCGCACTTATCCCAGAATTAACTTAGGGATTAGAAAGATATCCGAACTCTTAAATCTTCAGGATAGTTTGTATGTAACGGCACAGTAAGTAATTAACTAATTATAACTCTTTTAGAATAGGGTACTACGGGTAAGGGATAAACTCCTTCTCCCTATGGGTATCACAGTGGATCAATACTGACCTGAGAATGGAGTGGACTAATCCTCGCCAACTAACTAACCCAACCTAGCTTCATGGCAGTGATAATCGAGCGAAGCGCATCAATGAAGTTTGTCTCTATGTTGCAGGTCAAAGCTGGACCTGAGCTAACTTATATCACTTTTCTAGTTATGCAGATCACAGTCAGCTATACAGTGAGTCTCAATGTGTCGCATGGAAAAATATCCTTGCTGTGAGTTGGTGAAACTGAGAGGCGATGTTTTAAATCCAATATTCCGTCACTCATACTGATGCTGAGTGCAAATGTAATCACCCATCCCAAGTTTTAGGCATCTTTATAGAAAACCCCTCGCCGTGTTACCCGTTAAGAAATGCAGCGGCCTTTTCGCTAATCCAAAATATCCATACAATTCCTGCTCACATGCAAACTTCTCGCTAAATCAAGCCGCCTTTAGGAAGCCCTTCAAGTGCCCACGCAGAACAACTTAAACTCAAACACTAGGTACCTATACCACATCCAATACAATCGTGTGCGTGTCATCCTGTCAGTCCTGTCATGTTGCAACTATTTAAAGTGAAATCGAAACCACCCAACGTATTATACACCGGACGTGATGGCTAAAACCACTAAACCGCACTAGTCCACCACCTTTTCAAAGGCAATCGACGGCGCAACCGACGACGTTAAAAGTCACTCAAAACTATCCGAAAACGTTTGACGTAATCCGATCAAATTAGTGGCATTAGGAAACCATGAAACTGATGTTGTCATTATCGGTAACAGCGCATTACTACGGCTTTGTGTAGTTTTGACGACGACGACAATGGAACTGGGGTTCTGCAGGTAAATTGATTTATCGCTTAGGCGCAATCAACACAGAATAAGGGCTTAATTTCTCCACATTTACGCAGATAATAATCGATTTAGGGTGCCGTGAAACCCTTCCACGCCCACGCACTGTCACATGCATTAGACGGAGACTTTGGGGTGCGGACAAGTGATCACCCCATCGGCCCATTAGCTTTACTTGAGTTTCATTGATATGCTGGAATTTATTGTTTATGCTTCACTCTCAGTGGCCAAGACAGGTTAAACTACGTGGAACCGTTTATTGTTCAACGCCAGTGGCAGTGAGTGGGAGTTAACAACCACCCACCACATCGATATAGGTATGAAATTCAATACGCAAGCCTTGCTCTGTGCAAAAGTGTTTTCCTTCCAATATTTTTTTGCTCCCCTTCGACTGGGAGTAAATCTTAACCGGAATTGATTTTCCGCAAAAGTGTTTCCCTTCCGTTTATTTCATCCCGAGACAGTGCCTTCCTCCGTCAGCTCGTAGATTTTTATTGAGTGGAAATGTAACAAGTGTATCGCATTACGAAATCATTATTGACAGACAATTTATTGCACACTTGTTGAGATTCAGCTCTTAGGGGTTGTTTCGTTGCTTCTTTGTTTGTTGCCTCTGTTGTGTGCTGTAGGTACTCAGTTTGCCTTTAGGGGCTGCTATATATATACGTATCGGTTGGGTAGTATTTTTGTGCCTGCCTCTGTGGCTTGCCTTTTCCGCTTCCGCCCCGGAGGGTTGCGTGTTTTTCGGAAATTCCTGAACAACACCGAAAAACCGATGTTCTCTCTAATTTATTTGATTTCGTATAAGTGTGGTCTTAACTAAGTCCCGCACTTCACATGGGAATGTTTGGAATTTTATTGTATGACTGTCTCCCCCTTTTAGGATTCCGCAAATATCTTAAGTTGAAGGCGCATTGCTACACACTTGATTGGGAATTTACGATAACCTTGGGTCCCCAAAGGAAATGGGTTAATTGAAGGTAACAGGGTATTTCGCAAGAAGGGATACAGATTTTTGCATGAAACGCATATGACAACATGACAAAAGCAACACTCACTAGAGATTCACAAATAAATTCGCTACTTGTTCAGCACGTTGTGGTTCAATAAACGACCGCGGTTTTATTTTTAGCACCCGGTCAGCGTTATTTACCGAACAAGATTTGTTTATGCACTGATTGCAACGCTGTCTATTACGTTTTGCACATGGCTTGAACGAAAAGCGAGAATGCACTTGTAGAGAAGTCTATGAATAGCTTGACTTGTTCTTGCGCTTTGGCATGCAGAGGCGTCTTCTTGGACTTGACCATCTATACGCCGAGCGGCTTTTCTGTCTGTTGTAGCAAAAATACGCAAATTTTTGATTAATGAAATGGAAGAGGGCATTCGCATTTTTCGGCGAATGTAAATAGAAAATAGAAACAAATTAAAGTGTTAGACGGGGGCGTACGAAATTTTCTCGTTAAGTACAAGTTTTCTTTTCTCCTCTAAATACAAATCTGGAGCAAAAACTAAATAGAAACTTAAAAAATTCTCGCTCTCTTAGAAGCAATTGTACAATTGGTCAGAAATCGAGTGAAAAATGTGACAAAATACGAGTGCTCAACGCGATGTAGAGCGGGAATAAAAAATGTAGAAAAGGCTTTAAAAAGGACCTAAAAGCACATCTTAAAAGCAGAAAAATAGATAGAGACGTCATACCTAAATATTCGACAAAGGCCGAAGGAAAGTCCAAAAGAAATTCAAAGGAAGAAATATGTTGCGAAGCGCGTTAAAAACAGCCACAAAAAATCGTATAACAAGCGATTAAAAATGCAATACAAAGTTCCACAAAAGAGTTGTCAACACACTCACAAGACTGACTGATATGAACATAAAATTAGTGGGCTTAACCAACAACCATTTTAAACCTTCACCTTATATATTTTGTAGGTCACAATACGCAATTTTGTTCGGATAATTTCGCCATTGTGAGTTCGAAAAATGTAGGCTTGACATGGACACTAAAAATGACTATTTCTTTATATAGAAGTAAATTTAATAAAAAAATATATTTCCTCTCCAATATTTGACTAGGAAAACTAGTCGGCCGAAATTTGACAAACCAAAACATGCGTGAATTTACCGATGGAAATTTATCGTTTCGTTCGTTTCAACTTCAATAAAATCTGTCTCGAAATACCGGCTTAATCGGTACGAGTCTCTGTAGTTAAAACGCTTTTACAATGACCCAAGTTAAAAATTTGATTAGGACAGTAACTTCCCTCTGTTTAGTTTGAATTTCGGAATCAGGAACAGAAATCGAATTTTTCCGCCTTAAACAAGGGAACACAACTTCGTTGTTCTGAATAAAAATAAGTAAATAGTGGGTTGAACAGGTTCGTAAAGATCCTAGTCCTAGGCCTCATTTTTAAGACGATTGGACGGGATCGACAATTTTATGACGAGTCCAAATCCGAACTAATTGAGAAGCTCTTTTATGACCGTTGTACTCTTGGATGTTTGTTAGACATTCGCGAGAGGTGGCGCTGTGGAAAAATCCTTAAGATGTTATTTGTCTTTTCCGGGGGATCGAACCTGAAACCAATCACTTATTATTCCAATACACTACAAACTATGCCACTTCCCCTACTTATTTATTCCGACTAGTAATTTTAAGGCTGACAAACTTAAACAAATTTCACGATTTGCGAATTTTCCTTGGGCTTCCCAGAAGGTTCCGCCTAATTCGGCACAACCATTCGTCAGTCTATGTTCTATTTCTAATACGAAAGGACCTATGATTTTATCCCGTATATGAGAAGTCACGAGAGTATGCGCAGTGCTGTACTTTGTTCTCCTTAACAGCTGTGCGGAGAACATTCGTGGATTGGCATAGATGTATTTGGGGTCAAGGTTTGCGTTTATAAAGCAAAACTCAAAAAATACCAATCACCTGAAGGATACAAACGTCCATTTCCAGAACCATCAAGAAAATTGCAAATTAAAGGATTAAGTTTTCTTTTCTTTAATTTTTAAGATATTTAAATCAAACTAATCAACTTTGGGACACCCTGTTACAATTATTATCCCGCACGTCATAGGTAGGTCATCCACATCCCCTTCCCCAGCTCTCTACTTCGTCCATCCAGAAAACCACAATAATCCTTGCATTTAAGGCACAAAGCACAATATCCAATTTTCATTTCCATTAAGCTGCTGCCATAACACCTACATTGAGGGATATTCGTAACACTACTTATCGCACATACTTGTTAGATAGGCAGGTACACCAAAATATTCCCTTTAACATTATACGCACATTTATCCTCGCTGGAAGAAGGAAGCATCTCTGCTCCCACTGACGGCGATCTAAAACGTTCCCTGGTCTCTTCCCATCACAACTCCTAGCTTTTACATAATTAACCGCAACGCAAACATTTTATACCGGACGACACTCCATCTAGTTACCTGTACCGACTGTAGGGCTAAATATGTCCACTTGGCCTGAAGCCGCACAACGAAAGCATAGCACACGTATCGGCATTCTTGTGGGGCTTTCACAGTGTTCAAGTGCAGGCGTTTCATGTTTAATGGTCATTTTGTGGCTTCAAGTGGGCATGTGTGGGAAATGGCATGGGGCAAAGTATGTTCTCAGCTTTAAGAAAATTTAAAAAAAAACCTTTAAGACTGTAGTTGAACAACGACTCGATAATGAATCATTTTCCCTGAATTATCATTATCCATATATCTCATTCGCGGTTTGCTTCCTTGGAAGTTTCATTCGACTTCATAGCAACTTAAACTTACAACGGACAAGTTTGTTGGTTTAATGGCATCCTTTGGGAGAAAAAAAAATGAATCCACGAAAGGTAGCATCTCGGTGGAACTGGTGGAACTGGTGGAACTTCGAATCAACTGCATTGATAAGGATTTTTTTTATTTTGCTGGGGGAAAGCTTTTACCTCATTAACCTGTTATGAAAGATTAGTTCCGCCGAAGTTTGTTTGTTGTTTGGGCAGATAAATAAAATGTAATTTGTTAGTCGTTGTGAATGATTTCCTTTATTACAAATGGCTTTGCAGTAGTTGAATGTCTTTGGGAATGGATGTCATAATTTTTCCGAGTAATTAAAGTGCATTATTGAACTTAATTTCTCTTTGCGAACTCTGCCGATGGATATTTATCTGCTTGGCTGTGGTATTACTTACTCAGGGTGAGAGTAATAGTTACATTGGTTGTCCAACAGCAGATCCCTAATCTGCCTCATATTTTCATGATTTATTTCTTTTTCATTTGTGTGTTGTGTCTAGATGAGACTGAATGATCTTCTCTGGGTGTGCGTTCAGCAAGAGTTGCTGAAGTGACAGTGGTTCGTATTCGTTTGAATAAAAACTAGCATTTTCTTTGAGTAAACGGTTTTAGCAAAGTAAAAGCCCTTAGCAAATGAATTATGAATTAAAACCTAGTTTGCTAAAGTGAGTTCGAAAATTCGAACATAGCATTTACTTCGCTGTACATGTCCTTGCCTTGCAATTTCTGTCAAACTTGGCAAGTGACAACTGTGCGGTTGTTTGTTTATTTTGAATTTATCTTCAAATTTTTGTGGGAAAATTATCAAAAGCAATCTATAGCTCCAATTGCACCTGGAAACACACATTTTATTTGCCGAATCGCTTGGTGATGTTCGATTTCTCCCTCAGTTGTCGGATGTATCCAATCATCGGCTGGTTGAACTATTTTTTGAAATACCTACATACCAATTAGTTAACGAAACGGTTGACTGATGGACATTGAACACCAAGATCTTCTCCAACACCAACCTAAACACATACATTTTTCACTTAATAAGCCATGAATTTTGAAATGTTTACCCGAAAGCCCGGATCACTTTAATACCTTAGAAAATATTAAATTTTCTGGATATTTGATAGAGCATCACCACGCGTCTCAAAATTATCATTTAGAAAAGTATTAGCCAAAATGTCCACATTTTCATGCGTGAAACGAAACAATTGCTTGAAGTTATTATCGTCACCAATTCTTCTTTGTTTATACTGTTTTTTATTAGCACGACCGTTAACAACAAGAGGTAAAACAGGTATAATGTGAAAACTTATCGCATCCATGTTTTGTTTGGTTTCCCTGCACGAGCAAAACCTAATTTAACTGTTTATAAACAAAACATCGAAAATTCACAATGCTTGGATTGTTTTATGTAAAGAAAGTGCATACAAAATATTTAGCAAAGGATCACACGACTCTTAACTATTTAAGTTCTACTTAAATACTTATAGGCTACTTTTTTCAGGCCATAAACTGTCACATAAGAGTTTATGTGGCACTTAATTCGCTATGAGTCATATCAGCAAACGCCTGAGTCAACTAAATAGCAGACTCAGAATTTGCACAGCATTTTGCTTTTGTCTGATAAGTTTTATTCGTACCGATCTGAGTAAAAGGTCAGTGCCGCCGCTCTTCGAGCATGTCAAAAGTTGGAACTAGCTCAAATTGGTTTTTATTCATACGAAATGTAGCAAATGCTTCGATTTTGACATTTCTCTTGAGTACACTCAGAAAAAAAAAGATTGTTAAGCGAAGAATTTTGAGATTCTAAAAAAATTGTACATAAGTTAAAATTCTTGGTTTAAATATTATTTTTGTTAACAAGAACTCGTTTTTAAGTTTTCAAGAACCAGGTATTCAGCGTAAGAATAATATACTCTCCATAAGAATTTTATTACATCATCGCTAACAATTTCAATCTTAAATCAAAGATTTTGATATTTGGGTTCATTTTAACCAACAAAAATTGTTGGCATTACAATTTATTTTTCTGTGTGTACAAGCAATTGCTACGTTTTATTCATACGACCCAATGTCCTCGCCAAGGAATTTAGCCAGTGAGTCAGCTGTTACCCATCCAGTAGAGAATGGCTAGGTTTTTCTTAGTAGATCTACGAACTGATCGCTTGAATGTTTACAAGCTTCGATGTTATGACAGGTAAGTCAAGATCGTTGAGAGCCGCTTTTGGCTGTTTGAGAAGATAAAAAAATATTGTTTTCCAACAATGCACTTGTAGAGGAACTTAGCTGGATCAATTGTTAAATAGGAACTGAACCATTTCAAAGTAGTTAAGGTACGGGTCTTCATTTACCGCGTTTTTCTTAGTCGATATATAGTGCATGTAGCTATTGCAGTTGATGCTAACGTTACTAAACTCAAATGGCGCCAATATCGTACGTTCCCCCGCCATTCACTTCTGAGTACAATATCAACCGCCATTCACTTCTGAGTACAATATCAACACCATCCTCAACCAGCCGCAAGTGCAAGCAGTCCTCAAGGGATTGGCTTTGTGCGAGAAGACCCTTGCCTATGACCCGAAGAAGTACGCCGAATTCTTGGGTAAAGCTGGTGCAGGTGCAGGTGCAGCCGCCAAGATCGACAAGAAAAAGGAAGAGAAGAAACCACAGGAGAAGAAGCCCGCCGCCAAGAAGGAGGAGGAACCAGAATTGGATGCCGCCGATGAGGCTCTTGCTCTTGAACCCAAGTCAATGGTCTGTGACGTCTTCCTAGTCGCGATCGATGATATCTTAAGTGTCGATCAAAGCGCGAATGTCTTTTAAACCGTTCAAACAGGCTTCCTGGCATCACCTACATAAGAATTGTTTTGTTCCATACGCCACTTTTGTCGTTTTTGAGTTAGGAACGGATTCTATTTTAATTTTGGGTGCTCTGGATTCGATTTGGTCCATGTTTTTTCAATCCCGAGATATCGAACATCGATTTTGTCCCATATCCACCAAAATCTACAGTTTGTAGAATTGTTTTGTGCTATAAACCATTTTTTTGCGTTTGGGACAAATTTTCCATACAATTTTTCGCAAATTTTTTGCGAGAATTGTTTTGTTCCATATCCATTTTTTTGTGTTCCACGTGCATATCACGCCGTCAAGAGATAGAGAAAATATTAACAAAGTTGAGAATCGGTTTGTCCTACGTGCACTTGTGTTAAAGAAAAGCTATGTATGTGGGACACTGATCGAAAACAAAATTTTAGTATTCGTTTGTTCCACCTCCATTATAGTTGTGTAGATATTCGCTATTATGAAGATATGAATTCACAAGGACAGCAAACGGCAACGCATAGTTGCAGATCAAAACCGGTATCAAAAGAAAAGAAAAAAATATTTACAAGACTTGCTTCCGTTTATTTCTAATATCAATAAGCAACACTTTAAAACGTTGTTAAATCTTTAGAAACTAAAAATATGTTTATGTAATAGAAAATGTCAATTAAACTTATTAACTGCTTTAATTTTTTTTGTTTTTTTTCTTTTTTTTAAGAAGAATGTTTAATACTAAACACTTTGAATAATTTTCTTATTTTATTGTATTTCTTGCATAAAAAATTTGTTGATGAAAAAGATGAAATCGATTTTTCTTTTCAAAGTTTAGCGTCCAACTCCATGCTTTCTTGCTTTTCAGATATTTTGGATGGGAGTTGCTTTGTGCAATATCCATTTTTTTGTGTTCCGCGTGTATGGAAAAAAAAATAAGTTTCAAAATATAGGAGGTGGGACACAAGTCAAAAAAGTAGACTCTTACGTCAATTAACGTAGCTTGTTAACGGTTAGGCAAAACACTTTTAAAATTGGTAGGTGAACTCTATAAGACTAACTTTAAGTTAAAAAAGTAATTAAAAAAATTTAAATGCGTTTTCTCGGACAAGTGCCAATGGCGTATGGAACAAAGCACTTCTCGGGCGACGATAAGTCGGCCAAAGCCAGACAAATAAGTCCTTTACGATTAATGTGTGACCAAAGACTGGTAAAAGAATGATGACTCACAGTTAGTTTCTGATTGAAAATCTACAGCCTACTGATTAGAGCCGACCCACTGCCTACATCAACGGGGCAAGACGCTTTTCCGAGTACTAGCCATGCTTAAATTTTAAAAACACTGTTTTCATTGTTATGCACTCCGAAGATGGCTTTGTGAAGCCTCCTCCCAGCTGCCGTTCCTATTAAAAGGAAGATTCAGATTGCCCAGGCAGTGCTATATCAGTTAGATTTTTTTCAACGGATAGTTCTTCTGGTTTGAAAACCTAGACCAGTATAGGAGACTCCAAGGTCAGCCAAAAGACATTCAACTGCGCACACAATATAACAGGTTTGGGTATATCAATATTTTCCATTTTCTCCCTTTAACGTCAGCTGTAACTTTGTTTATCGGCAAGGGCTATAGAAACTACGAACCCTGTTCGCATTATTCATTTCGTTTAAGGGGGTTGTCCGCGCAGTGACTATAGTGAAAATCGAATACGTTATACCTTTCCTGATATGTACATTTGTTGACATTTGAAAAAAAATATTTCAGAAAAATCCATACAGTCAAAAACATGTCCATAAAACAAGATGAACGCAGTTGTACAACGCCATCAACCATTTATTCTCGGAATCAACTAACATAACCATGTCTGGACGTGCTGTGGACATGTAAATAACATGCAACATTCAACACATCCAATTAAGAGTCGACCCGCTACTGGTCATCTCAGTGGCCGTCCCATCAATCCAATTCCAATTAAGATGACCCAAAGAAGGCAGTGGGTGTGGGTATGTACTCCTACTGGACTCTTTAAAACTCCATTCAAATGACTAGAATTCCAATTTCGCTGATCCTTGTCTACCGAGTTAACTCAAAGGGCGCCACCCTGCGAATCCTTACAAAATCAGAAAAAAATATAAAAAAATATATACCTACATATAAAAAAAAAAACTGCCAACAAAGTCCCAAACAATTGACCAAAAAACTCTGTGAACGTGTTCATTCACTGCTTCCGCCCACCCACTGACCCACACCGTCCCAGGTCCCAGTGGCCGTAAAATGAATTCCAGCAATCAAGATTACGACACTCATCCGCAACGGCCGACGACGACGACTACGACGCGACTTCAACAGCGTTAGTAACTCAATGGTACACCAGGATCACCATCGCCAGTTATCTCCGAGTCAGTTGGTGTCGCTGGTTTCAGCCTTCGTCGGCCGGCGCGTGTGTATTGTCCACCGCCACACAGCGTCCTCACGGACTCGCCGATTCAGCGCGAGAGTGAGATTGCCAGATAGGGAGCAGCGAGCAGGAGCAGGACATTCCGAAATGACAGTATATTTCCTCCTTTTATTTGCACTTTCCATTTCGTCGACTCAACGCTTTTTGCGTTTACGTTTGTGATTGTCGTTTCGATTTTTATCGCAAAGAGGATATCTTTCACACACAGAGGGACCTCATGCAAGCGTGTGGATATACGATGTCAGGCATTTAAATAAAAAGTGAAAATTCGAAGGAAAAAAACCAGAGACAGAGAGAGGAAAAAAAAGTGCCGAGGATAAATTGCTCCACAGGGACCAGAGAGCACAGTAGATGTAGCATGTAGGCACACTAATCGTCGTCGGCGGCGGGCACGGTCAATGGAAACAAAACGTACAGCCCCCCGTCGTTAGAGGCGGCTCGTTGCTCCAGCTTGTCCCACAAATAGGTCAAAGTCCCTGTTGATCTGATTATTATTAAATTAATGACGCGCTAAGAATTCGGTAAAAGGACATTCGGCGAGTAATAGCGTTTTGGGGGTAGTATGCTGCCTAAGTGGGTTCTTGTTAGCCATAATTAATTGCTTTGACTGCGCTCCCCAGTTTGCTATGTGGCCGACGATAATGTTATTGTTTTTGGCCGATTGTTGCTCCTTTTGTTTAATTTGATTGAGTGCCTGTAGTTACGCATTGAATGGTCGAGGTGTGATTACATCAATGACCGGCGATGACAAAAAACCAACCACGTCGATGGAGACGGCTTGGGGCAATGACAGCCGGATGATTAAGTCATTTGCCTAGATAATGGCATAACGTTGCAGGGCGCCGCAAATTATGGAATACTCGTGTTTCGAAATTTAACAAATCCTGCGACATCGTCCTTGCAAAGGTAAATATGTAGTGAGATTTTGATTGTCTTTCACATCGATAGCTCAGTTTGCTTAGCCTAATAAGTGGGGTGTCCTTCGGGCACGCAACTGCACGTGCAGTTGATACTACACACGTTTACATATGTCTGGCTGGGGATCGTATGATTGATGTTGTAGGGAAAACCAAGCTGTACCGATTTGGCCGCGTCCTATAGAGAAAAAATAAATAAGACCAGGTGACTTCTGATGGGAGATATTTAAATGGCTTCGTTAATGACTGAATTTTTATCGCTCGTGACCAAACAATGCACGCGAAAAGTTAACGAAAATTTCACTTTTATTTGGTCCACAATTTATGAAAATCGGTTTTGAAATGCGGCAGTAAGTCTGCCGAACATAAACTAAGTATTAAATAGACCGTCAGCTCTTACAACGTAAGAGAATTTGCCTACAAGCTGTTTCCGTGTTACTATGTGGCAAAGTATGTGTGCCATGTTAAAGTAGATTAGCCGCCCGCATACACATCCATATAGTAACCTGACAGATGCCTGACAGTTCATTCTGTGGTAACATTGGAAACAATTCAAATAATTCAAATTCGTTATCGGGACGTGTTAAGAAAACAGTGGGTATGTCGTGGTGCATAGGTATACATCATTGACTTATTATAATAATGGACTGCTAGTAGACAACTTCGCGTTGGTGCCAACATAAGCGCTAGCTCTCGTGGTTCGGAGCGGAATAAATTGGAAACTCACTGTGTTAGCTGTTTTTTATTATCAGCTATGATCCATATAGATCATCGATTTACATGCATTTACAACAACAGCACATGATCCTGCTTCTCATCGAGATCACGAATCATGATCTGAAAATTATTTCTACTATTTCCGACTAGGTGGCTTGTTTTATTTGTAAATGTTGGTGTGCCTGTAAACTATAGTCACACAATCACGTTGCCAGACTAAAAAATGGAACACAAAAAAATAAATTGATTTATTTCGCATTCGAATAAACTCCCTGTCCGTATTCCGAGTTATGTTGTTTTTTCTCGTTCTATAAAGGTATGTCCAGACCATCCAAACATTTGACAAACAATTAAATACCTACATGTTCCATAAATATCTCTAAAACACTTATTAAACAAAACAATTTTTATGGTATGTTTTAAAATGTTTCACAGTTACCCAATCATGATGGGAAATAATTTTTGTTTTACAAGTATCCTTGCAGAAAGTGAGCGCTGTTTTTCGATTATTTTTTCTTTTTAAATAAAATAAAAATGCCCA
This sequence comes from Cheilosia variabilis, assembly GCA_951230905.1. Classification (NCBI taxonomy): domain Eukaryota; kingdom Metazoa; phylum Arthropoda; class Insecta; order Diptera; family Syrphidae; genus Cheilosia; species Cheilosia variabilis. The sequence goes on from OX579678.1 coordinate 1,447,552, forward strand.
GAAAAGCTTTGAATACCTAATGAGAAAGTGATTCATTTAATACGATTATTTGAATTAAATCGCGTGTCGCGTGATTGCCGAGACCAAAATTACAAAAATAAAAACTTTACTCGTTGCTAATAATCCCACCACATTATTTTCTTCTAGTCCAAAACAGGATAAAGTTGAAACATTTCATAAACCCTTACCCCCGTATTAATAAACAAATATGCAAAATGTAAGTTAGCTAGTAGACGTCAGATAGCATACAAAAATTTGACGTAACTGCTGAGTAACGAGTTGATAACTTTTACGCAGTGTCTATTAATACGGGGGTTAATAAATAAATTTCAGAAATCTTTTATAAATGTTTATAAAATCTGTCCGATTTGCTTCAGAAACATTTCATAAACATTTCTGAAATGTTTCGGTGGTCGGGACACACCTTAATATGTCAAGATAAACTCAAGCGGGAGCAGCAAATATTGTTCATGTGCTACATATTTGAACATAAAATACTAAATTTGTTTCACAAAAATATATTTAAAAAGAAAAATTATGCAAATTTGATTCAAATATGGTGACACCCCCAACTTTGCAAGTCAAATGACATGTGCCTTGTGTGACGTCACGTTGAGAAGAATATTTGGAAGATGGCTGGTGGCAATATGAAGTTTGAAATACCCTGTATTATCTGTTTTGCTTTTGAAAGCAACTGTTGCCACAATTCCAAAATTAAACTTTTCAATGATCCGTTGTGTTTTATTTTCACGCTGATAATAAAAAACAGCTGTTATTGCGATTAATTATTGAATAAAGATTTAAAATTAAAAAATGAAGTGTTGTACAATTGGTTGCAATTTACAATATGATTCAAGTTTCTCTGAAAAGGGACAAATCTGTTTCCATAGGTAAGATGAGGCAGAAAACTCATTTTGTTTTATTTAAATTGCATTAAAAAAATGTATTTAACAAGGATTGGCATGAGGCGACACGTTGTCTTAATGACCAGTACATTGACAAGAATTTGCTCCAAACATTTCGAAGCAAATTGCTAGAAAAAAACTGGCTTTGGAATGCAATCGTTTCCCGGTTCAGTGCCGACAATTTTTCCTATTTCTTGTAGAACAGAAAAATCAGATTTTATTATTGTAAAATCTTTCCTGAGAAACCCACATAAGGACACAATCAAAATTTGTAAAACTGTCCAGAAAATTGTGTCTTTGTATGAATTACAAAACAAATTAGGGTGCAATAAGATTTATAGCCTGATAATTATAAGTACTTTAAGAAATATAGATGTAAGCACTTTATATGATGAATTAAATTCTCATGTACTTTAACGTGATATTCTTGACAATCATACGAATTTATTGATCAGAAATGTGATTGAAATATACGCTAAAATGTTATTACATCATATTTCTAAAATTAATAATGAAAAACAACATAAAAAACTAATTCGCAATAAATATACGAAAATTGTGCAATTTATGGGACAATGAAAAACGATTTTTTATTCAAATTTCGTTGGTTCCATCTATTATTAATTATTTAATTATTTAAACTAGCACAATTTCGAGATGACATCTATTGTAAACAATGCCGCAACAATTTGAATTTCAACCGTTTCACTTGGCAAATCCACTCACGCCCAATAGGTGGCTCTAGAATTCTATGGAGAAATCCAAGATGGTTGTCATTTTGTTTCACGTATTTTTCGCATAGAACCACGAGCGCTAGTTATGTTGACGTCATTTTCTGGGCAGAGATTGTATGGAAGTGACATTTCACTAGCAGTGCATATATAATAAGTCGATGGATTTCTTTCATTTTACTAAGATAATCTATATAGTACGGGATGTTTATATTTTTGTTGTAAACAATGGATATCGATAAACTATATGAATCATTGACAAAAATTAAAAAAAATTGATGATTGCTAATGATTATGAATCTTATGTATTAAAAGAAAATTGTAAGCAGCAAAACCTAAATGCGTGAGACATATTAGGGTACAAATCAGTAAACATGTTTATTTCCAATTTTGTTTATAAAGTCGAATCCCTCCTTTAACTCGAATTTCCCTCTAACATGAATTTTTCGACCCAATTTTTGCCTTCCCTTCAATTTTGCATAGAAAAGCCATCCTCTAAGTCGAAATCCTTTTACGTCGAAAATCCTTCTAACTCGAACATATTCTTTTGATTCTTGACCTATTACAATATCCTCTAAGACGAATTTTTCGTCTGAAGAAAACAGAATCAAAAAAAAAAAAATCTCCCTCCCGCAAGTGTTGCGTCGCGACGATACGTTGTGTTTCTACATACAATATGTATATTGTATATGTATATGGATTTAGATATGTCCATACATATTCTATTTAAAAAATTAAATGCTCAACATTGCAGGTGCGCAATTATTGTCTTTTTAAAATAGAATCATTTATTGAACAAGTGAACACTGCTACTTGCACATCCCAATCAAAAGTAACTAATTTTGTTCAAAATGTACCTACTTTCCTTTTTTTCACCTTAAATAAATTCGCTTAAAAAAAATATTGTAAATCCCTCTAACTGGAATTTTTCCCGAAATCCCTCTCACTCGAACTAATTTGTATCCCCCGTGAAAATTGTACTTAGAGGGATTCGTCTGTATACACTTTTGAATGTCGTTCTTTGCCGTACATTTTAAAGAAAATACATTTTGTGTCTATTAGACTTTTTTTTATAAATGAACATTATTCATATTCTCGGCTGGCGCAATTTATTTCAAATGTAATTTCATTAATTATGTTAATTGTTAAAAATTTTCTAATAAATTTAATTTGTTTTTTTTTTTAATAAACGGAATCTCCATGAAAAGATTATAATCAAAAACTCATATTATTTCAAATCTTAATATTCGTAATCAATTCTTCTCTTTAAATTCTTTGCCGTTTTTCTGTGGACATTTACGGTGAAATAATTTTTCGCCAAAAACAGCAAACGAAAACAGACACAATAATTATAGGAACAAAAATATCCTTTTTTATTTCACACATTATTCCTTTGTTTATTTATGTTGATTACCTAAATTCGCTATTATACATTTTGTAGAATATTCTACATACATGTTTTCGTGGTGAAATAAAACAACAATTTTAAACTTTCAGAACGCATCCATAATCTGACAGCAACTCACCAATTACACAAACTCTCAGTCAGTGTTCTTAGCACTCTCTCTTTATTTTTCACACGAAGCGTGTTCATTTTTCCCTTTTCACTAAACTCAAATTCCCTTTGTTTTTTTAATGGAAAAAACATACTTTCAAAAGTAAAATTTGTATTGTTCGGAGAGAAAATCATATTAAATTAATCTTCAGTATAAAAGTCGCAGTTGGCTAACTTTTTAATGATTATTTTTTGGTAATAGAAATTGTTGCTTAAGGCAAATCTCTTTTTTATATACATTTAGTGCATTGATATTCATGGTGAAATGTAGTTTGAATGTTTTTCTGTCAGATTATTGATAGTTCAACAATTTTAACATTTTTCCTTTTACGCATGGAAAGTTTTTAAAAAATTTAAAAGGTAGAGATACCACGATGTAGGAACACTGCTGGGTGTCAGTATTTTATTACACCTCCCGCCATTTAGAATTTCTGTTTTTGCTTCACACGTATTCACAAATAAAAAAATTAAGAGATAATTTTCTTTTCAAAATTTGCTGAAGTTCTATTTAATACTTAGTTTATGCTGCCGAAGTTATGTGTCCCAGTGTACTAGTACATCCCCTCTGGTAGAACCAGAATTAAGCTAATGGGTTCTCCTCCATGTTGCTTGCATGCACTATTGTGTGTTTATGTGGTTGCTGTAACTATAGTGAACTTGCACGCTCGCAGCTACATGTAAACTAAAAAAAAAACATCTAAATTTGGATTGATTCGGTGTAAATCCCTGACGTTAAACCTTCCCCTGTTATTGACAACCAGTCGTAAAACCACATTAAAAACAAGCATTAGCACATACGAAAATATCAATAAAATCAATGAAAACCTCGTACATCTGCCATTGCCAAAATTGAGTCCTATTCAACACATTTGCAATGTCAGATTACATAACACTTCAGCGTCAAATAAATTTGGTTCTAAATTTAAGGGCGACATCTAAAGAAAATGTGTTTTAAAAAAATATACTCGCCGGTTGTCATTTTTCATGAAGAATTTCTTCAACATCCTTCCCAATGCGTCACGCGGACTATTTAAATACCACACGTGACGTCAAGTAAACCTCGACAACATTGTGTTGTATGTTTGTATGCAAAAAATTTGGGTAACCGCATGTGGAAAAATCGACAAAAAAATTGGTAGAAATATACCTATGTATTTTGGGGAAATTATTATTAGTCATAAATTTTAAAGGAACGTTAGTCGGGCCAGGGTGGTTGTTAGGGAGCAACAAACGAATTTACCCCTTACACGATTGTACAGATGTTCTTATGCTAATGCAGAGTTTCCCAATTTGTTGTTGCATAGTAGGAACAAACGTGAGCATTGTTCTTAAGTCTGTTAAGGAAATTCGATAGGCAGGCAAAGGATTTTCCTCGAAAATGAGCCGGTGGTGACTTGGATTTCCTTCCTGTTATTTTCTTGGCATCAAATTTTATTTTTTCTTGTCGCAATGGAAGTCATTTCCTGAGCCGTTCTGAAGGCATCTTCCTTGAGCTAAAAGAGTCGCTACTCCCATGCTCGATCTGTTTACCAATGATAACGTTTGCAGAATGGAACACATATTAAAATACAGACATCATCGCCTTTGCCCTTGCTATACATAACTTTACATTATTCCGGCCGTCGTCCATTCGGTTTATTCAAATCTACTTATATGTTTTTGTAGTTCCCTGTCATCTCTTGGTCGCTTACACGAGCACAATCCAAACCAAAACCTACAAAGTGTGGTTTCACTTTTAAATACAATTCACTTGAGGCTGAAGCAACTGCACGCCCAACATGCCATCACCTTTGCATCGGCCCACATGCAAAGTTTACTAATTTCTCCAGAAATATATATAAATGAGTTTCGAGTTCAAACTTTTCGGAGAGCGAACAACAACCTACGAAGCAGCAAGACCACCGGACTTATTCAAAATACAATTTCACTTACAAACTGCTCACAGCTAACCCAACTGTTGACCCAGGACCGAAACCCCATGTCCCTTCAAACGACCTGTGTACACACAGAGCCAAAATCACACCAATACCCCTGTTCTACCCAATACCCACATATCAGCAAAAGTTTCCAGAGAGTTTCTAAACACCCCTTCCAAATACATATGAAATTGAAAAGCGAAAAATTAAACTATAGGAATATGGGAAAAAAAAAAGTAATTTGTACATGGTACACCTACCTGTTCTTGTTTTTTATGTATCTTTCTGTGCAATAACGAGCGAGCTTCTAGAGAGAGTCACCTAACGACGGCACTTGCAGCTACAGCAAACAGTTTTAGCATAAACCACCTCACCTCACCATATCGTTTGGCAAAGTTTATTAAACGTTGTCCACAGCGAGGTCTGAGAGTCATCTGGAAATTGAAACAAATGTCTCTGTCTCGCTCTGTAGCCGGCAGCCATTCGTTTGGGTACAGGGAAAAGCACGTATGGACGTTAGACGTTAGCGTGCAATGCTGTTAATACACGTATGCGAACTATCAAACAAACGCCAAACACAAAACAAGTAATGGAAGGAAACTTTTGTCATTCGCACTTGCACCAGGGATAATTTTCGAAAATAGCTGAGAATTGTATCCGCTCGTTCGGCGGACACCATCGACAGCGTTGTCGAGTATTGGGTGCAGTTCGGGAGAAACGTGCAGCTGTGGCACCAGATGCATGTGCTCGGCTGAATGCGAGGTGAGAATATCGTTCGGAAGTGAAATAAATAATTTATTCAACTAAGCGAATTGAAAAGGGTTTTGTATTTAATAAAACCTACACACGAGTGAGATAGTACGTATGTGCAGTCCACCACATGCTAAGCCTTCATTTAAAATAAATGAGGACTTGATTCGAGTGCCTTTTCCGCAGGAGAATTAATCGTTCATCTTTGTCTGTGATGAATGAAAAAATGTGTAAATTACTTGGAAATCATGTGCATTCGTAATAGCAGGCCTTTTAGGGTTTGCTTCAAGGTTTTGAAAAGGAAAAATGAAGCACAAATACTGTTTAAAAAAAAGTGAGCGATACTAAATCATATATGTGCAGGCTAGATTTTTCAAACTCACAACGGCGAATTTTTCCAAATATCATTTCCCTCCTACCAGAACCCTAGTGGTCTTGACTTAACACTTGTGGAACACCTCTACCGTTCCATGCTACTTTACTCAACTCCACGGGAGAGGGAATCGAAGAATAAGGACTTTCATGTAGATCATTTTTAAAACCAGTTTTGGTTCTGGAAATGGGAGGGTTTTTGACCTCGCTTTCTTAAGAAATTTCGATTTGATGATCGCATACACCTCTCTTTCTTTCAAAAGAGTATTATACGCAGTTATGAGGTGTGCTTAACTCTAACGCTATCGACGTGCACCCACCCACCATCACCAAATTGGAGCTGCAGTCGAAAACAATCATTTTTGCATTTAGCTCAAAATTGATAAAATGAGATCTGTTTTGAACTTGTTGTAGCTCATCCGCTGGACGGAGCAGGAAAAGAATGATAGCTCAAAATACTCAGAAAGGTATTGGGCCTTACCAACAACCAAACAGTAAGCTCGAGTTTAACTTATTTTGAAACTAACTATAGTTTCGACGTTTAATTTGTAGGTACCAACAATGAAAGTAATCGGAACCTTAACTACATCTGACTTTATAGCAAAATTATTACAGTATAACTCAAATGCGGAGTTTTAAAATAATTTGCTGAAATTGAAGAATTTCGTTTAGGGTTTTTTTTTTTTGTAATTAAAATTTTGATTCTACTCAATTTTCTTTAACAGATTTACCAAAGACACTGCTCGATTTATATGGAAAGCAACTGTTTCCCATGCTTGGTTTTCTGACTGTTTCATTGCAGTATTGTAAATTTTGCTATCAATGTATCAATGATATCAGCCAATGGTTTGACACAGTCAATTAAAAGTTCTCGCATTGCCTGCGTCCAATTTAAGCTGCGGCTTTTTTTTTTTTTTTTTATTTCTTTCCAAAAACTAAACTAAGGGTTACAATGATTCTTTTGTTTTTTACTTACATACAACTTACTTTAAAAAGACCATTTTAGTTTTTAGCAAGAAATAGCATAGTACGTTCTGTTGTCAAAATGACAAGACGCGAAAGTACTTTTTTCTCTTTATTTGCTGTCCATTATTTAACAATTCCATTGCACAAACGGACCTAAAAATATTCATAGCATTAAAATGGAGTGGGAAACAGAAGAAGAAGAAAACGCAGAAGAAAACTATTAATGAAATGTCCGATTTGCTGCATAAGACAAACAAAAAAGCTTTATATTTTGAGATTATAACATTTCTAACATGTTTAAAAAAACTTACCAATTCAACTTATTTAATTTAATTCATAATGGCTAGTTGACTTTTCCTCAGACCGACGTTGAAACTTGAATAATGGGTTTCTTGAATTGAAAGTTACAGTCTCGATTATTTTAAATCCAAAGTTGATTATTGGTACACAGTTTATTTTAATTTCGACTATTGCCCTAAGGTCGACTCTAAATTTGGTTGTTAGGCCGGTTGCCTAGAAACTGTTTCAAGTTTCTATGAATTGATTTTGTTTTGTGTATAAAAGTCAAGAATTAAGAAGTGAACTCCAAATCAGAAAGGTTTGAATCCCCTTTTCGAAAGTGCGTCACAATTTAATAGCTTTCAGGGGTAGTATGGTTTAAGCTGGGCTGAGTCAAGCTTGGAAAGACAGTAAATTTTTGTAACTCTGCCTATATTGTAGCACAATTTCCAGGTGACTAATTCGAATCTTCTTGACTGACCCCCGCGTAAAAGCGATCAACAGGCTACACAGCAGTTACGGCAAATTTGTGTATGCTAACTGTACGTGCAGTGGCAATGGTTAGTGTAACGAGGGTTCGCAAGTTCGATTCGATTGAAAAAACAAAAATTACATAATTTTTTCCACTGCGCCACCTTTAGTGAACGTCCGACAAATATCCGAGAGTAAAACTGTCATAAAAGAGCTTCTCAACCTTCCCTTCCATTGGTCCCAGTGGTCCCAGAGGTCCCAGACTGTGAAGACTGTTTTCCCCTTGTAGCAAAGGCAATAATTTTCACCTAAAATCGAAAAAAGTTCCCCCTAAGTGAAATTTTCCTTTATTTTTGTATGAAATTTGAATTTGAAATGATTTTCTTTTCTTTACAAAACGTCAAATCGAGTGAATGCATTCAGATACACAAAAACTTCTTACGTAGATGTTCGATGGGCTGTTTTCTTTCATATTTAGTGTGAACATTTCATTCTGAGTAAACTTTGAAATTTATTTGTAATGGAAATGCGTTTAAGTTTTACTTTTAAGCAATTTAAGTTTCAAAGAGATTTTAAATTTTTCCCCTTTTTTAAGTTTTCCCCTTTTTTACCTTTTTCATTGCAAAAGCGCCAAACTTGGCGCGTGACCAATCTGGGACCACTGATTGGTCCTTAAAATGAGAAACTCGCTCAATACGAATGTTTGTAAGAAGCTAGGCCTTGGGTCCCTACGGACCTGCTGCGCAAACCATTTACTCTATTTTATTTTATTTAATTTGCTAGCTATCCAACTTTTGCACATTTGTGTATTAATAAGGGGGTAAGTCTTTATCGCTATACGGGCCAGCCCGTTCATTTTGTATCAGGCCGGGTGCTGAAAGTATTTCCTTCAAAGGCTGCTGAGTTTCTCGTGCAGTCTTAGAAAGATCGCCGAGTTCTTTAGACTATATCAGTATCAAATGCAAGTGTTTGCACAGTCTTTTAAAGAAGAGATTTCCAATAGAGTGGGCTTGTTAGTTTCGTTCAATAAGTTTGGCTTTAATGCTAAAGAGAACACTAAAATGAGCGTCGCGCTGCTATGGACTTTTCCTGAGATCAAATTGTTCAGAGCTGCTTTTTTCGACCTCCGGCAATACATGCACTTGTTGAGCTATTTCATCATCTAACGCTTTAACATAAAAACTGTTTAAATGCTAGAAGCATTTTTGCTTCTTTGGTCTTAATCGATGTGTAAATTTTTTGGGAAACCAACAATTAAAGTTATTACCAGTAGTTCACGTAAAAAGAAACTTCATCATCTAAATAAGCTGTGAATGCTTACGAAATGTCTAACTGAGAACTATTTGGTACCCTGACAGTTGACTTATATATATAAATTTCGAGAGATATTCGTATCAGACTACCATAGACGGGGCTCTTTTCATCATTAACTTAAACCACTCACTCCGATGTTCCCTCCTACAGAAATGCTTCCAAATTAAAAAAAATGCCTTCGGTCAGTTGCTGCCTTCACAAACTACTCACAACACTACAACGAAATGACGAAACTGATGTTAAACTGGGAAGATTGACTGCCAAGTAATTCAAAATAACGGACTAATTGAAGTCATGGAGTCCACGGTGTTACTTGCCTGTCGTCTCTCTCAAAACGTCATCATTCAGTGACTTCCCCGAGCTACACACATTTCCATACAGTCCCATTGCCCATTTCTTTGCTCCTCTGTCTAACACGAATACCAGTCGCATTCGCGGTGGGATGGGGTGGGATGCAATTTCGATGAATCCGTCCAATTCGTGTTCCACAATAACTCTTACCATTACCACTCGCCGAACAACTCCTCTCGCCCTATCTATCTCTGTAAGTTTTGCCGAAAAAGTGCACATTTTGTAACGAGAAAACGTATTCCAATTCATGAAACATGCATGCGAGTGCAATGCATTTTCGCCATCTTCCTGCATACATTACACAAACATACACACACAGCGATCCACTTGTATCTCCGGTGTTGTGCAAAAGCACGAGCAGGAGCAGCAGCAACCAGCAATATTATCACTATGTCGTAACCGGGTCACGTTTCGTTGGAAATAAATGTTTTCATTGCTGGTATCTATTGTACTTTACAGGAATTTCCTTCTGCTCCGGCTCCAGTTACTGTCTATGTTTCGAACTGTGTACCCGTTTTAAAAATGGTTCAAAGAGGTACCAATGTGTATTTGTCCTTTTGGATAGTTGATTCCTTCGGCGGGGTTAAAAACACTGCAACTGCAGTTAGTGAAGATAGAGCACTCTCCATCTTGTGCATGGAAATGGGTTGGCCATGTAGTTGTAGGTATACGCGCGTCAAAGGACGAAATTATTTACAAAATAATATGGTTGTCGATGCGCAGCGCAAATGAATGTTACGGGTAATAGAAATGAGATTTTGTATACGTAGCTCGTTTAAAAGGAGGAGAAATTGATTGATTTCCAGTGCTGAGATTGAAATTTTGAGATGGAGTGTAAATATATCTAGAGCTGCAGACTGCATGCGTTCACAATAGTGTTACCCAAATGTTGTCAGCTCTGCTTTATTTGATTGTGATGTTTTGCACTGTATCCACTTGTGAGTGAGTGGGAGTCACAGTCGTACGTGAACGAGTATTATTTTAAGTCTAGGACGGTATCAATTCGATTGATTGCCGCTCCTGAAATACTTCATTTCAAAATTTGAATTTTTTTCAAGTGAGAGCCGAATTGCCATTTGCCTTTTAGTCGATCTGACTTAAAGGATATTACCAAGCTTAAAATAAATGCAACTATAATTCGAGCACTTGAGCAAAGGTATCCCTTATAATTGTGTCTGAACGTGCTTCTAGTTGTTGGCTCGGAAAACCTGGTTTTGTTGATCTAAGTGGGGACATCGGTTCTGAATTTATTTCAAACTGTCGTACTCCGTCACTGTAGATGCTCCCTTGTAAGCTACCCTACCAGCACTGGTCTCTCTTTACCAATTCTTACATTCAATTCCAAGATTCATTTTGTGTCATATTCCGTGCATATCTTTCTAATTGGAGCCTAGAGCCAGTCTCGGCCAAATTACTAAATCACTCGGGACTACTCTGGCGTATACGCAACATAATTTTTCCTCTATAGAACCTCAATGCAATTTGCTTCCACTCCAGATTGCGATTGCAATCAAAAATATTTCCCTGCGCATTCCTAGCCATCATGGAGGTCCTATGCTTAAGAGAAGAACTCGCCCAGGTGCGGTGCTCTGCAAATTACGACTTTGTTGCACTGATTTTTCTTCATCTCATCATTTATCTACCATAACTTTAAAATGTTTTATTTTGATGAAAAATTACTATTACTCTGCCATTGTGCATCTTTTCACCCGCTCCAATACGAGAGCCCCATTTATTTGGACAGAGAGATCCCAAAGTGGATATTTTTCATAATCATCCCCCGCAATGACATTGCATGCGGTACAACTACCCCAAGCACGGGCGAAAATAAACTGAGAACCCCTATTATTGGTCCCAGAAGCGACCGACTCTGTTCCTCATTAATCTAAATTTCCCAACAAGAAGGAGAAAAATACAAAACGACAAAGACGAGCGCCAACGAAGAGAAAAGGACGAAATACACACAAGAAAAATAATAACGACGAAAAATATTCCCATATGTAATTAAAACTTTAATTTCAACACTAGACTCCCTGTTTAATTATGGGACTTGTTGTGCAGCCGTTGCTGCAGCTGCTGCTGTGTCGCTGGGGCTATTGGTTGTGGTAGTGGTGGTGGTTGGTGATGGCGATGGCGTGGAGCACATCCTTTTCTGAACAAACCCAACTGCATGCCCCGTCACTGTGCTTTGCACAAACAGAAATGCCAAAGGGACCTTTCCGCTTGGTTTTTGAGCGACTGAAATGAATGAAAAATAATAATAACTTCGTTTGACCATAGTAGCAGGATTTTTTGATACACAGAGCAAAGCCATTCACACACACACATACAGATGCAACCGCTTTAAACTAATTTGCCACTTCTTCACTTCCATGTTGCACCATGTCCACTCGGGCACTTGCCCGGTCAGCAGTTTTGACGAAATGTCAGCGAACGCTGTTGCATTTCTGATGAAAGGTCTCTAGTTAACCTAAAAAAGGCAATTTGCAAGTGGGACTGACATCGGCGTATTAGATTTAGATCCTACGCATGGGGTAGTAGAAACTTTTTTTTTTTTTTTTTTGTAAGCAGAGGATTATTTTTAACTGGAAAATGTGTGGGCGAATATCCAAATAAATAAATAATCACCCAAAGTATCGGCTATTCATGAGCTTAAGTGCCTCCGGTGCATATCAATTTTAATGAGAGCTATTGGTATTCCCGAAGGCAAGCAGTGACACAAAATCCATAGCCACTTGATACTTTTCAGACATATCCCGTATTCCGTTGATGAGACAGCAATTGGAATTAATTAGGCAAAACTTGCCTGCGGTGCGGGATGTCCTTTAAATTTCATTATTGCTGTATGGTAATTGCGGGATAATTCGATTCATGTCATTAGTCAAATTAACGGACACTCATATGATGCAGAGAGAGGGAGGACTTGTGGGCTGGTGCGAGCTAAATTTTGTTACAAATGATTTGCTGCCAGTAGTTAGTTCAAAACAAGTGCCAGTAGTGGACAATAAGTAATAGAAAAGACAATTTATATGCAATTTGATTTTAAAAAATTAGGGGTGAAAGCAGGATGAGTGGCTCTAAAACAAGAATAGTTTGTTTTCAGTTTATATGCGGTGCAGCTAAGAGAGATCTAATGGGCAATTATTGGGAGCTACTGAAATCCAACTTAAAAAGGTAGTCTAAGTATGTTAAAAGTAAAAATGGCAGTAGATCGCCATAGAAGTACATTTTAATTCAGTGTTCGACCCAAGACACGCTGCCGAAGCCAAAAATCGTTCTCTTACTTTGAACAGGGAGAAAACTGTTTGTACCGGATAGTCTCTGGTACCACTGAACCGATTTCCAAAATTCTTTCACAAGTAGAAAGCACTTTACCTGGGTAATGCTATTGGCTATTTTTAACTATAATTTTTGTTATCGGCTGCGAAGATAACTAAGCATATTTATGGCATACCTGAGAGTTAGGACAGCTTGGAAAACTATTGGAGGAAAACTATTCAAGATGACATTGGAGAAGACCCTTAAATACGTTTTACATAACGTTTAACATGGCATAGAGGATCTAAGCCGGCAGTAAGCTCACACACAAAATTGTCGAAACCAACCCTCGTGATAGTGCTGAAACTACTCCCACTCGACTTCATAGAAGAGGAGAGCACATAGGTACATCCAACCAAATCAGTGCACTGTTGAAGTACAGATCTTAATGAAAGGTTGCTTTCAAGGCAGGTGGGAAATATCGCACTCTAGGTAAACCATAGACGCTAAGGCATTTTAAATTCTACGTCACATACACCGGAGGACAGAATCTAGAAATAGTGGAGCGAAATATTAAACATCGAGTGCTGGGGAAAAATCAAGAATACAAAAAGTTAATTTAAAAAACCAAAAAAACCCGACAGCCTAACAAATATATGAGTATTGAGTACCTTCCGACTGAATTTGTGAATGTGTCTTATTCTAATCTTTTTAATTCTTTTTTTTAGTCTTTTGGTATCTTAAATAAACTTTTTTTAGTTTTACTACTAAGCGAGGGGTTGAGGTTCGAATCACGAAAAAACCAAAAATTCCAACTTATGGTTTTTTCCGCTGCGCCACCTCTCGCGAACGTCTGACAAACATCCCAGAGTATAACTGTCATGAAGAAGCTTCTCAATTAGCCGTTTGGACCCGGCATAAAATTGTAGATCCCTTCCATTCGTCCCAAAAATGACGAATGGTTGTGAGAAGCTAAGCCTAGGTATAATAGGATAACTATTTATTTTTAGTTCTAGCCTATGACACTCCTGGGAAGAACACGAATCTAATGACACCTCACTCTTCAAAATCGGCCGAGCCGTTCAGACTACAAGGCGTCACGTAGGAACGGACATAGGATACGCGCGTGTCCAGTCGGATAAAAAGAACATCCGAGACAGTAAAATCAAATGGCGGTCTGTTTATATTTTAGCTGACCGCACATACTCGTATGCTCAATATTTTTCGATATGGTTACTTTCAAGTTTGAAATTTTGGGGATAAAATATTTTTCCACTAAATTTTGGAGTCGCGCATTCGCTGGATAAAAAAACCCTCACCTTTAGACCGTAAACCCTCGCACCTGTGCACCACCTACTTTTGCCTTAAAAATGTCTGATTATTTTTCTGGAATACATTCTTTCCGCAAAGGCTTAAGAAACAATAAACTGTAGTATTGCCTCTGATTACAATATTTCAGCTTTTCTAAGTTAGGCTTGCGCCAACTTACCATTAACAATTCTAACTAAAAACAATTCAGAAGTGTTCTATTTTCCCCTCCATCCCCTCATTAAGAACAAATAGTTCAATATAAATATATGACAACTTATATACTCCCATTTCACATACACATACAAGCGGCATGACCATGCGTCCCCTCGTCTTGTTTTGTGATAGGTATTTAATCACATCACGCGCCTTATAATCAATCAACGGCAACAACATCCAGCCCTATTTTAATACACTTATCAATCAAAAAGTCTCAACACTATAACATGTCAAAATTCAAAATTAATACTTTCGTCACTTTTTTTTTGTATTTTTTTATTGTGCAACGCCGTAACGTTTCCTTCTTCGATATGTCCCTTTGCAGTCATAATCTGCGGAAGCCCATTTGTGCTGGTACGCTAGTACAGCTGGCAGCTCTTAAAAGGGTATGGGAAAGTTTCCGAGCTAGTGAGAATGGAAGGATCCCTCGTGGAATACGTGTGTGTGGGCGCGCGCATCGGTGTGCTTCAGAGTGTGTATTCATTTATCATCTATTATAAATGAAGTGAAATATCATAGCGAACAGATGCACACCTGCACCAGTTTTGTTTCAAAGTTCAGCCTCTTTAACCATGCGACTAGGGATGCCTGCTTCGTCTACGTCCTCCGCCCCCGTAACGAAAATTGAAAATGTGCTGTCATCAAGAAAATCAATTTATGTGCATGATAAGTGAAAAACTTTCACCATAAAACTATAAAGTTGTTGGCGTTTGACGTTTGCTGTGAGTGCTGTTCGGTGCGGTCCTTTTGAGGGGTGTATCTGAATAAAACTTATGGTGCGGATAGGAATTCCTTAAAATGACTTTGTATGACGCCGGAAGACAGCATATAGTTTATGGGTTTGTGTCCATAAATTGAATTCAGAGTGTGGGATGAATAATTGACACAGCTGGCAATTAACCAGAGGATCCAGAGATTTGTTTTATCTGATAGGCAGTTTGCCTTCGCCCATCAAAAATATTAAGCCTCTCTTCAAGGACCCCTGGAGCGATGCCGTCCAACTACTCGTATAAGACATAAATCAGTGAACTTGGTCTGGTTCCTACCACAATAATGCTGGCATATTTGCCTGTAGTGAGGAAGTTAAAAAAAATGTCTTCTGACACTTTTAATGTCCATTTACATTCTAAGAGCTTTGGATGTAGCCCTAAGCGGCCCCTAAGGTCCCTATCTTCTATTAATGAATCCAAATATAAGGGGCTCTCCCTGAATTGATCGTAAAAAGTGAAGTGGCGTCATGTCAGTCAAATCTACACAGCACAACGGTGCTGTTTGTGGAAACTCCCATACACAGATTAAACGACAACCGCATCACATTTTGTCGGCGCAGTGGCTTAGTGGTTAGTGTGTTGGGCTACTAAGCAAAGGGTTCCAGGTTCGAGTCCCGACAAAAACCCAAATTCCAACTTAAGGTTTTTTTCCACTGTGCGACGAGCCTCTGACAAACATCCGAGAGTATAACTGTCAGGAAAGTGCTTCTGAATTGGCCGTTTGGATTCGGCATAAAATTGTAGATCCCTGCCATTCCTCCCAAAAACTAAAAACTCACACAAGACGAATGGTTGTGCGAAGATTGGCCTAGGGTCCCTACGGACCGGTTGCGCCATATATTTATTTATTTATTTTTATTTTTTTTAACAAATTATACAACACAAGTTCGCAAGATTGACTTCAGACCAGCCAAAAGAGTGAAGGTCCAACGGCTGAGGTGGCTGGGTCATGTAGAGCGAATGGACGTCAATGCTCCGGCCCAGAAGATCTTCGAATCCACACCCGAGGGACGGCGCAGTAGAGGAAGACCGCGACTCAGGTGGCGCGCGCAAGTGGAAAGGGACCTTAACCAACTTAGCGTGCGAAACTGGAGACAGCTGGCCAAAGATCGTGCTGGCTGGAGACGCTTGTTGGTTGAGGCCCAGGTCCACCTCGGACTGTAGCGCCACCTTAAGTAAGTAAGTAAGTAAGTTCGCAAGATTCGTTGGAAACATTGTAATTGGAAACGGTAAGTTTGAGAAAAGGTGTCATAAAAACTACCAATACGGGTATAGAATTTTGCTAAGCAAATTTCGGAAATTTAATTTGAAAAAGATGTTTCCTGGTTAAAATTTCAAAAAATGTTCAATCATTCTACGATTAAGGTAAACAAACACTTTTTGAACATAACTTTCCTTCATTTACAAGATCCTTCCACGACGGAAAGGAACAGTGCGCACTGTAGAGAGTATTGGAAGAGTGTGGAAAGTCGTCTTGATTCGCCTATTATTCGTCGGCTTACAAGCAAAACTGACCAACTGCCCAAAATTCTATTTTGTATTATAATAGAAAAGCATGTAGAAAATTCTGCCAAAACTGCCTATCTGATATTTTTCCTAGAAATATGCAAAGCATTTAAAATTGTTGGTTGACTATCTGCCTTTGTGCACAAGAAATTCAGGAAATAAAAAACTTGTTTTGCGTTTTCCCACGAACTACGTTTTTGCAGTTAGTCAGTCAAAGAGCCTAGCACGATGGCGGTCGTCCAGGCCGACAAAGTAAGCTCGTTCGTATACTTACATTTGGTATAGAAACTTACCTTTCAAATGCATTTATAGATCCTTTTTAAATTTAGACATTTAAGTACCTTCAAAGGATAATACGCTATCTCGTTCATAGCAACTTTATAATTTTTGTACCTGGTTCGACTCGAGATCACCCAAATGAAAATAATTCTTGAACTCACTTTCATCAAAAAAAATACTTGAAATTTATGTTGGAGCTTCCTTTTATAGGACAAATTTACCGAGCAAAACTAAACCCTCATTTTAGTTGCAAAATATTCACGTACATGTTCACATAATAAATATTGAACAAGTCGCTGAAACACGCACATTTTTCATGGCAATTTCAACTTCACCGAAGCGATTTTCAATGTGGATTTTCGAGCCCGCCACAATCGCTAATAAACACTAACAGTGATTCATAAAATTTACAACCGCTCCGTATGTTACCCACGAAACACTGATTTCATCCGCCAGCAAGCAGCAACAAAAATGAAACCTCGAATCTCATTTTCATTCGCATGGATTATTATGATGGACATCCGTGCGTTTAAAAGTGGATAAACTGCTGCCATCACTATGAGCCGAAAAAATATCAGCAAGCAATTGGTGACGGCCATAAAAATACCACCACCAAAACCAACAACCAACATCCACTCCTCAGCGCGATGGCGGTTAATCTGGTTCCCCCCGATGACAGACTGCTTTGCGGGTTATTTCAAAAATTTATCGCTTTTAAGTTTCCTTAAAATACTGTAGTCGTCGCGTTGCGATGGCACATAACGCATGAAGCGTTAATATATCGTAATAAAGATTACAAACGGCCGAAACGTGAGCGGCTTTCCAATTGGAACACGGAACTGCAAGGACCGCGACTGGGGAAGCATTAAAGCGGCCCCTGTCGGTTATACTATTGAGCATAACGTACAATCGTTCTAAAACACATGAGCCAGACTTTTGCACTTAAAAACAGTCAAACCCATCAGCGCCGCTGGAACGTCACATACGAACTTGTTGTATATAGGTATATGCCAAAAAAAATAACATCACGTCGTGCCGTGTCGGTAGTCCTGGATGGTTATGCCACGACTACGACCTTCGACTAGGTATCGAGTTGAACATGGTTTGCCAGCAGTGCCAGAGATAAAATAAATTACACGAGTTAAATCATCGCCATCACAGGATCAGGTCGTCCTCGACGTCGTCGCACCACCATAACTTTGTACCAGCCGCACGAGACGGAAATGTGAATTGACGTGAGCATCAAAACACAACTGTCCGGCCCGCCGACAACCAGCCATTGCATAATGCCTGTCAAGGGGGTGGTTACGCGCGGCGAAAGGTGTGACACCGAGGTGAAGTGTCACGCCAAATTGTTTTAACGCAATAAAGGGGCATTCTGTGATTTTTCGCAAGGGCTACTGTTAAATTTTTAATTTCAACAACTCTTCAGCGACGAAACAAAGCAACCCATTCAAAAGGCCGTTTTGATGGAGCGCCCTTAAAGGGTTCCACGTTTTGTCTGCCGGAAAATAATTTATAAGTTGAACATTTTGACGAGGGCCAACGCCAAGCACTGATGCAAGAGACTGCTCACCCAGAGTGCTTGGATTCTATTAAAATAATAAAATTACTTCCACACCGAAAAACTATGAAAAGACAGTAACTCGATGGCCCGGCCAGGCTCTTCCAAATACCAAGTATACTGATGGCCGGATTACAAAAGCAAAAAAAAAAAAATAGTGAAATGGAATAAAAATGCAATTTTGTGAAATACGTTTTTGTTGCATATCTGCCCAGTAGAGCGAACAGAAAATTAAAACTTATGCTATCTCGCTCGACGTAAGATTCAAGTGTGTGCGAGATGATGATGATGATGCTTCTTGTTTATCGGATGCGAATGCAATTTAAGTGTTGTGAAGAATGTAGGAAAATCCCGACTTGACCCTTTTGGCTTTACGGAGCAGGATGCACTTTGATCCGACCAGTGGATCACTTGTTGTATGTACGGAATTCTTGAAGAACATGCTACAGTTACCGAATGTTGTTTTTGCAGTTGCAGTTATGTATGCAAATTGTGTTTAATGGTAAGAGTGCTCATAGCACTCGGCAAACATAACAGGAGGTAAATTGGATAATTAAATTGGGGTCTTGTCGAATGTAAGTACGGGTATTGGTGGTGCGTTACCTCATAGTTTGAAAACATCATTACCACAACTGCATAACTGGATTATGTATGAAGAAGTTCCCTGAGATATTGCATTACTTGATCGACTTGGAGGAGGCTTCGGTTGTGGCACTGGGGAATATGTGCGTCTGTTAGATGTATAAAGGGGTTGCAGTTAAAGGAGTGAATGTGAATAAAGAGTTTTTCGTATGCTGTGAAATGCTCCTCTTGAAGTGAGTGTCAAAGGTATAGGATTACGCATTAGGGATTCTGCGAAAATTAAATGGAAGGAAATTCCATTTGATGCAAAGGAAAAGTTTGGCACAAGCAGTGAACGTGTGTACGAATGACGCGGTTCGCTTATTAGTCAAAGATTTAACTCCAGGCGAAGGATCCTACACTACATCTGAAGGTTTTTTGTGCAGAGATCCACCTCTCGAGAAGGACTGATAAATATCCGAGAAGGCAGGAATAAAACTGTCGAGGAAAAGCTTTCTTGTTCAGACTTTTCGACTTAACATAGAACTGTAAGCCCCTTCCATTTATCCCACAAATTAATACTCAAACAGGAAAATGTTGTCCCAACTATCCGTTGATTGTTTTTCATTTATTTACTAGGCGGGGACCATTTTTCGATTTATCATGCCAAATTGACAGAACGAAAGACTTGAAACATGATACAAAATTTAGAAAAAGTAAAACTTCACTATTGTTTTTTTTTTTTTTTAACCAATATGCTCTTTCAATATTCTCCACTACCGGGTATAGCCCTCAATTAAGGGATGAGGTCAACCTTTAAGTGCTAGATTTCCGACCGTCCAAAAAAAACTTCACAATTTGCGGGGAATATGAGATTGCCGCTTAGAAAAACAGCCCAAAAGGAGTTGAATAATTTTATATCGAATAGGAAAATCAAGCGCTATTCAGAGAAAGGTACAAAAAAATATTCTATATTTTTCAAGGTATTTGGCTTAGACTCAGGGAACGGGGGTACGCCTACGTTTCCTGTATGGCAAAATAACGCAAATTAATGTGCGTTTATATTTAGCACCACCTCATGGAAGCACAAAATATCAACTAAAATAACGGGGAAATAAATTCAGTTCAATTTTAAATGAAGCGGGGAAAACAGATAGTTCATTGGAATCGTAGTTTATTGTAAAGGGTGGCCAGATATCGACGATACTTTTTCCATTAGTTATGTTTCATTAGCTGTCAAAGTTACCATTGACATCCAGCTGTCAAAATATTCAGTAAGGTTTGCGATTTCATCGTACTTCGGCTGCTGAACGTGCGGAGATTAAAAAATAAAAATATTGTCGACATTCCTACTCATTTGTAAATACTCAAATGGCCCTACTAATAATCATTTTTGACCTTCTCCTTTTGTAATTTGTAGGTCACAATATGCAATTTTGTATGGAAAATTTCGCCATTATGAGATCGAAAAGTTTAGTCACTAAAAATTATTAATAGTATCGCGGAAAATGAATTTCGTTTTCATCACAGTTTCAGTCTGTGTAGGCAATTCGAAGCAACGTCGGAAAGTTTGAGCGTGAGTACACTCGTTTCGACCCTAAGCCACCAACCAGACAGAGATTGGTGGGGATTAAAGAAAACTTAGCCGCCGTAGGAGCCAGTATCGAGGAAGACCAGGAAATGCCGACTCGGTGAAGTTTAGATCAGCTGAATTGCGCATCGCCAGAGAGTCAACCGACTTATTTTTCGTGCAAGAATTAAAGACCGACGACCACAGACATTTTTTTGTGGTTACATCACTGAATGATGTAAAATTAGAAACGGACATGTTTTCTCTTTTCTTTGGCTGTAAGGATCTCTGCAGAGTGCTCCATTTGGTTTACTTTCCATTCAGTCGTGTTGTTTCTCTTGTTTCATTCCGTTGTGCTCACAACATGTCAAATCAAAAACTCTTTATTTTGTTAATTATCATCTAGCTATGCATGTGCAAATAAATCTCCAGAAGTCGGCCTTCTTTTGGTTCATAACTTATTAAATTCCGTACGGAAATAACGCCAATAACGCAATCGGTACACCAACAAAAAGTGTACTTTGTCAAAATAAGGATTTAAGAAGGACTGTCGCAAAGGATAAAACAACCTTTCTTGAAGGAATGTGTCTTAAATCAATAGTGCGTGTGATTACAACCGCCTAATGCTGGTCGAAAGTCAGCTCGATTTATAGCTGGCTACCTCCGGTGGTTTCTTTGGATTCAAAGGTTGTTTGGGCAAATCGTTGGTGACCATTTGCACTGTATATGTCGAACTTATGTTTTTAATATCAATGTATAAACATAGTCCCTGTGGCAGCTTTTACTCTTCAAACTTTGCCGAAGATCAGAGGCGGATTTTCGCCTGCATTTATCCAGAGTGCTGTTGTCCAGCTTTGCCTCAGTTCATGTTTCATCGGTCCAAAACTAGACTTAAACTAAACTCATTCCGATGAGCCCTCCAACCCCTAGTTAAATACAGTTTGATAATAATCATTTCACTATTAGTAAGTAAACGCTGGCCCAATTAAACTGATGCAAGGCATCCTTATCTAAAATCGTAAAGTCCATTTCTTATTTACAAAACACCATCCAAAAATGTAGGTCCTTCCTCGGCTGAAGGCCAAACTCATTCACATCATTCGAAACGAAAAGTTACACAAATGGAATGCTTTAATCAATTGCTTCCACATCGAAACCGTTTGCTTACAATGATGAAGTTGTGCTCGAATTTACTGTCGGTACAACGTGGCGAATACGTAACAATTTTGGTCTAGGGCGAAGCTATTAATTTTGCACAGCACAAAGAAACTCATATTTGATAATAATCCAAAGAAGACTTCCCTGCTGGGTTCTCCTATAATATTAACGAACGCTGTACATAGTTATGCCAAGGATAAACCAATCAAATGAAATACGTTCCGCACGTCTCAAGTGCATGTTGGGGTTGCCATGGAGAGCCAACAGAGAGCCAAGCAGAAAACCGTAATATCCTAAGCATCCTTTGGCCATAAAGTTGACTTTGACACCGCATTGCAATTTCTCGAATTGTATATTTGAACCCATCCTTGCTATGGCAACTGAAACAGTGTATTTTTAGAAAATCAAGTCCCTCATAATTGGAAGCAAGGATCGCAGGCGCCCCAAGGAGAAATTTGTGTACGATATCCCATTCAAAGAGCGAGTCACTTGTTCCCCCCATTAAAGTATTGATTAATGTGCAAAGAAGACATCGAAATTAATGATGCTTAAATATGCAGAAAATTAACCCAGTTCAATTTGACGCATGGGAAACTTTTACACTTTGTATAGGTGACTTATTTACTTATTTACAACTGTAACACCCCAGCGGCAGTTAATCCCATTTTACTTACCTTGGGGTGGTTCTTTAAATAAAACAAACCTGCCGAACTTTTTAACGAAGACATTTATTTATTTTTATTTTCTTTTTCCTAACAGGATTAAGCTCATTTATATAATAATAAAATGAAATGCTGGTCCTTTCCCATCTCGGTAAGAGCACGGCCAGTGAAACTATAAAAATGAGATAAGTTCCCACAGAATGTCGCGCATCCTAATGCGAGAGTGCTGCTGGCTTACAGCACTTGTTGATGTTCGAATTTTTTCACAATTTATTCAAATTGTATGGCATAAGATCGAATTTAATTCCGTTAAAAGCCTTCGTTTTATAGATTTGGTTTGGATAAAGTGGGTGAGCGGTGAGTATCTCAAGTCGATAAAATTGATTGAAGTGTTCAACGTGGGGAAATATGAAAGTGAGTGCTGGCTGAGTTATTAAACGGGCCGTGGAGTTATGGCATCAATTTGCAAATGCTTATCCCTATCCCCCAGTATCAATTATTGTTAAATATTTTAAATGTATTCCTTCCATTTGTCAGTCATGTAGCACATAACGCTGCGACTTGCCGGAGTTGCTTGGCACTCAATACGTGAAAAACTAGTTGCTGTCCGAGTGGAAGTGGAAACGCTTCCTTAAGACGTTACCTACGAGTAGGTGAGCATAAAAAAGAATATTCAACAACTTGAGCTAGCAAATTGCTTTGCATTTATAGCAGTGTACACTGCTCACATGGGGATAGGGGACAAGATTCTAGAGAATTTCAAGTGCACGCCGAGCCGGAAGTTGATATTTTACTATTTTACGAGAGTATTTTTATTTTATTTTGCACTTTTAGACGGGTTAAAGTTTACACCCGGACTTAAGTGAGTTTAACCCAAAAACTATTCAGTCATTAAACCCGAATATAAACCCAGTTTTTTAAACTTGACAGCGGGGACCAGTAAAAATACTTTAACTCGGGTTAAAACTCAAATTCATAATATTGGCATTCCTTCGTTCGTAGGGCGCAGGAAATAACAAAAGTAAAAAAGTGAAATAGAAAATATAAAAGTTAGCTTAAAAAACCAAAAAAAACCCGACTGACTGTAAAAAAGATTTAAAAAGATATGAACAAGACGCATTCTAGTACCTATACCTGACTAATTGGCAATCGGAGACTATATATCTCCACAGTCTAACAAATATATGTATTAGTATTTTGCCAAATAGGTAGTTATAGTCAGTATTGCCAGATTGGGCGCTTTGTAGTATTTTGGGCTATCTTTTTTTTTTTTAAACCATAGAAATTTCTTCAATGAGCGCCCAACACAAATTTGGGCTACATATCTTTTAACAAGTTTTGTGTAAATTTTGTTTGTTTTATTTCTTCACAACACTACGAAAAAGAAATATTTTCGAACAAACCCGCAATTTTAAAACTTGGCAGCACTTTTGCAGTCAAGTGATATCGAACAGTCGGATAACTTGCAGTTTGATTTGCCACAAGCACACAAGCCACAGAGGCCAGTTGCAGAAGGTAGTGAGAAAAATACAAAAAACTTAAATTAGTACTTAAGGAATTGGGAACATTTTCAACGATTTTTGGGCTTCTTCCTGGTCAACGACTTTGGGCTAAATTTTTTTAAGGTACTTAAATGCGTCTTGTTCATTTATTTTTTTTTTTAGCCTATGACACTCCGGGGAAGAATACGAATATTATGATACCTCCCTCTTCAAAATCGGTCAAGCCGTTTAGGCTACAGGGCGTCCCTTAGGAACGTACATAGGATACGCGCGAAACACATAACCCTCCCTGTGTCCAGTCGGGTAAAAATAGCAAGAAGGTGAAAAAATTTACTTTATTCGTGAAATGTATGAAATGTTGATGTCGTCTGAAGTCGGAGTGCTGATGAAATAGCAGTTGTTGGTACAATCAACGACGGTCGTCGGTTGGGGTCTCATTTTCATTTTACGTTTATTTATATTTTTCCGCATAATTAATGCATCTAGGAATAAAACTGGACACATATCCAATCAAATAAAATTAAAAGTGACAAAAAACAAAAACATTTTTTTTTTTAAATTTGACTTTCCGTAAACTGTTTTAAATCCGTGTTTAAACCCATTTTAAGTCCAGCGGGCTTAATGCATGTTTTTATATGAATATTATGGATATAGATTTAAATTGTCGGGCTCAAAAAAGCGGATTAAATGGTCGGGTGTAAAATTAACTTAAACCTGATTTACACCCGGAGTGAATAATTTATGGCCGTAAGAGATCAGAACAAATTGACTGAGCAGAAACGGTATTCAATTGAACAATCCCCGGCATGTTGAATATTAGCTTCTGTTCAGACAAGAAGGGGATATGTAATTTTGCCGAAAAATCCTCATAAATGACTACGGAAGAGGTTCTCATAAAAAGTGATGGCGGTCTTAATGGAGTAGGGACGATCAATGTGGGTCGTTTTTACCTTTTTTGCAGAGCCGGACTATCCCCGGAAGGGAAAGCAAATGCGTATCCTAGGAGGTCGCTTGCTAATATTATTTTATGTTATTTAAACATCAAGGAACTCTTCTCTAGCAAATTCTCTGATAAAAGCTAATACCACTGCGGTTCGATGGGCTTCCCTGTCCAGACCAACTGCACATACGCAATTTGATTCGTAGAACGGTTTAAAAAAACTGTCTGAGTGGCCTGTCCTCGGCTTGATGCCTCGGAGTTCCTTCAATGAAATGCTGTTCGAAATGGTGTCTGTCAACACGTGGCAGATTTTTAAACCTTGTCCAAGGAAAGAAGAATAGTTTGGTAATTAAAAATGTTTTTCAAACCCACTTTGTGTCTTTGCTATTTAATAACGACATTTATGGAAGTCCTTTATTTGGAATTTTTTCAATTTCAATAAGTGGAACAAAATGTATACAAATACAAGACCGATACCAACACACCGCTAGTCAGCAGATGAAGTAAATCCTACCAAACGTTTGTCCCTTATTTTGCAGCGGGGAGTATGCAATGCCATATTTTTTTCGAGGTGATGCCATGTTATCAAAGCGCCCAACACTGTCTGCAGTCCCCCCATTGCGAAAGCATGTCTCTATGTGTCCGCCTGCCTTGTTGTTGCTCTCCTCAGTCTTAAGAGAAATGAAAAATGAATTTTTCGAATATGTGACATGTTTTCCTAAACCCACCCATACACACATACACGCCCGCCTTGGCTTAGAGCAAAGGCAAAAATAAAACAATTTACATACAATACTACACACATCAATCCAATCTGTCAGAATGAAAAATTGCTCCAAGTGAAAACGAATATACAGTCGGTCGTGTATATTAAGTACATGATAGCAAACGCTGAAGTCTTTTTCTTAGAGCTCTAGCTATAGTCGATATAGTTAGTCCATACATTTGAATGGCTTGTCCTTTGTTCCCAGAGGTCAAATACGGTTTTCTGAAGGGGATACTTATATAATCGCATGATTAAATGTAAGCTGAAGAGACTCTAATTGGTCAATTCTATGTGCAAAATTAAATTGATTATATTTCATATTTGTGTCGTTTTCTGCTTCAGAATTCAGACATTGAGCAGCTGACACGAGCTGTGCTTGTCAAAGGAAATTCATTTCCCTATTCAGGAATCATAAATATCCCATGATGCTAGTGGCATTCGATAAGATAATTGAATTTCCCTTTGCTGCGATTTTGTAATTGAGTAGTGCTATTGGAGGTCAAATAGTTCTACAGTATACACTGCAAAAAATAGTTCTTAAAATTATGGATTTACCTACGTTTGAAAGTTTACTGCGTAAGCTTTGCAGGGAGTGCCCATTGGTTCAGTAGTAAGTTGCTAAGGTCCAACAATCTATCTTCAATTGGAGTTACTACTTTTTTGGATCGAATACAATTTTTAATGCAATCATTTTTGTTCAAAATAACCTTGTAATAAACCAAAATCTTTCCCAATCGGTTATGAATTGTCAAAATCAAAGGAGCTACATAGGTGGATCTCCGCTGTTTGACAGCGAACAACGATGAAACATATCCACTTTTTAAAAGCAATGTAATTGCAATTCAAGGGCGAAAACTAAAATTAATTTCTTGCAGTAATTTCTTAAATTTATTCCAGTCAAACACCTTAAACACCTTGGAAAGAAAGTTACAGTTTTATTATAGTAAGGATATCTCCTTTGACCAAATTGTATGTGGAGTCGTTTAAACTTTAAATTTTTTAGACAACCAACAATTCTTTCAGTGTAGGAGACGTTTCAAAAAAAAAAATGCAATTTCAATTCAATTCAATTGGGTATGTCACAAGCTCGCAGTAAATTATTTACAAGCCTCGAATACGAAACTATAAAAACGGCAAACTATTCAAAGAAAATCACCATTCAACATCGACTACAAGTTCGCAAAAAGCAGCTCTAACAAGCTACGAGTACTCCACAAAAATGGTAATTAAGAGCAAAATCATCGGCAGCAATACGACTTACCAAAGAACTTTCAGTGCTCTTGCATTAATATTGCTGTGGTCATTAGTTTCACATCGATTCGCAATCGCATTGGCACAACTAGAAGCAGATAAAATAAACGAAAAGCCGATTCGTGCATCTTATTACCATCAGTATCCACCATTTCGACCGTCACCAACTCCCGCCAATATTAACCAACCCGCCGATAGAAAGGAACAAAAAAGCGAGCGTATCCCACTAGAAACGTCTACTGGAGCACTGATGCCACATCAGTTAATTTATGAACTCGCAATAGAGTACAAGCATTTGCCAAGAGTGAGTTTGCTTACATGCCAGCATGTGTCACCGAACAGGCGACTGCGAGGGCAAACAACGACATCGATTAATATTGACACGCTGACAATATTGAAAACGTTATTCACAGGCAAGGATAAGGGCTACAGGCGCGACGGTAGCAACAATTACAACAGCTCTAGCTCAAGTGACCGTCGACGCTGGGACCAGGCGCCGCCCAAGGGTGTTTTAATTAAAGTTTTACGAATCGATCTATTAATCAAGGGCCAAGCTAGCGAGAGTGTTGCAAATAAAAATCATGCTGGCATCGCTGAACCAGTGACACTTGAAGCATTCCTTCGAAGTGAGGTGCTACGGCAGTTTGTAGTTTTGGATTTATCTTGTGGCGTTGTCAGTCGAAAAGTTATTCAAATGGTGAGTAATAGTTTATTGTTTGTTAAAGAAAATGCTATAATACAATGAATGAATGGAGATTTTTCCAACGAAGCTTGGTAATTGCAAATGGGCGTAGTTGATGTCGCATAATGAATCAAATTTTAACTCATCGAGTTTCATGTCAACGTACGCTATACACTCGGAAAGTGACGAATTTAACATAGTTTTTAATTTCGTAATTGGTTTAATGTGATTTTAAGGCATCCTAAATTTTTCGACAAAGCAAACTCAAAAATGGATGGTTTTGATAAGCAAGGCAGTTCTACTTTTGGCCTCAATTGTTTAAGACAAAAATCATAAACAACTGTACCCTGCGAACTATAATGATGACGAGTAAAATATTCAATAACTATAAGTGGATATAGTGTTTTCAGGGACACAGTACGTGTTTTGCTATACACAGCTTCTTTCTACCGATATATAACAAATATCTAGTGCTTAAAATCTACCTGCAACTAATTTGGATAGCTGGCTTAAATAAACCAAAGCCTTGGGATGGTTATGGCGGGTGTTGACACTATGTGATTTCTGCCCAACACAGAGCTTTCAACTTAAAAACATCTACCATAGATAGAATGGTGCTAAATGTTATTTTTCGTTCTAATGTTATGGCAATTAGGTGTTGGAATTGATACCGATCTGCGTTGGCACATTACGGCTCTCTGCCCGATTCGTCGACTCTGATTATCAATACTTGTTTAATATCTTGTTCTGCTTGTGCTTGTTTTAACCTTTATTATCAATGGGGACACCAGTTCCCACGATTGTATTTAAGATATGTCTTACCACAGCTTAAACTCTCATATTATGCTTATAAAGGCTCTAGCAAGATGCGGGTTAGTAGAGATCCCTGTTGACTGAGTCTTTAGCACCTCACTCTGCAACACATAATAAATACGCATAAAATCTCAATATTACGAAAAAATTTCGCCAGAAGGTTCACTCTTATAAAGTCCCCATTTCGTTGCATTATAAATCACTCAAACTTATTTCGCATATTAAAAACTTTCAAAAACCCCACGCTGACCCACATTAAGACCATAACAGAAAAACAAAAAAAAAACTGTTGAATTCGATAGCTCTGTAACTGGCATTCGGTTGGGCATCACCATCGTGCCATTACCATAATCCATTGGTACGATAAAAATCAGTTGTTGAATTTCCGTAATTGTCGAGAAAGACTCAGTAATCCACAATTATCCAGGCTACATCCCTCTCCTCCGAATCAGAAGTACAGAAAAACATTTTCTTTTGCCAACTTGCACAGAGTCCTGCGGAGCTTGCTCGTGCCGAGCGGGATGGGGTGCGGGCAAAAAAGAATAAATATGTAATGAGTTTGTTTTCCCGCCTTCTTCTTTTCTTTTCGCCCTCGCTATCGTCGTTTTTATCTCATGCATTCTGCATTAACCATCGCCCGCGTGGCTCATCCCCACATCGCATATACACAGGCTTCGAACAAAGGACTTTTCAACTCATCGTATCATTGGCTTTTGATTGAGGATTATACTTTTAATCGGCAAGGAGACGATAGCGATGTGCAGAATGATTTCCAGCTGCCGCAGGACGTTGTTACTACTACAGATGGTGCTTCGTCTAATACTCATGCTGGTGCCACTGGCTCGAAGGATAATAAAATCAATAATGCCGTAGACGACAAAGATGACAACAATATCGCCTGCGATAGCAGTGCCAACGTTGAGGGAAATAACTTGCTTATTGAGAAGTTCCTAGAAAAAATAAACATCAATATAAATACTGAGCTAATATTGGCGAGGCGAATCAATGGGGATCAGGATTCAAAGGAGGATTACTACATGCTATATGACGTTTGGTGAGTACTGGCGTTTATCTGGTATGCTTGCACCACTCCACACTCCATGTAGGTAGGATTTTGATTTGATACGTTTCGGGAAGGAAGTAGGAAGCGGATAAAAGCTATCGTGTAGTAACGAGTTTTGATTGCAGATCATTTGTAGGAGGGTGGGAAATGCAACCGGGAGTAGTATCTCACTAGGACATGCTTGACTGACTGATAGTTTTTGATTGCGGTACGACTTGTTGAATATTTCCAAGTGAAATGCCTGGAACAAAGGAAGAGGCAATCCTAATGAAATCGTAGCCGCACACAGGTTATGAGCATGTAAATGTTCCGGATGTTGGTATAGAGTTTCAGTAAATTTATATTTTGTTAAAAAACTAAACAACAATTTAAATAAAAATGAAGATAAATTTTAATTATGTGTAGTATATAATTTATTATTTAGATATTTATGTATTTTTCTGTCATTTTAAAAACTCTGGACCTTACAATTCCAAATGTTAATATAAAACAAGTTCTCCAGGGGTCTCGTCAATTTCAGTCATCCTCGCTTTTCTTGCTTATCAATTTGAAATTCCCTACCGCGTTACATTAAAGAAACCCAGAATACAACAAGCATTAAAAAATGACTAAAGATTTAATTTTTTAATTTCTTAATAAATACATTTTTTTCCGCAGCTCTCTATTCAATATTAAAAAAAAAATGAAATTCCAAAATTAACTTGAGACAAACTTATAAGTTGCCATATATTACTGTTTTCAAGCAATCACAATTGATTAAAATTCATAAAAATAAAATAAAGCTAAGAGACGTTCAAGCTCAATTTTGTTTTAAACTGTGTTCCCAGTACCAAATTGTGTGTCAATATTTTTAAGGAACTGTAATCGAAGTATAGTTCAAATGCAGAATACAACACAGCACAGTTTGCAAGCCCTTACCAAACTTGTTTTAACACATTTACTCGTAGGAATGCCGGCCGACAGTATGGCGGCAGCCTCAACATAACAGAAATTGGAAAATTCTCCAAAGATGGTGGCCTACAGTTGCAGAAGTGGTATCGCCAGACAACCACACTCATCCGCAGAATGGACATGAGGAATGCTCGCATTCGTTGCATGATTGTGGTGAGTTTTAATTTCGAATTTAAATTTTCGTTAGTAGATGCCTAGTGCGTTATCCTTGGATATGTGTGATCTGATTTCCCATGTGTGATCCTTGGTTGCGGAGGGTCAGACAATGAAGATTTACATTCTTTTTGCGTTCTTCGTATTGTGACTGCTTTAACATTCTAAATTATACCCGCAAGCCAGCATAGGGTTTAGCCACCGCTGCTGCTCTACTGCTCTACTGGATGAGGACAAATACGATGCCGCATTCCCTCGGGTATAACCATTTGCCATTTTGTCAACATCCAACCGAGCATCCGCAATCCGAAATCCGAGACCATTTGGTGCCTTTCGAATTTGGCTTTCCCCCGCACAGAAGCAGCAGCATCAGCACCACCATATAAGTGAGTGGGTGGTGTCAAATGGGCGGTGTGCGGTGGACTTTTATATGTCGTCCGTTGCCCTCCCCCGCTGGGGTTAAATTCTTAATTCTGTCATTTTACACTTTGGATGTTTGTTTTATGTTTGCGCTCCCGTGGTATAGTTGTATTGTGTTTCACAAATGCTTTCTCCGGATCCGCAACGAAGGTAACCAACAAGAATCGCACGGACAGCTTAGAGGATTACTTGACACAGCGGTATGACACCCACCTGGATTCGATGAATCGTTTCAATTTCGCCCTGCTATCGCACGTCCGGGATTTATTCAATTTCAGGTGAGTGAAACGTGAACAGTGCATGCTGTGCACACTCACACACGCATATGGATACCAGTTTAGAATTTAAGTATTTATAGATTGTCTCTGGCGCCCCTGTTGGGTGGCTTTCAATTATTATTACTTTAAAGCTTGGTCATGTCGCGCACCGCCTCTTGGGGCTATCTGAAAAATGGCAAATTCGATGGGATGATAGGAGCACTTGTACGACACCAGGCCGATATCGGTGGATCACCGATTTTCTTTCGCATAGAACGTGCGAAGGTGATTGATTACACTACAAGGACATGGATTGCCAGGTGAGTCGATGTCAACGGGTATGGGGAAGTGAGTGAGTAAATGTTTGTGGTGGGGTTTCAATTTGGCGTATTGTTACCTGTCAATTGGATGAAAAATGATGGCATTGTTTGTGTATGTTTGCTCAACGATTAGATTGTCATTTTTCTTGTTTAGGTGGTAAGTGCTGATAGGCAGGCGGCGGCCATGTAAGGCTAGAAAGTGGACTTGGTGGGTGGTGGGCCACATTAATTGAGAATAAATCCTTCAAACCAGATGGGAGATAAATTTCCATTTTACAAGTTAAGTGCAGCTTAGATGCTTGTATTGAGATTGTGCGAAGATGGATTGAGGGGACAGGTATCCACTTTTTGAGGAGGAGTCTGCTGTACACTGACGTGTTCACTTTGAAATATTGCCAACAAGATTGCTAAGCTCTGTAGGGATTTGTTCGTAAAGGCGGTTGTCAAGTTGGATTACTTGGTGGAATTGAATTTATTCCTTAAAATCAATTGTTAACACATTTCTTATGTGCGAGGAATTGATTTGTTTGTCGTTGTGAGGGAAGAAGCTGAATTTACTATCCCATAGGCTTTGTACAGGGTGGGCCAAATACAAGTTTCTACTTAAAAATGAACATGATGTCCACTAGCATACCAGGCTCACGAACTTTTTGCACAAACTTGCGTACAGCCGGCGCGGTGGGTGCTTCATTTCGGCCAAAACTTCTTTTCAAAAAATGTACGTTTGGGCTACACTCACTTTGGAAATAAGTTTTCAATATTTCCCAACGTTGTTCAAGCGTAAAGCGACCCATTTCGTTCCGCGGAGGTATGGTACTAACTTTCTGTCAAGTTTTCGAGCGGGAAACAGCTGTCAGTGTCAAAATAACCTATGATTTAAAAACAAACCACAAGACGGCCCAACCTTTATATATTGTTCTAAGATGAACCCTTATCTACTCTTTGCAATGTGATCTTGTAAATATACCTATCATGACAGTTTAAGTTAATGACAAGTCAAAATATAATTTAGTTTAAATGCTTGAAGTTAACGAATTCAAATATTCGTTTGATCTATTGCGTCAACCGTTTTTTCTTTTTGTATGGCAATTCATAGGACAGTCAAGACTCGACATTTTCATAAATTAGTATTTTTCCTTTTGGAAAGACCGACA
The DNA here is from genome assembly GCA_951230905.1 of Cheilosia variabilis. Lineage (NCBI taxonomy): Eukaryota > Metazoa > Arthropoda > Insecta > Diptera > Syrphidae > Cheilosia > Cheilosia variabilis. The sequence goes on from OX579678.1 coordinate 1,480,289, forward strand.
TCGAAAACGTTAGCACATTTCTGCTTTTAAAGCCATACTGCCTTAGCTGTAGACCTTCAAGGACTTTAACACACCCATGCTGACAATCGCAGGGAAGCCATTTTAACATTTAAACAAGAACTCTGGTTACAAAAAAACACACATTAAACAAAAAGCTTCTTCAATAAGTTGTTTGAAAAGCGAATTATTGATTTTTGAATTAAATAAGAAAAACTAGAAAGGAAGTAGTGTGAACCCAGGCGAACTTCCAATGAAAGAGAAAGTTTCGTACGACACAGCCGTGAGCAGTGATGCCAAATAAGGCTTTTTCATGCCATTTACGTATTATTTCATTAGCGAAGGCTTGTTTTTTTTTTTAAAAAGGTATATTTTTTTTATTTTAAGTATTTTTATAATTTTTTCTTTTTTTTTATTCAATATACCTACTGACTTTTTATTTTTTTAATGTATGATATCAAGGACCAAGACAATCCCATGGACTAAAACTATGTTTGTTTTGTTCAATACTTTGTACCTACTTATGAATTTCTTCTGTGATTTATAATTTATGTTTTTTTTGGAAATAAAAATTGTTTTTGTTTTTTTTTTTATATATGTATTTAATTTCTGATTTATTGTTCTAGTTTACGTAAAAACATTATGTTAGGCATTATTTTATTGAAAAAGGCATCTTTCATTCTCAAGTTATGCATTTTTTCGTCAAAATTGGCTGGCAACGCTGGCCGTGAGCTAAATTTGTTTCCATTCTGTAAAATAACGCCTGCTGTATTCAGTGTCTGGCGATCAAGTCACGATACATTTTATTTTATTTACTTCTTTTTGACATTTTGCTACAACGTTACTAGATATTACAACTTCTATTTTGGATGAAGATTAATCAAAAATTTATCTCGTCGACATTGAAATGCTTAAGGTGGTGCTAAGCCCACTATTGGATCTGTACTTAAGGCTGTCTCGAATACCTCCACTCTATTTAAATTTTGTTCTTTGAACATGTTTGGAAGCTAAGGCGCCATCTATGGAAAGCTGCTAGTATTGCATGTCACTGCAATATCGACTGATACCGCCGCCGTTTCCACAAAAGTTTCACCACGATTCGGCAATATAAATTTTAGACAAAACTATAACTGTGACCTAAACCAGAATTAAAGGTGAAGACGAAAAATGCTGTGAATTTTGTGATAAAGCAACTTGTTCCTGTTTATGTGTTACAGTAATCCAAAAATTTAATGGAAACTTAAACATATAATATGTACTTGAAGCGGCTATTTCTTCGCTCAGTACTAAATTTCCCACTTCAACTTTTGAACTTTCTGGATTACGTAGCAGATAAGATTCTTACATTAAAATGATAGAGGAACTCAAAAAAGTGGGTCGCAAGATTCTGTTGGTCTTTCTGTCTGTCTGTCCGTCTGTCCCGAAGCATATACCCTAAACGGCCCGATTTCGTTCAAACTTCGGATTTGGAGTTTGGGGACTTAAAGGGGGTGTTTTTTTTTTTTTGCACGGTAACCTCAATATAAATGGTACTTCCCATATAAAATTTGTATACCAGTTTGATTTGTTCGAAAACGGCTCTAACGATTTCAACCAAAACTGATATTTGAGCTTAGGTAGCTTATGCAATCATGCTAACTTAGTTAGCATGATTGCATACTTAGTTTCTCGCTAAAAAAAAAAAAAAATAGAATAAGGGTAGGTACCTAATTTTGAAATTTGGACATACATATCTCGAAAACGGTCCATACGTTTAGAACAAAAATTAATTTAGATTGTCATTCCTAACGCAATGGCAAACTCACTTTTTCTCTGTATAATCGTAAAACGGATCTTTCAAAAAAGTTATTTTTTTAAAATTATTTATGACTCCTTAGTTAACCTGACGGCAATAACGATTTGGACCAAAATGCAAATATAGAGTAAAATTGGTGTTTTCAAAATGATTGCGTCCTTAATTTTCTATCCTAACCACCGAAAACGGTAAATTTAAAAAACTGCTCATATCTTGACAACTGCATTTTCGATAAAACTTTGAAAACCAAGTAATGCCAGCATTCCGACAAATAAATTGTACTCGGTTTTCAGCTAAATAGTTGAGCAATAGTATTTTCCAAACTAAACATTGCAATATTTGGTACTGGTTTGTCTGCCAAATTTTACAAAAACCGCTCCAACGATTTTGATCAAAATGCATATTGAAGATAAATAAGATACCGTACTCAGATTTTCTCAAAAAATTCTAAGAGTGACGTGTTATAAATATTTGTCAAAAATGAGTACCCAAATCTCGATCTGTGTTCACATTTCTGCTACGCAAAACTTCTTTTTAGCTAATATTACCAACTTCTATTTTTTTCAGTCATATATTGAATATGCACCCTAAAAATAAATCCGACAACTTGAAATTTACACAATCAGGCAACTCCCAATTCATTTGCACCAAAAATCTAGATGAGCGAGAAAGTTACGTTCGGCCCAGTCGTGCACTTATTTCTTTATTCTCAAATTTACACTGTATTCTATGACGGACTCTTTAAGCAACCGCGACGCACACCAACATCTTATTAAAATTTTACGCACTTACTTTCACGATACGCATTTCTCTACTCGCTGTTAAATCAATTCGCTTTCGCACCATTTGCACATGATAAAACGCAAAGGGACCTCGGCCTACATCCGAGAGATAACAGAAAACGACTGTCATCGCATGACATGTCACCGTGTGACATTCGAACTGATAACCGAAAGCCAAGATGCTGCTAGGCATTTTCCAGAAACCTCTTATTTGTGTCTAAAAGATTATGTTCACACAGGGATTATCTGTGCCACTGGTGGTTTGGGTGCTTTGTGGCTATTTGTCAACCGCTTCTGCAAGAACTCATGTTAACAGATGCTCCCAAAGCTAAGTAGTGGTTTACCAAAAATAATTTCATGTTTATCTAGTCGGTTAGGGGTGCCAGACAGATGGCTGTCCCGCATGACTAAACAAACCTTGATGCGACCCCAAAAGGGTGGTACTCTACCGAATGATGTTTATTTAAATTAGGATAAGCAGAGCGTCACCGCACGGGTCACTTAGTCCGTGTGATATTGTTGCTTTAGTGTTTGTTTTGGATTTTGACAGGCCATGCTTTATATTCCGGCATTCCCGCTCCCTGCGAACGGACCAGCTAGTGTTCCTTCAGCCCTTCACAAATGACGTGTGGATATTGGTGGCGATTTGTGGCGCAGCAACTATAACGCTGCTGGTCGTGCTGACCATAGTGGAGCGAAGATTCACCAAAGGTACCATACATCCATGAGTTCCTAGTTTGCATATAAATTAGCTCTGTACTTCGCAGTAGATTCCAACAAATCATCGGATGAGAAGCAGCAGAACAGAAACGCTGATCCAGCACCCGGCGGAAGAGACGAGCAAAACAACCAACTGCAGCAGCATAACAACGGAACAAAAGACCCCCACAGGAGAGGAAAGAAAAGACAAATAGATATTGAATTAAGTTCTTTCACTCAGAAGGATGTATTGCCCTGGGCGCGGAATGGTATTCTTGCTCCTTGTGAGTTTCCATCCGTGCGTTCGGAAATCATAAATCAAAACTTTCAATTTAAGCAGTCGGTAAAACTGGAGGAGGTGGTGCAAGCAATGCAACAACTTTGAGCAGCCAAGGATTTAACACCATTGCTGCCGTTCGTCGAAGAGGACATGTCCCAGCGGATTATGGTGGTGGTATCTTCGAGCGGAGTGCAACTGATTGTGTTGATTATGGTGTTGGAGTCAGTGGTCCGATCGATGCAGTCTTTTCACACAATAACGACATTGGAGCAGGTGCCCCGAACAGGGTGGAGAGAACTTTTAAAAAAGTGTTTGCTTGCTGGAAGAGATACTTGAATGGTGGCACCAAATGGAGAGTGGAAATCATTTTCGAATCGTTGCTCTTTTACATCGGTTCGATGTGCCAACAAGGTGCGTATTGAATATTTTATTGGGGTCTTATTAAACACGTACAAATGTGCACAACTCTAAGCGGTCGTGACTGAGATTAATGGAAGCCAGGGCGACACTGTGCTTGGCAAGGTTTTTGTTAAACGTAAATCATGGGTAAGGGATCTGCTAAGTTTCTTTTCACCCACATAGTGTCGGGGTTTATTTGAAAGGTTGGAAATGGATAGCTATTTACTTGGGATGTGCATTTTGGTCGAGCTACTGTCACGGCAAAAAAGGACTCATTATTCATACTATACCGATGATGCCAGCAATGGTGGTAACTTGGTCAGCCTTTTGAGAGCTCATACTCCAGGGTCTATTTTATGATTTTTCAATGAATCTATGAAAGAGCCCCTGCGCATGGCTTGTCTAAATCGCTTTTAACCGCAAGCACATCGGTGATGGTGCTTCCCAATTAACAGGAATTTAAAAGGGGTGACGAGAATTGAAATGGTTGTGAGAATTTTTGGTCGATTGTAAACTTAGTGGTTCAGAAATATACAAATGCAAACCTTCCAAGCTATATAAAGATAGAATGGAGTTGTTTACATTGCGGCGAAGGTCTGACAAATATCAGAGAGTGCATACCTACTTGTAATGAAAAGGTTTTTATAATCTTTTGTGATTGGTGACCTGGGGCAAATTCCCTATATCAACGATAGTCTAAGCGATATCGTTTTTGAGACTTTGATCACCAAAATAAGCCATGTTCTGCTCGAATTTTTTTTACAAACGTCAGCTTTCATTATATTTGTGGAAAATGAACTGGATTAAGCTTTCAAGCTTAGGTGCTAGTTATGGAGGTCTATCTTGTCGACGATAATCGTTTGAAAAGTTACGAAATGAGTTGCCCAGGTATTGAAGGCTTTAAATTGTTTGTAATGCGAGCTTACTGATCAGTGGTTTTCGAATCAAGGTTAGTAGTTAGTAGTTTTACAGGGCACATCTGCGCCTGATATTTTTAGATTTCGACACAGTATGAAGCACAAAACCTTCCCACCACGTTGGGTCAGGTTAGCTTGCTGTTTCGAAAGACGCACTTCGATCAGCGTTATAGGTCCATTGTGCTACACCTACAACAAGGATCAGGAAAGCCGAATGGACAGGTATTCCGGGCCGGACGCTACTGGCGTAAGCCTTGTTTTTGGTCACGCATTTCCTTTGTAAGTTGTAAATATCGGTTGCCTAAAACAATCACTTTACTGTATTAAGTGGTCTTCTAAGGGTCTTTCATTAAGGACTTGACAGCTTTTTTTTTTAAATAAAATATAAACTACTTGAGATACCTATTTAAAAAAAAAAAATTATTGCCTTGAATTACTATCAAAACATTTTTGAATGGAATTCGACTTCGTTCATATGTCCACCACGGGAACGTTTGCAGCGGTCGATACGTTGAACCCAATTTTCGATGACTCGGTCGCACATTTTGACCGTTACGGCCGCTATTTCTCGTTCAATATTGTCTCTGAGCCGGCTTGTTAGCATAGACCAATGACTTAATGTAGCCCCATAAAAAAACAAGTTTAGAGGCATTAAATCACAAGATTTCGGAGGCCAATAGACGGGTCCGTTTCTCGAGATAACGTTTAGCAAACTGAGACCTCAATAACTCGATTGTTTGAACCACATCACTGATGTCCAATTCATGCAATAGCTCAATGAAATAACCTTCCAACATGTCTCTGTAGCAAATACCATTAACAGTAATGTGACTGTCATTTTCATCGACGAAAAAAAAAACGGTCCAATGCGGCATGAAAACCGCACTTTTTGCGGATGAAATGCTGTTTCATGAAGCACATGAGGGTTCTAACCTGTCCAGTTTTTCTTATTGACGAAACGCGCTTCATCGCTGAAGATGATTTTGCGATGAAATTTTTCTTAAAGTTGTACCACCGACTCGGAATTTTGGTAGCAAATTTTAATTATTTGCAAGCCTTGTTTTTTAGTATACTTCCCCACGACTAAAATGTTGATTTTTCTGAATATTTTGACATTGACAGTTCAGAAATCCGTTTATGGGTGCGTTCACACTGACAGTTTGAAGTTGAAAAGTCGCTAGAAGTCCACTTCGTAGGCATTGTTAAATATTGACTGAAAATCAAACAGGGTTTTCTTCCAACCATGAAACCCCCTCTGGTTTCACCCCAGTAGCTCTTGGGAAAGACTCCTTTCCTCATGCAGTAGGTGCAGCACATATTTTATTTAACCCCTCACATCTAATAGAATTCCGTTTTCAAATGCAATTTCGTTGTCCTAACTCAATACAAACTATTAATCAAGTGGCAATAGTATTTGTAATGAAAATTCATTCAGCCCATTATATGCTCTTTTATTGGTAAGATGATCAGCCTGTATTACATTTCGTCTGGTTTAAATGTGTTATCGGAAATCTACCAGACAAACGCCATCCAAGTGGACAAGGACTCCCTCGCTCTCACTTAAAGATAAACACGGACCATTTTGGCATATGTGCTAATGAATTATTATGTGTACCTCCACACATACGGAGAACCATAGAGCACACACGTTCAATCTTTTGACAATCGAACAGACCCCCATAAAATGCATTCAATTGAAGATTATCTATTCTCCGCCGTCCTTTCATTCGCTTGCGTATCATTTGCAGGATTGTCCTTCTCGACGAATCTCTTCTCCGGTCGATGCATTGTCGTTACCAGCCTCTTGTTCTCGTTTTTCATTTACCAATTTTACTCGGCAAGCATAGTCGGATCACTGCTCATGGAGAAACCGAAAACAATCAAAACCTTACGAGACCTGGTTCATAGTTCACTGGAAATCGGAATCGAAGATATCGTCTATAACAGGGACTACTTCTTGGTGAGTACGAGTACATATATACCATATATTTATTAAGTCTTTGTTTAGCGCACAGTGGATCCCGACGCCATTGAGTTGTACGCCAAGAAGGTCACCACGGTGCCACACTACGCAGATGAAACATTCATCCAAGTATCACCGACAGACAGGCCTGCAAATGGAAAACCCAGCAAGCCGAAGGACCAGTCTGCGAAGGACTACAAGGCGGCAATACACAGTCACGAGAATGGCGCCCATGCAAAGGTCACTGAAGCATCGAACTGGTATGATCCGGACTATGGGGTGGCGAAAATTAAACAGGGAGGTGAGCAACAACAACAAATATTGGCAACATGAATCTTTCATCAAAACGGCAAATCCCCGAAACGAGCTTACAGCTTTTTTTGCAATCCTTGTGCTGCATTTTCGATTCATTTTCATCGCATCATCAGAAATCCTTTTAATGTACTTTTGGCTTGGAGACGAATAAGCCGACAGCATTACAGATCCACATCTATACCGCACACGGCGGCGACGGCGACTGTAATGCAGTTGGCGGAATGAACTGAACATTATCCTTCAGTGAATGAGAATCCTTGATTATTAAAATGATATTTTCTATTACTGCGCGCAGCTCGTGAAAGAGATTAGAATGTACAAACCAGGCGATAATCAGGATGAAAGCAACACAGTAACGGGGTCCTGCACAGCAGCGATTGTGTGCGGCTACTGCATTTCATTTCGCCAGAAAACATCACACCATAACCCTCTGTCATGTACCTCCACCTAGACAACTAAACGGATATTTTTGTTCTTCTCTGCTCTTGTGGTTAGGATTTGCTTTTCACGTTGATGTGGCTACCGCATACAAAATAATCTCGGATACTTTTACCGAAAAGGAAATTTGCGATCTCACTGAAATCCAGCTCTTTCCACCACAAAAGATGGTCAACATCGTCCAGAAGGGATCACCACTGAGGAAAATCATAACCTACGGGTGAGTTTGCTGAGGGATATTATTTGCTCAAATTAACAGGAGGTACCTACATTTGTGGCAATAAAATGTTTCTCTGGGAATTATTTCGATTTAAGTTTATGGGGTGTCTTTATGTCGGGATTTTAAGGGTTCCTGTTCTTTGCTTATGGATATAGTTTTGGATTGGATATGAGTGCATCATCTCTCAGGCAGAATTTACTATACGGAGATGGATGTTTTATTTTTTTATTTTTAATCGCAAGCAAGGGCATATAGTGGGGTCTTGTTTTTAGAAGCAGGAAAACTGATGAACCAGGATGTATGTGCCCAAATGTAGTCGATAACTGCTTACACTAACTATGTCAATGAAAAACCTACCCATCAATTTGCAATCAAATATAGAATGTTACCTCCTTCATCCTCAATGTAGCGCAGATTGTGATATTTCCAAATTTAAATATTGAAAATATATAAATATTGAAATGACTGGCAATGACGAAGACTTTCGCCAATACCTAGATGGTACCTATACCACAACTTTGACCTGATTATCCAGTAGAAGAAACTACGAAGGATGCCATATTTCGCTGCAACAGATGATGACTCAAGACGAAAAACAAAGGTCAACCTAGCGGCAGTTCGTGGTGATCGAGTGGTTGATGTCTTTATTCGAGGGTAGAGTTTTTCACAAAGCTCGGTAGCTGACTTTTCATGTCACCAACAGGCATTTGAACAGCACCGGCTATTTTATCTTAAAAAATATTCACAGGTCCCAGGGTGCCGCACATAACTTGCTAGTTTATTCTATTTTTTTTTTCTTCGCATAAATTCAAACGCACACAAAACGAATGGTTGTGAGACTTCCAACTTTAGACTTACTTAGGGAGCTCTACAGTTTGTGGTAAGCCGACGCCCGATTATTATAACTGATTGTCTCCAGTTGCGCAACCCAAGTCGGTTGGGGTTCCCTAATATTTTTGTGGGCCACTTAAGGCGAGGTCTTCCTCTACTGCGTTGCACCTCCGGCAATGACTAGAAAAGTATTAATTTCGCTTGCTATTCGACTTGCAAACAGAACTGCCAATCGTCCATTAATGCGGCAACAAGAAGGCTCACATACGAGCCTCCCGGGTAGTAAAAACATGCAGACGATGCAGAGAAACCGGCATCCTTCCATTGTGTCTTTAACAGTGACATATAAAGCCGAAGATAACGCCTTAGAAAGAGGATCCACTTACTTCCCAGTGTACCTGGGGTCAGATTCTGTAAGGCGAAACGTTTGAACGTTTTCGTGTGCACGAATGATTTGAACTATATTACACAAGCAAATTTCTTCGTGCTAACGAAAACGTTTGAACGTTTCGCCTTACAGAATGCCGACCTGTTTTCCATTACAATTCTCTCCTTTTACCAAAACTTATTTGATGGAAAGTGAATTCAAAGTCAAACGGAGACAGTTGCACTCGAAACGCAACAGAGTGTAGTTTTACCCTCCTTTGATAGAGCTCTAATGATTTTACACAGATGATTAAGAACATTCATTCTTTCAAGCCCCTTTAGAAAAGCGATTGCGAGATGAGCTATTTTCCCCTGAATCTTAGCGTTCATGTTATTGATAAAGGCTAGGAAGACAAGGTCGTGCACTTCATCAAAATTGCTCCCGTTGAAGCGTCTTGTTCGTTTTATACTGAGCTTTCCTTCACCATTAGACCTTTGACTTCAAGAAACATCAAAGAAAAAATTCCAATGGCTTTAAATATCAACATCTGGATGTCCACTTCTGATCGCAAAAACGGCCGATTTCACGATAGGGAAATTACTCATGCTGCAATTGAATTGTTTCACTCGCTGGTCTTGTTGAAACCACATGCTGGTCACATCCATATCTTTTGATTTAGGTACTAAAATCTGGGTTATCATGTCACGATAACGAACACCATTAATTGTTACTACCTGACCAGCCGCATTTTCTAAGAAGATTGGTCCGAAAATGCCTCCAGCCCAAAATTCGCACCAAACAGTCATGCGTTGTGGATGCATTTGTTTGTCAACAATTAATCGTGGGTTTTCTGAACCCCAAATGCAACAATTTGACGATTAACGAAGCCATCAAAATGAAATGAGCTGATGATGAAATTGCAGACTGTAGCTGAGTGTTGTTCTTTCGCATAGCGCTCGATTTTTGCTAACCCCGAACTGTCAGCTGTCACATTGTTATCTTCTTTTGCCGTTGGCATCACTGTACTATTAAATGTTGCAAAATCCAAATTTTGCGTGAATTATGGGACACCCTTTATTTACGCTTCCTACGGTAGCCATCATTGTCCTTATTTATGAACAAAAAATTTGTCTCAAGACTCGCAATGCAATGCAACTTCAAATCCACCTCCGGTTCCTTTGTCCTTCAATTGAAAAGACCAACTCTTCGCAAACATCTCTCCGCATTATACGACCTATAGACTAAACGCTGAGAGATTTTGCAAAATTACTTCCAGTGCAACACCTCGATCTCCCATCAACATCAACACACTCCCACTGCGAGGGAAAACTTTAATGAATATGTAAAAATATTCCACATACCCATATCAAATTTTGTACAAAATGCATTTCACTATAGTTACAGCAGCAGCTGCCAGTCAGCCAGTACCTTATTTATGCAGAGTTGACAAGGGTCCTAATACATTTTAATTCAAAATCATTTGAAACCAACTCTCATGGTTTCCTCTTTCATATCATTTAATTTTATTCATAGCAAGGATACTCGACAGCGCACCGACCGTCACAAACCATACTCGCACTGTACACACAGCAGCACCCACATAGACAATTGTGCACACTCCGATTGTTCCAAACATTGGAGTGAAATTTCCAAATCGTTCTCGGTTGAAATCGCATGAAAGCCAGACTCTTTCACACATACTCGGCACTAGTCCCCTCGTGCATTTGAATGCTGTAATAAATATCATTTATATCCATTAATGTGCTCAAGCTAACAAATAAAATTATAATGTATGCCCAAAATAAGGCTTGAAGGATCGGTAGGTGGACGGGTGGTGGCAGCGGACCTAATTTTGTTGCATATTGTTCAACTCTGTCGCATTTGTCTGAGTCAGGAGGCACTTTCAAGGCTGGGTGATTTCTTTAATATAGCCAAAATGACCAGGAAGCTGCAGTTACAATTTTACAGTACCCAAGTTGGTAAATTTTAGTGAGTGCATATAGGACAAGCCAGGGAGGATATATGTCATATGTCAGATTTATTGGGGTTTTGTGTCTAGAGTTTAAATAAATAGAGTCGAGTGTGGAACCATCATTTGCATGTGAAACAAAAATTTACAGAAATGAGTTAAACGCGCGGTGAAAAAATTGCACTTTGGCGAAAATGGATCCAAATGAGCACGATAGGTCAATAAGGTACTACGTTTATTAAACCATTTTTCATTGTCCCAACGAACTTTTTATTAAAATTACGAACAGTTTATTAAAAAAAAACCTCTCAGTTAACAAACGTTTATTGAGAGAACGAATTGCCATTTATTTATAGCAGAATTTCGAAAATAATAAATGATTAATTGTTTTAAACATTTGATTTATTGTCGCAATGAACTTGTTATTAATATTACGAACGGTTTATTAATAAAATATATCTCAGTCAATAAACACAAGGCACTCATTCCGTAATTTTTAGTCAATTACCGTCGAAACGATAAACCTCCAAAAGTGGCAACTAAGTGCTAAAATTGCGAGTTTGGGACCTTAATCCAGTTCATTTTCCACAAATGTAGTGAAATCTGACGATACCGAAACAAATTCGGGCAAAATATAACTTCTTATGGTCATCAAAGTTTCATAAACAATACCGTCCCGACGATTATTGTTTACGGAATCTGCCCCCAGGCAACCATTTAAACGATCTAGGGCGGTATGATCGGTGTATTCTGTGCGAAGAGCATAAATCTTATTAAATATCTCTTTTCTGATTTTTCCTCTTGCGTTTAATGGATAAGGGCTTCAATCTTTATACCTATTATGAAAGCCTTTTATCGTCAAACAGTTGCAGGGAGAATTACTTAACCCACTAGTTGAACAGTGCTCACTTTGATTCATAAACCTGACACTTCTTTTATTTAAAACAAAGTAAGTAACATTTATGCACAAAGAGACTTCAAATTTGACTGCGTGTGAGGCATAATGACGTGGGTAATTGCCCATTTCTTGGGCATTTTGCCTTTCAAAATGAGCTAAAATTGCGAAAGAGGGCGTTTTTTATCTCTGGGGCAAAAAGGGAATTTTTGGGTGTTTTTCACGTGTATCGTTGGCGAATCAGTCCGAAAAGCCTGGCATCACCGGTGTGACGTCCTGTGTGGCAAAACAATTGTGACACACAGGCGCGAGCTCAAATTAAAAAAAAAATAAAAATTCCAATCAGCTTTCAAGGCTAAGAGCTATACGACGTTTCCACCGGAGATTAACTGCGAGGTTTAGAAAAATGTCTGTAAGTCGAATTTCTCGGGATTTATCATACAAAAGTTAATCTCATGAAAAGGGAGATTAGAAATAAATCTCGATTATCAACAGTACGGTTTGTGAACACACTTTTCACAGCTCGAGATGTCAAAAATACAAAGCAAACAGAGCTGTAGTTGAAATTGTGTAATTAATGTTATTTTTTTTATTTCTGAGAGACTTCTCCTATCCAATGCAACCATCAAAACTTTCATTTTATTTTGCAGTATGTAACCTGAACGCAAAAACTAGATTAGTCGGGAACGTCACTTTTTCTACGTTAGCCACATAAATGAGAACTGTCAACTTAGTAATCAGTCACGAATTTCTTGACTAGATTCGTCGGCTACCCCTCCATAAACGTCAACTGAAACAGCTGCTCTCATGACCGATTTCCCCCAATCAAAACCGAGAAGCATCTAGAGAGTGAGCTGTCAGACTTACTAAACTAGATACTTGAACGTGCCCATTATAAGCCAATAATATTTTAAGATTTCTGGAACTGATGTTCTTAATTTTTGAATTTTTTTTCAATTATCACAATTTTGGGGTTGGGTATCTGGTGAAACATCAAATTAAATTGTTTCCGGTGGAAACGTAGTACTAGATGACTTTTATAATAAACTCTCAGCTTAGATTAAGATCTCCTCTTCCTGGCAGCGGATAACGACAAAACATACCCTATTTTTGAATCGCGATATTTTGCAATGGAGATTTGAAAGCCGGAGTCAACTTCGCGCAGCTGTTTTTACCGGCCAAGCAGCCTACAGTCGAGAGAAAGGTTGCAGTTGGAATTAAAGCCACGTTCTTAAAAAACTATGAAACATATACCACTACGATGTTGATGAGCACATTTCCCTACCTAAGTGAAAAAGCCTTTCCGTTGAAAGAGACAAACCAACTACTGCAACGAGCCCGGGGTCACATATAACCACACTGTCCAGCCAGCACCTTGCTCCACGTAATAGATGACGCAACTATAAATTACAAATATGCAGTCGGCAGTCGGCAGTCCACTACGATTCCCTCCTGCGAATGAAGCTCTATAATTTTTCATGACACCACTTTCTCACTCCACAGGCTGCGTCGAACTTCGGAGGCCGGTCTAATGGATTACCAGAGGAAATTTTGGCATTCGCCAAAACCGCGGTGCGTTAAGCAGATTCATACCGATGATTTGAGGGTAAGTACGAAAGGGACTCCAACAAATAGTAACGAACGATATACCGACAACAGCAGCACTATGCCAATGCCGGCGCTCTGGTATGGAGGTAATGGATTTCTCGGTTCACAGCATTCACACGAGAAGACGACGCAAACAAAGCAAAACGATAAATACATTTCTGGGGTTATTTCACCTCGACAGCTCAGTGCAAGCACGGTTAATCCAATTGTTCCCGAAAATTCCTAGTCTGTGTTTTGCCTAGCAATTGCTGTAATCTATATGAGAAGTTGGAATATTCCAGACTGCATTGTTTTATTGTCCGTCATTCCGCTGTCTTATACGTATTCCACCTATCCAGCGATGACCTTCCCCCGGACTGAGGATGCGGACTGACAAGTAGCACGCTTGGTGAGAAATGAGTCCCATCATTGCGGAATGCAGAAGCTTCTGGAGACCTTCTGCAGGTCTTGTTCATGTTTCGTCCTATGCCAAGGACGAGAACAATGTACTGCCAAACTATATTATTTTCGGCTTGCAGAGGTAGCGGCTCCCGGTACTACTCGAGTCGAAATGTACCTTTATCCGGCAAAAATGAGTTTCCATCCCTCCCTCGGCCTCGACGGCAATTCTCTTTTGCATGATGTTGTGGTCTTTACCGCTTCCAGAGGTGAAAACAAAAATACCAACCGCACACTGCGAAGAAGGGGGGAGAAATATAAACAAACAAAAAATAACAACATCACCATTTCTCATTTCGTCTCGTTGAATGTGTGCGCATTTTGTTTTCTATGAATTGTAGCACCTTCCATCTCTAGTTCATATTGGTTTTTTTTTTTTTTTTTTTCCTTTTTGGTGCCCAGGTTGATATGCAGACATTCACATCAGCAGTTTTCGTACTTATCTTTGGATTTGCAGCTAGCGTAGTCGTGCTGGCTCTGGAGATGGTTCATAATAATTTATGGCAACATTTTGCAACATAAGCAGCAGGAGAGCTTTGTTTCGGATTGGTGGCGATGACGATGATGGGGTAGACTTTTGTGGTTGCGTTGCATTTTTGGTGGTTGGTATACGGTATACACCTTTTGGCTTCAATCTAGTTGAGGGATTGCAGTGGAAGCTCTGAATTTTGAGTTACGGTTATTTGTGTTTTTGATTGAATTGATTGTGTGAAGTCAAAAATATGTAGGTATTCGAAATTGTTTCTCGAAATCTTGCTTTATTTATAAACTCACTGGTGTTTAATATGCAAACTTTGGGAGCTCTATTTGATTTGGAAATATATTATTGAAAAAACTAGGTTTGTGTTTTGTAACCCAATATCGACGAATGAAATCGAAGAGAATTCGTTTTGGGATTGTGTTGTTAGAGTCGTGCTATAGGCTCGCAAAACAAGATTTAAAAGTCAAACAAAAGCAAAATATATGGAAGAAGATGTTTTCAAAATTTTGTTTCGCTTCTTTTACTGCGTAAGTATTTGAAATATAAAATGACATTTCATATTTGAATGATAGAAAAAAATTAAATAGAATAAAATAAATCAAATTAAAAAAAAGAGGTTATTTGTTTGGTATAAACATTTATTTATAAAATTACGACTTAAAACTAGGCAAAAATTCTCGAGAATGAGGGTATTAAGAAGGGAAATCAATTAGGTTAAGGACGGAATCAATCTTTTGGCTTTTAAGTCAGCTTATACAAAATACAGAATCACAGAAGATATGCCGCAACGTCATAATGTAGGTAACTCTTACATACATATCTTCGAGAAGCAGTAACAAGTCATCTAAGAAGTGACAAAAAAGCGTAACGCAAGACTGCGCATTTTCTAAAAGTACAACTCTAAAGCAGTCCAGTAGTAGTACCTACAAAATAGCACGCATGTATAAAAACTAACTTTGCAATGCTCGAACATTTTCGAGCGACTTACTCGCACATTAAATTGGCTCCAATTGTTTAGAGCTTGTTTAGAAACGAGCTTGAAATATAAAAAAGAACTGTATATATGTTAAGTTTAGTAAGTATATTTTTTTCTAAGGGTTGCTACTTAAGTTTTGGGATAGAAAAGTCAAAATAAATATTTACGATCGAAAACGGTTTTATTGATTTTCAAAATATTATCCATGAAGATCAGTCCACTCTTGCATTCGTTTGAAACAAATTTTAGAAGCACTTTTTCCACTCTGATTGAGGTTTCTCCTCCTTCTTCTTTAGATTGAATTTTATCATCATTTCTTGGAACCAAGCGCCATTACGAAATTCCTCCAGTAGCGAAGTACGATTCGGATTAAATTCGAAAAAACTAGCGAAACACGTTGGCTCGAGACGGTGCTTCACTACCAAAAGTCGACTAGAGTTGATCGGCACACTGTTGCTGGTTTAATCCACATCGAAAATCATTCCACGAAATTGTCCACGATTCAATTCCATTTGCAACCAAAATGAATGTTTCCAGTAGGTAACTGTTAAAAAAACAAATTGCACTCATACGACAAACGATTACTATTAAAAATGTTAAACTTTACGATGCCAATGTCAAGTTTGATATATTCACACTGGTCCCGCCATTTCAAGACTTCAATAGCTACCTCTAAAAATTTGGAGAAGCATTTTTATTTCATGGAATTTGATGAATTTATGGTCGCAGTACGCACCTTAATTAAACAATTTACAGGAAACAGAAACAACGGGAAAAAAGATTTTTAAAACTGCATTTCGAAAAAAACTATGTTTATTGAAATACAAATTTGAAATTCACCTGTGCGAGTAGCTGTACCGGGTACTAACAATTTGAACCACCGATTGAAAAGGAATATTTTTGTGCTATTTAAATATATTTGTTACAAAACTCGTAAATGTAACAGTTTTAAACAAAATCATTGAATAAAATGAGTTATCCGCATGTAGACACTGTTCAGGCCAGTAGTTGATTGTTTATTTCGTTAGGGACATCCAACTGAAGTAAATACTGGGTTGGTTAAGCTAGGTAAGGTACGGAGTATGTGCTGTGTTGCCACTTTTCCAATACTAGGCCTTTTTTATTATGCTCAAATGATCTATATAGATCATGGATTTCGGTGGTTTACAACAACAGTTGGATCACGTACTGTTGTTGTAAACCGTGGAAATCAATGATCTATATAGATCATGTGGGTAAAACAAAAAACGCCTACTGTTTTCGTGGTACAAAGTTTACTTTATTATATATAACAGTAAAAAGATTCATAAAACTCTCATTACATTAAACTACACTATTTGAACAGGATTAAAAAAACTATATATATTTGCAAGGTAAACATTATTTTTAAAAATAGTACTTTGCTAAAATTGAAGACTAAAACACTTTGGGTTAGAATACAAACAACCGGTGAAAGAATTCAAAAAAAAAAACTTAATTTATATTAATTAGGCGGACAGTAATGGCGGTAGAAATATTTGCCTCTGCCTTCGAGAGTTGAACGTAAAAAAGCTTTCTAAATAAATAATATTTTTACTCATAAATGGAGAAAAAAAAAACAATTTTTATTTAAGCGAAAGAATTTAAAATTAAAACGAAAACGTTTGAACAGTGACATTGACGAGAAGCTGTCAGTTATTATTTTTTTGAAGCTAAAAATTATAAGGAAGAAGGATTGTTTTTCCATACCAGTTCGAACTTCATCAATAAGTCACCAATGGAGGGTATCCCTCTTATGGAATTAAATAAAATAATTCATGACAAATATAGGTACCTGTCCGCTCAAAAGATTGTAAAATTTACAAAATCGCACGCATAAAGGGAGGCTGACCGAAATTCGACACCAGAATACCAGACATAAATAGACACATTCAATCAATTTCAATAAACAGAATCGGTAATAATGCCACTACCAATCTAGGCGCATATATCCAATTTACCTAGACAATTCCACTATACAAGTACAAGTGGGCTCAATAGGATACTGTAAATAGCGCACAGAGGAAGGCGCACTGAATTGTTGGCGAGTTCCGCTCGGACATTTCCTGCGAATGGATGCCTTTCATTTGAATTTAAATCATTTCCCAGCCCCTCGCTATCTATCTTTTCAATGACATGTAGAGCTTGCATCACAACATTTATTTCGTACTTTCCGCATCCGATAAATGTCGATAAATAATCAAAATTTGAAATACTTCTCTGGGCAGACTCCCATATCAACATTATTGTGTCATCGCACCTAGCTGCGTTCGCATGCCGAAAACAACACACATTCATCTCCGTAACTCTACGGTTTATTGTAATTTCCGATTAATCTGCTTGCACGCGTCATTTGCGTCATCAGCTTTGCTGATGCTGCCACTGAGGTTCCATAAACAATGCACCGAGCTGTCTGCGAGTACGATACTCGAACAACACTGCAGCGGTAGTGTAGGCAGCAGTAGCGGCCGGAAATGTCCTCCCCTTGCACACCTTCTCTGTGATGGGGAGTGCGTCATCATCGTCAGGAGCAGCAGGAGCCCAGAGCCAGCAAAAGCAATATACTGCTGGATCGGAGTAACTCTTCCGTGTGTCATTATGGATGAAAAGAACACAATACCGCCATGCGAATTTCGCCATATGTCATTGTAAACAAGTTGCATTGTAACACGGCAAGGCATCCCAGGACCGAGGGATTTCGGATAGAAACCGTTTGTCCTCGCCCCATCGGCATGCCAAAAAGCGAGAGGAAAGGTGTGATCGTGTGTGCGAATGTCTGCAGTTATTTTTGTGTGCATGCTAGCATGGTGCATTCTACTGAATGCAGTTCCATGGGAAGGTACGTAGGTACTGCTTGTTCTAAGCCATCATATCGCTTTCGATGCTGGCAGGAGAGTGGCATAACATCAGGCCTTTGTTGGAAGTGATTGAATTTGCTTAAAAGGGTTCCGAGACTAAGACTGCTGCCTTGGGTTAAGGTGTGTGCGATATGTGTGCCGGTGGAGATAAGAGAACTTCCTTCTGGTGCCGAGAGTGTGAGGGATCAGCATCACAATAGGGGAAACACGATAATCACCTTCATGAGCAGACAAAGGTGTCCTTCGTCAGCAAAATGAATTTATTTATTTAATGCTTTCAATCAGTGATAAAAGTGTGTATATGTATGTTAATGGGTCCATTGATCCAAGTGGTATGCCCCATGCCCCAGCCCTATGTCCGTGCAGATGGACGAATAGGTGAAGCGTGTGTCTTTGAGTGACCATAAGATTTATAATCTGTCTCTCCGCTTCAATGAGGTGACAATCTTTGTACACTTCGTTTACTCCACTTAATCCCCCAGGGACGCAATGGGACTTTGAAGGACTCGTCGTCGTTTATGTGGGCTGCTGGTGCTGTGTGGTCGGAGCGAATGGATGAAAATTGATGAAGGGTTCCAAAGTTGTAGTAGGTAATTAAGCTGATGGTTGATAGCATACAAGCTCTCAAAATTCTGGTGATGATAACTGAGCACAAGGATATATGGGGCGGTTTATGTGTGATGAAAAATTCTACAAACGACAGGTTTCGTTGGCTTTACTGTGTTGTTCTCAGTCTAATGGGTTGGATTAGGCTTACGGAGCATATCAACGGATGTGCAGATGTCTTGGGATGACACATGATGGCAGTAAATATCCATTGATTTTGATACTCATACTTATGCCTAAAGCTGTTACAGTTCAATGTGTCACCGAAGGCATGGTGAGAAATGCTTGTTTCCACAGTCTGCAGGAGTATTCCTCCTAGGTATGCCGGATCTCAAAAATTTGCTGGATGGACATTTTTGCATTTGAAGTTAAAAAAGCATTATTATTTTAGTTTACATTTTATTTGTTGTAATAAGTAATATTTAGCTTAAGCATTTCATATTTGTACATTTTATGTTATGGCTAACTTTTTGAGTTCGCAGACCCAGACCACTGAACTATCATCGTCAGATTAAGGCGCACTTTACACTTTGTAAGTTATGATTATGGCCAACTAGGGCTAGCGCTATAATTTATATGTTAATATTGTTAATTGTTAATTGTTAATTGTTTTATTTAATAATGAATTAATAATAGGGTGACAAAATGAAAGGCGGGACATTTTACTGGACAAATTTTCAGTGCGGGACATTTTGCGGAACACTCTTCATTGCGGGACACTTGCGGGACAAAAGCCTTATAGCGGGACATCTGGCATCCCTTATTCCTCCCAATTTTCAGTGACGATACTAAGGCTGCGTTATGACGAGTACGATAAGGAAGCAAGTCTGCGAGAAGCGTGACTCAGTGGACCTAGATTGAGGGACCTTTCCTTTCTTATATTCGCGACTGGGCATATTGTTTGTCCAAGGAAATGAATAAGTAGCCAATATCCATCGCCATCAAACTTAGAGATCAATTCTTTGGAAACTTCAAAAACCAAAGGAACAAGTGTAAAATAAGGTTAACGTATAGCAACCTGGTGAATTATACGTCCTTAGAATGAAATGGTTATTAAGAAGAGAAGCGATTTAGGATGAGATGGGAATTGGGATATAGGTAGTCGAAGCGAAAGATGCTCGGCAAATAAATTTAAATATAATAAATTATCGAGAAGTTTTATTAAACAAGTTCAGAAGTGTTCACAGACTGCGAAGACTGTTTCCCTTTTTTTGTATCAGCAGAGGCAATAACTTTCTTCTGAATTCGAAAAAGTTCCCCTTTTCTTGAAATTTGCCTTTATTTTTATAAGAAATTTGAACTTGAAATGGTTTTTTTCTATTAGACAAAACGTCAAATCGAGTGAATGCATTCAGATACACAAAAATTCTTACGTAGGCGTTCGATGGGCTGTTTTCTTTCATATTTATTTTTAACATTTCATTCTGAGTAAACTTTGAAATTTATTTGTAATGGAAACTCGTTCATATTTTACTTTTAAGCAATTTTATGTCGCTTTCGATGTGGCAAAAAGATCAATTTTTTTGAGAAAAAATCAATTTTTGTTTTGATTGAGATTGGTTTTCATGTTCGATTTGCCAAAAAAATCAATCTTTTGAGAAACATCGATTTTTTTCTCAGATTTCACACATACTTTCACTAATACCAATGTGTATGACACACAGCTCGCGGTTACGAAATGTTTATCGTTGGAAGGATTGCTTTTTTAACTGAATTATTTATTTTTCGAGTATGCAAACGATTTTTTATATTAAATTATTTCGAAATGAATTATAAATTTGTAAAAATCAATTGAAATGGATTTCCAGTGCAAGTGAAAAAAAAAATATTTTTGCGGCCTACTCAATACACACAAGAACCAATAAAAATCGGATTTTATGTTCGATTTGGCAGCAGAAATCTGAAATCTCAGATCAAAATCTGAAAGGCCAAATCGAAAACGACATAAGTTTCAAAGGGTTTTTTTTTTGTTCCCCTTTTTTAAGCTTCCCCCTCGTTTTCCCCCTTTCCATTGAAAAAGCTCCAAAATTGACGCTTTTCCTCTCAATCTATGACCACTGAGCCCTGTAACTGGAAGGGAGGCTAATAATCGCCCAACTATCTGTCGCTAAACGCACCTATGGTGAGCATGACAAGATTTTGAGGAGTCTCCTAATAAAGCCACAGAAACTCATTCTGCACGAGTCAGAATTGATGTTTAGCAAATAAACTCCAACGTTTGAAGCAAAAAGACGCTCAATTCGTCGTTACAAATGGACAATCCAATGAAAATAAAAACATTCAATGCGTGGAGGTTAAAATGTCCCTCGATAGCCCTTGAATCTGACCACGGGCAACAAAGGTGTAATAAAGGAGTGTGGGCGCGCTCCCAAGCTGAACGTCACTCATCAATACAACAAATTGTTATACCAGAACTAGCCCGGTGGTGGGGTAACAGCGAGGACTTCTGACTTACCAAACACTTCATCAAACATTACATTCCCTATTAATAATTGTGTATAACCTAACCAGACGCTTGCTATAAGTCGCCAAACACTCGAAACCCTCTCCTAAGCACAATTTATTGCCCATCTATATTTTCATTATATTAATGCCGATACAACCCTCAAACTGCGTCCGACTCGAGCCCATCTCAGCAATTACTTGTTAACCAATAAACGGTATTTGAATGCAAATGAAACTTCAAAACTATACCATACCCACAGAGGAGTACGGAAAAACACATAAATGAAAACAAACATAAAACGGAAGGCAAGTGTTTGTGTATTCCCCAACATGGTATAGGTAGAGGTATCTATATGCTTTCCGCACAGAAGCCAATTCCGCCTGCAGGCGGGTGCAAATCCAACAAACTGCTCAAAGGTATCATGTATTTATGAATAAAAGAGTCATTTTATGTTATAAACTTTATAAATTATTTATCCAATTCAAATTTATTCGTTAACCCTTTTTTTCCTCTGCCGGTCTCGATATCCTCGATAATTTTCCTTTCCTCAAAAGGCAGGAGCCCAGCCCCGTGTATCGCCCATTGAACACTATACTCGTGTGCATGTGGTGTGGGAAAAAGGCATAAAAAAGAATGTAAAGCGCTCAATACCGAATCGAAGTCCTTTCGATCAGCTTTAAAGGATTTTATTCGATGTTAGCTAACTCCACAGAGCACGGCCACCGCACACACATTTCGGTGGTACAACCACTTTGAACCTTTTTATTTGAATCTCATTATGCTGAGGGTTTTTACTGTATCAAATATAGATATCCTTGGGGTTATCCAAACGAAACGGCAAAAAAAAAAATACGCATGCCACTTTTCCACTTGATCACATCCGAATATGAAAAATGGGTGTTGTTGCGGCGGGACAAAAACTTCTATCCTGTGTGCGCCGAGGAACTGAACGTGACAAAGGAACGTATTGTGCACGTATATTTGTTGCAAAACATCCTAATAACAACTTCTGGCATAGGAAATTCATCCTAAATCTCTCTGATGAGCTTAACAATTTATTCAGGTCAGTTTTGGTTTTTTTTTTTTTCACTCTGTCTGCACAAAGCAGCAATAGCAAGGTCTAACAGATGTTCCTTTGATCGGAAACAGAAGGACGACAAATCTATTTCGAAACTGGCTTGCTTATTGCTTGCCACCCACCAACAGTCCCACTTTAAGGACACAAGTTTACATCTACTTTTAATATCTTGCTACGGCTCTTGCTGCTGCTGTTGCTACTGCTACTAAATTTGGATACTTATTGCTGTTTCCTGTTTCCCATATACGAGTAGTGGAAGGGATAAAAATGCGTCTCTGCCAAGAAAGCACAATCGAAGCACGCCTTTTGGCTCATGTTTCTCCCATCATATGGCATTATACCAATTTTGCGATAGCACAAGAAGGACCAGAACTCACCCACATCAGTCCTACCCTACATACGTATACAGTGGAATAAAAATGAAAACTTGGAAGATTTATTAGGATACACTGGAAGACGAAGGCTGCTGCTGTGTTTGCTGGAGAGTATCCTACATCACATGTGTAATAGAAGTGGAAGGATACGTGCCCGATTGATCTTTGATTGTTCCGCTTTGTTCTCGTTTTTGAGTTATCCTTTCGCTCCTGTATATATGGGTGGCATATTTTGTTGTTTTATTTGGCAAGGGATTCGTGCAGATTAAATTGATTTCTAAATAACAAAAGATTTAATATCGAAAACGGACTACAACGGATGCATGTCAATGGGGGCTTTTGGGATATCTCCACCGGAAGTGTGGCGAAAGAAGATTTTTAATATTGGTGGATTTATTAGGTCGACAATATATTCGGTTCGCACTAATTCTGGCGCACAAGTGAGTGGTCGGCACAGACTGCCTCTAGTGTAACAAATGGCGGCACGAAATTGCTTCCTTAAGATGAATTATGATAGATTCGTGCTACTTGTGTTTTAAAAATAGAGTTATTTGCCCTGTGGGGGGGTACATCCAGACAACTAGTCCTATTGTTCAGTAGCACATTCATTATGGTGACATATTCATGGACAATAATATCAGAAACATCTTAGATAATAGGTTAGAATGATCCAGTTTTGAAAAACGACGGCCGGTGTTCCTTTCCATCTTTGAATCCAGTCTGTCATATAGGTGGACCACCAGAAAGCTTTTGACAGCTATTCCCTTATCATATGTATGGGCAAATCGTGCCTCTACGATCGTTGCTCAACGCGATGCTCAACACGAGCTCGTTCGATACCCGTTTACAAGTTGAGCAACGCGTTGAGCAACGATCGTAGAGGCCATGAGACCATGTAACTTTTACAGTTGGTGAATAAGAAATTGATACGTTGCCCACTAAGTGGACGATGGGCATAACGAACAATTTTGCTATAGGGACAACGCAAGGAACCACAATTATCCAACTGATCGGGATCATGTGTGAGTTCATAATAGTAAAAATACTGCATGCCTGCAAATTTCGCGTTCATTATTGTAAAAGTACTGCATTGTCATTGCAGCAGTTTGGCAGCACCTGCGTTCATAAATGAAAATTAACAGTCAGCATGCTGTCAATTGTGCATGTGTTTTTGTTTTGTTGCGGAGCTGCAGCAAAATGGCTGGAGAGAAGGAGTAAGTAAAATGTTTGCAATTTATATAATTTTCCACTCAGATTTGTAGAAATAACTACTTATTTCGCATTTAAAACATTAAATGAATAATTTGTATTCTATAGGAATGCACAAGAGCAAAAAATCTGGTCTGATGATGATACGAAATTGCTTGTATCCTTTCGGCTCGCAATGGAAGCCGAATTTATATCGGTGCTCTGGGGGAAAACGGAGATAAAGACGATTTGTCCCTTATTTCCCTACGACAAAAGTGAAATTATCCGGAAATTCCTTCAACTTATTAAATATCTGATACGAGTTGTCATTGAAACAGTTTTTAATTCTGTCATTTATGTCTTTATTTGCATATGCAATTATGAACTCACTTTTGTCAATGCATGATGACCGCATTCATGCAGCTACCTTTGCGTTCATAAATGTGTTCAATGAATATTTGTTGCATGGTTTGGGCAACATTGTTTGCAATTATGAACTCACCCTATACTCCGAAAAGCCGACAGCTCCATAACTTACCACGCGGTGCAGTGAAACGCAACAATAAGACAGCAGAAGATCGAGTCGACTGAGAAGCACGTGGCGTCGAACAGGGAGGAAGAATTTGGGTAGGTGTTAAACTCAGCTGAAAGGCGCTTAAGACGTCCTCAATGTCCCATAGAGGACCTGACATTAAGTATACTTCAGAGGGAAAACCTTCTCAAGACAAAAGGAAGGTCAACAACGTTAACTGCGACACTCGTATTGTAGCATTTGCACAAAACACCTACGTCCAATTTGCCACTTCATAAAAGGCGTTCAAGTTCAAAAGCCAGCATGAGTACTTCTTTTAAATACCGGAAGCAAGCAGCAACATTAAACTTCCGTACTTGATGCAAAACTGCAATTAATCCCATTTACCTAATCGCCTTTTTAGTCAAAATACCGTTGAACGGGCTATTTCCGACAACTTGTTTAACTATAAAGAAAAAAAAATAAAAACAGCCCCTCCACCTGTACATGCGGCCACATTTTCTCATATTTTTCGTTTATCCTTATGACTTGCCGCAACTTCTTCACTCAGCACTTTTTTCTCCCATATTTGCTTTACTCCGTTTATGCTTGTGACGTGTTTGCTGGAAAATTGTTGAGGTTGTTCGTTCCACTTAGTGCCTGAGTTAAATGCAGCGAGGGCCGCACTTCACAGTATTTTCCATGCACCGCAGAGGGTGGAACGAGGGCATGGTAATGAATGCCAGTGACAGCCTTAATAAGATAAAGGATTTTGTTCGTTCCCCTTTACAGTAAGTCAACTGAGTTATTACGTAGACAAGAATGTACTTTGTTGTGGAATTGATGGACTTGACACGACAGATGGAACAATTTCAATTACAAATGAAAATAATTGTTAACTACTTAATGTAAGTTTTTGTAATATCACACATGGTCAACACTTTTATGGAATATTGTTATCGATGAATTAGGAAACAAATGTTATCGATGTGTGACAGATGACGGGATCCACGTTTAAGATATATTGCAAGCTTTTTCTTCTGAAGCCAACCTCCACCGAGATAAGTCGAACCAATAAAGGAAATTGATTGTAGAAACTAAAACCGGTCTTGCGTTTTCATATCGCACAAACACAACAATAATGCTAATACGCAACAAATGAAAAACGTGACCACAATTCCACTGAGTTTGACTCTATCCTCCAACAAAAATATACAGCTATATTCTCCACGGAGATGAATCAATCAATTAAACGCATGCCAGATCAGCTTTTTTTTATTCACCAAGTGGAACCGTCAGACTCGCGCTCACTCTGTTCTTATGTTGTCCACATTGTCCTGGCTGGAAGACAATCATAATAAATTTTCGCCGTGAAATCTCTTTTGGCATATGAATTTGTCTGAGGTTCCATGGCAGTGCCTCGGCCCTCGAGAGCTAGAGCACCCCCGCAATGCGCCGCGTTGTATGTGTACGTACGGAACGATTGGTGCCACTTTGCCCGGACAATGTTTTTCCGTTTCTACGTCCGAGAGAGTGAATAAAATTTATTAGCAATACGCAGCCAAATAAATCACTTTAATGGGAAGATATCCGCCATAAATACACATAACAATCAAATTTATCAAGTCCTTTGACTTACTGACACTTTTGGCCTAGTACAACAGCGGCAGTACAAATCCTAGGGGCAATAGTTCTTTCTTAATTTGTTGATTTTTTTTTAGGGGTGTGTGTTGCGGTTGTTTAATGTTATTCCATGTAACATCCTTTAGAGCAAAGGTTTGAAGGCTTATGATTTTATTTGATTCATTGAGAGGATGTTATGTTATAGTCGTAGCTTTTAAAGCATTCGTTTTAATGGGTGTGCAGTCAGAGAAAATGAGTTGTTTTTTTCTCTTTTTATTTTTGTTGAAATTGTTTTCATTGATGTGGCTGCTTCGCAATGGTTCGAAGCTCTATTTCGCACAAATATCTCATATCATATTGTAGACCAACTTCAAGTGCACGTAGATTGCTGCGGTTGAGCGTGCGCCCGCAGCCCAGTCTTTCGAGTTTACTACCAACAATGTGGAGACTGATTCGAGGGACGAAAGGAGCTATACCACCTTATGTCTTGAGATACAAATGATAAACAATAAAAGTTAGTGCCTGTGATACATATATGGCTTCGATACCATGGTATCGATATGAACCACATGTCTGTCGGGGTATAGCAGGGTAATCAGTGTTGCCGGATAGAAATATAACAAAGTAGTACCTACTGCAGCCAAAGAAGGAGAGTATTTTGAAAGAAATAGTAGTACAGTCATTTTTTAGTCTTCAAAATTCACGAAACCACCAAACCACAAACTCAAATAACAATAAAATAAATACCTACCGAACTGACAGATGAAAATTGCATGAAGCCAACGAAAATCAAAAACAAACTAGAAAGAGGGAAATTTCCTTTTCGACGACAGTTTGGAAGAAAAGGTGCTACCAAATTTGCATTAAATTTGAAGTGAACTTAATTTATTAAGGTTGAAAAATTACGCTTTGCTGCAAGTTTTAGTTATATTTTAGAGAAGTACGGAGGTGCTGAAAGTACTACAATAATCCTATGGGTGTACTCTCGGCAACACTGAGGGTAATGCCTTGCCAGGTGAGCAATGTGGGTTGTGTGTGGTATAAACATCTCTCTAGCGAAAGCGGCGCCACTATCATGAAGTGGAGAATAGTATTACTTAAACTACCTGCCATTTTCATAGAAAATGCTAAAGAATTCACTTCACGCTCTGAAAGTCTGAACCGACCGTGCTAAGATTGTTCTGAGGTATTTATGAAACACACTTGAGCATATAGTTGTCATAAATGCATAAATTGAATATTTATTTATTGAATTGACTAATTCTCAGTTCCAGAACAACAAGGTTCGTCCGCCATTTCAACTGTTTTTCTTATCCTGTCAAAAATGTGACTGCAAGTGTAAGCTCAAATTGAAATGGAAAATGGAAAAAGGAAGTTAACCTTTCAAACAATGAATTATAGTATAAATTACATTCAACTCCACGGAACTCCTCAGAGTACTCGTGGAGGTACAAAAATGTAATTGTCTGTTAATCGAAACATCCACTTCATCAGCCACCTATAATCAATCCGTTTGGTATGCAAAGTCGGTAGGGTACTGAGTTCTGATCCTCAATGCAGTGGTTTACTGAATTAATTATTTTATTATACTTTCATTTCAGTCTCCTGCTAAGGAATTTACTGCATTCTCCTATCCACTGACCCCGCAGTAACCATAGCCATTGTTAGGGCTAAAGATGAATTTATTCACCCTTTTGATTAACAAAGAAAAATTCGCCCAGACCACTTAAAAAAAAATGAAAACTTCCTCCTGCGGCGAATATAGTTTTGAATTTCTGAAGGAACAACAATTAATGAAATTCATCCCAGAGAATGATGACACAAACAGGCGACGGGGATGATGGTGATGATGACCGCAACCAAATAAGTTGCTTTCTATACTAACTGCATTTATTATGCAAATATTTTACCCGTCACGTGCACTCTTGTGGTGGTGTACTGAAAGGAAAGAACGATCGTTTTTAATGGTTGGTTATAAGAGAGGATGATTAATTCGGTTAATCCTGTGGAATTTTTAATTGTTAGTGGACAAAAACGTTGTTTGAAGCATTAATTATAAAATTATTTAAATCCACGACAGTCGACCTTTTTTTTCCAAACTATTCAAGTGGTTTTTAAATTTAGAAAAAGAAGAGTTGGAGTATAATTGCAATCTATGAGAATCGATCAGAGATTTTAATTTTATTATTTATGTATATAAAAAGAACAAAATTTCACTCGAAGTGGGATGCCCGCCGTCCATTGCATGTCATTTTAGAAGAGAGTGTCCAAAAGTAATAAACTAAGCATGCTTCTATGCAGGATTTGCTAGAAGCTCATTATTCAACTTATGTAGTTACTAGCTCTTAGAATAAAAAGACTTCACTTTTTAAAGAGTTTGACAAACACGTATTTTCTCTAGCTATCCAGAAAACCCTATGTTTCCCAATCTCTGTCAGCAAATAGACGAAGAACTTCAGCTGCCATTGCTGCCAACCTTCAAATCCACAATAAAATATTTTCAAAAGTGCAGAATTCTAAGGAGGTTTTTGCTTTGACTGCGCCGAGCGGAACCGTGAACCGTTTCCGCAAGTGAAGAGTGGAGGGCTGAGCCTTGCCTGCGGCCAGTTCGTCGACATATTCGTTTCAAAAAACGTTTTTATGACCTGAAACCCAAATCAGGTAAACTGACCAAGCGAGACCAAATCTTTTTGACATTAAAATACTGATTTTGAGGTTATGTTGACTGAGGCCTTGATAGCAAAAGCTTTCATTCCTTTTTCAGCATAAATCTTTATTGTCATGAGAATTATTTTTCTTTTGTATTTATTACATTTTTTTATATAAACCCGTTTAGAAAATAAATGTGAACTCAAACCGCTAAGGTCTTAAAGCTGGTAAGTATCCTCAGCCTTTTTCAAAATACAACACTCAATTTCATTCAGTGAATTCGAATTATTTGTGAGAGATATAGCGCAAACTAAGTAGAGTATCCGATATGAACCCGTTGAGCAAAATATTTATTTACAGCGCGAAATGAGAAATCATCGCAAAACTGTTAAAACCCTTAAAATTAATTATGCAATAACAAAGTTAGTAAGAAGCTTTATAACTAATTTGACAAGAAATGGGAAATATAATCTGTAGATGTGTTTGCTTTATTTTTTATATATTTCTATATCTTAGACAGAGATCTACTTTTGTAATTGGTCAGTACGGGCCCTTACAAAACTTCTTGTTGGCACCGTTCAACTATTCCACTGCCATGATCT
The DNA here is from genome assembly GCA_951230905.1 of Cheilosia variabilis. Classification (NCBI taxonomy): domain Eukaryota; kingdom Metazoa; phylum Arthropoda; class Insecta; order Diptera; family Syrphidae; genus Cheilosia; species Cheilosia variabilis. The sequence continues at coordinate 1,509,612 of OX579678.1, forward strand.
ACATTATGCGTCACTTAAAACTTAAGCAGACACCAACATCGCACACCTTCTACTTATAAGTATTCAGCTCAATTTAATTTAAATTTACCAGAACAAATCATTACACAAAATATTAAAAAAAAAAAAAACTCACGAAAAACGCAAATAAATCCCAAGAGGTCGGAAATTTAAAATTGTAATATTTTCTACGCTCCTGAAACCCTTCATATTAATCTGAAACAGCGCGCACGTCAGCTATCAACATATTCGCAGCTCATCCAGAGCAATACTTCATTGCGCCGGATAAGACCACAGTCGTTCGCCATAATTATTTATAGCATCAAATTTGCTTACGCTCGCCCTTTGTTCGATTTTTGCGAGTGTTTTTTTCTTTTTATTTTTCGAGCAAAGTTATGATACCCTTGAGCATTGCATCGACTACGAAGGGTACCAATACAAGGTTCATTTTCAAAAGTTGTAAGTAGATATACATTGGCGCACTTACACCAAATGTGTAAATGTTGAACATGCATATATGTAGGTACCTTTTATGATGATTAAATGCTACCAATGATAGTGGCGGGGATGATGTTAAGGTTGCCACCATTCCCCCATCACGTCTCTGCTCTGGGGCTACGTAAAATATCTGACATTAAAATTTCATATGTCCGTGACTGTAAGTTTCTGTGCGAAGTTTCGATGTCCTTGTATCGAAAGTTTGTTCTTCGGAAGCCGAGAAGACCACTACCACACAGTCAATATGAACTTCCATTTTAATTTAAAAGTTTTCCCTCTCGGTCCGCACCACACACACACACACACATGCCATCACCATAGTTGCCATCTTTTATAGTTTAACGATATGAGAATGTGCATTCCTATGACCTTAAATGAAGCACAGAAGACCGAGAACGAGGCGAACAAGTTGTTCGGGATACCCCACGTCGCCAACTCGTGGACCATCGGCACGACACCAACAATTCAAGAAAGTTTTGGCTGCAAGAAATAGTGCAGAAGAGAGCATAAGATGACTTTGAGGTTAGCCAAGCTGCCCTCGAAAGCCCTTATATAATTAACCTCGAAACCACAGCAAGAAAGCGAAACACTTTATTAATTTTACGACACAAATGTCCTACTGACGCCCACTTACTGTCACATCAAGTGCACACATTTGCAATGGCTCGGTGTCGGGCAAAAACAAGAGGAGAGCTGGCCAAAGTTTGTAGCTCTTTGCGACATGGAAATGAGCAAATGATTCCGTATAAAAAGAAAATAGGGGAAGAAGCACAATAGAAGGCTAAAACCGCAGTATCCGCAACAGACCGAAAAACTTAAAACAGTTCACGAGCTGTAGTTGGAATGGAAAATATTATCTTTTGGCCGTTTAAGGACGGTCCTTAGTCAGCATCTGCATAAGTGATTTTGTGGAGCAGTAGAGCAGCTTGAATAATATTATTAGCCTCAGAGTGTTTCCGAGAGGGGTTTGCGGGTTCTGTTTTTTTTTCTTTTCTTTTGTTGCAACAATGGAGAAATGGAAACTAGTGCGGGAAGAACGATTGGATTTCCTTCAGGGTAGATTAATGGCGAATGCCCCTCTGCAATCATAGGCTCGCAATAAATGTGGCTATTATCATTTTGCAGTTTAATTCATATAAAATGTAGAGTCAGATGCAGATACGGCAAAGCGTATTGTTTTAAAAAAAAATGCAGAGGTAACTCAGAAAGCAGTAGACACAGCAACAATGGCCGGAACAAAGGAGGGTTTCAATATCTAAGATGCTTGGCAACAAGAGGATGCGAACTGGAATTCAACAACGAAGTTGAGTTTATCAAAAACTGAAAAGAAAACCGCCCAAGAACGTGCATCTTGCGGGAATTTTTTTATATCGTGAGAAAATAATTTTTTTCCTAATGTCATTCTTATTTATTCCATGTCGGAGGTTGTCAGACATATTTGAAAAATACTAAACGAGTACTTGAGGCACCAAGTGACAAAGAACAGAAACAGGAACAGAAACTAAAACAGAACAGAAAGTGTCTTCTTTATTTTCTCTACTAGAAACTACTTATATATATTTTCAATCAAAGTATGTAGCTATCATCGCCAAATTCGGGAGAAATCCTTTTGCATGGCAGGTGAAAAAATTAGCAAGTGACTGACTGACGTTTCTCAACTCTTGTGTCACTATGTGCGAATCGTTTGCAGCAGAAATGTTGATTGTACACGACGAATTTTCGCAACGTGTTTTGTGTCTTTTGAGTTGCATAGTGTGTCAAAGGCATTAGATATAAATGTCCAAATTTTTCCGCCTGCAAATATTATTCCTATGACATATTCCAAAACAAGATTTCTTCATTTTTGTAATTTTTGTTGGTCCCGGTTTTGGTCACCGTAGTTATGAGTCTCTTGACAAGTTTGAAACTCTGTTTTTTCGGTTCTAAGTGTACATCAGCTTTCGTCTTTGATCCTCATTATGTGAGCTAAAAACTGAGACCTAAAACGTCACTTTGGTATGTCTATTCAAATAATCCGCACCCAGTGAACAGAAGCTGTCAGAAGCCTTTAAACCTAAAGTGTTGGTAACCTGTTTTTTGTTTAAAAAACATTGAATGTTGAGGTTTTCTCCATTATGCCTAGTATGCTGTTCCAGGAAAGCTAAAATTAAGCGCCTCTCCAATGTTTCTCTCCACCGCTTCGCTTAATGTTGACAGTGTAGGTTCGGTCAAAAAAAAAAACTGTGTTTCGTTTTTTTATTTGTACTTCCTCAAAAACCTCTTCCAGGTACTTAATACGCCTACTTAAATTCTGTAGAGATTTTTCGTACAGCGGCTAACAAATTTAGCTTGAACTGCGTACTGCTTTGGTTAATTTTATCTTTGGAGAAATTTTTTTATGGGGGCTTAATTTAATCGCGAGCAGCATACTAGGCTTAAGCGTAGTACGCTGCTCGAGCTAAACTAAATTTTATCTGGTCTCCAACTTTTCTCTCCAAACATCAGCTAAAGCCCTAGCTAAATTTTGACATAGAGTACGCCGTGGATAAGTGTCTTTGTTCTTTGAAAAAACTGCCTTCAAAAATGTAATTCTCTCTTATTTCAACTATGTCTGATTCTATGTACTTCTCGTCCATGTAATAATTAAAAGAGCTCATCCTTGCATACTTTTCCGCAACAGAACACCAAATACACAACGATCTGTCACAGTTTAGCTTGAGAAAATGTGCCGACCCATTAAATGGGCACGCTTAATTTTGACAGACACTTCAAGTACATTCTGAAACAAAAGTTTGATTATTTAGCTCGAGCTGCGTACCACTCAGCTAAATGGGTTCGCTTAGATTAAGCTCAGCAAAATTTTGGAGAGAATTTTGTACGGAACCGAAAATTAAGCTCGAGCAGCGTACTAAGCTTAAACAATAATGTTTTATGTGCATGACATTCGAATGCACAGTCAAAATGTAAACGCGTTTGAAAGTACTGAAAGTCATTACATAACAGCTGGGAAAAATTAAAAGTAAAAAACACTTACCACTATCTAATCTAATCAAACCCGTCTAAAGAGTTACTTCCAAACACCGAGAATTTTCAAACGCCGCTATATCCTAATCTATTATGCAGTAAAGCATCCCTTCAATGTACAGTACACATACCACTTCATTCAAAAGAGATATCGTGTGGTTTTCTGTTTGAGTTTTAAATTTAATTTATTTGAATTTTAATCAAATGATTTATTTTAATTAAAAAAACAGCTCCGACCACCCGTTGTCGGGCAGAGTTGTTCCGTGTTTCCTTGTTTCCACCCCGAGCATTTATATTGCCCAAGTGTCAGTCCGAAGGATTTGTATCTTGGCCGGCGTATTCATCCAGCAGGAGCTCCTTGCGCTCTGGCAGTCCGTCTGTCAGATAAAAATTTGAAAAATAACATTAAATAAAACCCTTTCAGAGAGAAATTGATTTCGTTTCCTTTCTCTCACATATTTTCAATGGGCGTTTGCCGGGACCCCCCTAAATTATACTCGTAGTGATAATTTTCGGCATGCCGGCGTAATTAAACGCCGGAACAAAAATTAGCATATTTTCTGGAAATTGAAGTCGACATAATAACACAGGTGAACATTTTCGGTGAAAGGGAATATTTTATCGTCAGTCGAATCATTTGTAAAGCAGTTGGACATTGCTTGACCCGAAGCTACAATGCAATTGAAAATAAATTGATTTAGGTCTTAACCAGGTCATCGATGTGTTTATGCCCGCCCTGGCGAGTATAGTGTGTAAACAGAATTTAATTAAACCTAATCTGCTTGCATGTGTGAAATCTGGTCTCCCAAATTTTACATGGATCCCCAATTGCTGTCGGTTGCTGTCACTGACATTATCTGTTGACCTGTCCACTGCTTCCCATTCCCATTCTCGTTTTCCGTTAATACACATATCCCAGATAATTAATGAAATTGAATAACATAAGCCAACAGCAGTAATTGCGGTTTAAATGTGCGGGTAATTATTTGGGGTTTCGATTGTTATACGGATCGTCTTTGACCCAATGGCTATAAATTCGGGAACTTGCACCTAACAATTGGCTTGATATGTTGCATGCACACTAGGCGTGGTAATGTTAGCGAAATACCATACAGTTTGTGTTGAGATTGAAGTGTTATTTATAGTTATAGGGTGTCTTTTGAGTGAACCCTCTCTGACTTTGATGGAGGTATTCAAAGAAAATAGCATCCACGAACTTCCGGTGGCCAGTCTTTTGACACATTTTCGCATGCAGCTTGGAACCTTTGATTCCACCTTTCCAATGGCGGCCAGTGCAGAATATAAATTTTTTTATTACTCTTTGATGTTACATAGCATGAGGTGGAGAGTAAGTGAAAAAAAAAACACCCTTCGGGTGACAGCATCGATTTTTGGCGTATAGGGGCACCCGCAACACAAGCGGCTGTCACACATCGGAAAGGGTGTTGGCTGAGTGTTTTCACATGTCCACCCCCACATGGTACATGCAATGCAATTAAATTTTAAGGAATTATTGGTACATCTTACTTTGGTGATTGAAACTCGCAATAAAATCGTTAAAAAATATATGGGTGGATATTTTGACAATTTTTTTTTACTGATTTTTACAAACGATTGTTCATTCTTTTTGTAAGGACCTCAACTAACAGAATCTGTCGTGTACCTTCCGCCGATACTTCAACGTATTCAACAGAAGGATAATTCCACAAACAGAATGAATTGATATTCAACTGTGATCGGCATTTCGAAATCTCCGCAAATGAGGTTACTGTATTTCAACTGGCAAGAACTGTCAATGTATTCAACGAACAGAAAAGCAGAGCATTATCGGTAGCATAGACGGTTTAAGTATCTAGTTTAGTAATGGCTTTTTCGACTGAACAAAATAATAACCCTTTCTATCCAAATATAAAAGTGCCTTTTCTATGTTTCATTGAAAAAGGAAGTGCACTTTCAGGTCAATTTTTAACGACAGAAGTGTCCGGAATATTTTTTAAGGAATTTCCCTTAAGTCTGACAGCTGTCTGCCCTGATCTCAGTTTTTATTGGCTTAAATCGGTCATATGAACGGCTGTCTTAGTTGACGTTTATGGACGTTTATGACAAATCTAGTCAAGAAATTCTTAACTGATCTGGCAGTTCACAGTTGTGGCTGACGTATATTAAAAGTTATGTTCCCGACCAATCTAGTCGACTTTAAATAACTATTTAGATTTTTGAGTGTGCTCCTTCCTTATGGATCTTCGGCCTTCTTCTTCTGTGTATTTTATCGATCTACCAGTTAGTTGAATAATTTGCTGCAACGGGCACAACGGACTCTTATTTTATGCTTAAAGCACAAAATGAGTATTTTTTTTTTTTTTGGTTGCGCCTAGAGGTGAGTAATCTTCAGAAGATACCAATGGCCCGTACCATTGGTTATGCCCGATTCAGATATATCTAGTCTGCCTACGGGCTAAACCTCACCCTTCAGAGAGGCACTATGAGATCCGGTCGCGCGCGCTCATAGTAGTAAGAAATTTGTTCCTCTCATTTTTTTCATTTTATTGATGACTACGACTAAGTTACCTTAACGAGGAGTTTTCGCTTCTGTAGTGTTAATCGCGTTTGGTAGGTAGCTTTCCAGCGAACGCACCTACTAATACCGTCATTACATGCGGTTTTTCCTTATGGCGCTAGGTCGAACGGTCTTGTTCTTTGCAGTCGGCGCTCAAGGTTTGTCACGTCCAGAGTACGGATTATTTCATTATTGCAGTGACCATGAATACGAGAACGAAGTTTGCGAGCAAAGTTTGTTACTTCGTTACTCACGGTAGCAATTCCTAGATCACTGTGAATATCACTATTCCTTATATACCATGGAGCATTCACGATTGCTCTTAGCGTTTTGTTTTGGAATGTTTGTATTATAGCCATATTGCTTGGTTTGGTACAACCCCAACGTTGTATACCGTATGTCCAAGAAGGTTTTAGCACTTGCTTATACAGGAGCAGTTTGTTGTATACGCTTGTCTTCGAATATCTTCCGTGTAGCCAATACATTTCTCTAAGTCTGATTGCGATTCTTAATGTGTGGCTTGCACTTAAGTTTTGCGTCTAGGGTCATTCCTAGGTACTTCGCCTCGTTTGCATATGGTATTTGTACAGAGTTAATAAAAACAGGTAAGTTGTTTATCCTTTTGTACGTGAAATTGACATGCGTCGACTTGGTCTCGTTAAGGGCAATTCGCCAGGTCTTTGTCCACTCGCATACTTTATTAAGAGCCCGTTGGAGTTTTCCAGTTGATGATTCGACTGACTCATCAATTGCGAGGATAGCCGTATCGTCTGCGAACATTGCTACGATGGTCCCTTCATCTTGTGGTATGTCTCTTGTGTAGAGCAGGAATAATATTGGGCCGAGAACGCTTCCTTGCGGAACACCGCTGTGGAATTCCGAGAATTCCGAGAATTCAGTCTCATGTCTAACACGAAAGAGTCTGTTTTCAAGGTAGGATTTCAATATTTTGTATAATTTTTCCGGTAGGATTGTCCTTAGCTTATACATTAGGCCTTCATGCCATACCTTGTCGAAGGCTTGCGATACGTCGAGAAAAGCGTTAGAGCAAATCTTTTTGCATTCTAGAGCTTTTTCAATTTCATTTGTTATTCGATACACCTCATCGATTGTGGAATGTTTGACCCGAAAGCCAAATTGATGGTCTGGTATCAAACGTCTTTCTTCAATTACAATGGTTGTAATCGCTTTAGCAGAAGTTTCTCATAAACCTTAGATATTATCGGCAGTAGCGGAGGTCTATATGATTTCTTATCATTTGTATTCTTCCCTGGCCTCGGAACCATAATGACTTCGACTACTTTCCATTGTCTTGGAACATACGAAAGTCTCAGAGAAGTATTTATAATGTACAGCAGCTTAACTAGCGCTCTTTTCGGTAGCTCCTTCAGAACTTCTCCAGTGATTAGATCGTATCCTGGTGCTTTGTTATTTTTCAACTTTGTTATTGTCATTCGAAGCTCGGACAGAGAAACGGCTTTTACTTTATAGTTGTCAGATCGCGTATTATCATTCGGTTCTTCGTTTAAGGGTCGTCCATCGAACGGCCTGAATGTTTCTTCTAGATGTTCGGCAAATAAATCCGCTTTCTCTTTGTCTCCTTTTGCCCATTCTCCGTTATCTTCTCTTATTGGTGGCGAGTGCATTTTTGGTTTCCTTATGGACTTCAAGGCTTTCCAAAGTGAGTAGTTTGAGCTCTTTTCAGCAGTCAAGCCTTTTAGGTAACTTGAAGTTTCGAGATTTCTTAGATCCTGTAGCTCATTTTTAAGTTTGTTGCAAAGATGGTTCAGATAAGTTTTATCAGGGTGTGCGCGGGATTGTTGCCATCTCTTACGCGCTCTCCTCTTTTCTCGTATGAGGTCTTCTATTTCAGGCATGTACTTGACTTTATTTTTCCGTGTAGCTGTCTTCCGGAAGGGAGTGTTTTTCCACTCTGCGCTCTGAATGGCCTCCACAAGACTGTCAACTTCATCTTCTATTTCGAGCGGTGTCTTTAGTGACACATTTAAAGCGACACTTTCTTTGCACTCTTTTCGGAAAACGTCCCAGTTGGTTTTGTTACTACTTAACCTGGGCGGCCCTACATTTGTTGCTACACTTCCACCGATTTTTAGGGTGACTGCCGAGTGGTCTGAGCATAGATCGTAGCATTCTTCGACTTCCGTCAGAGTTTTGTTTAGCCCTTTTGCAATGAAGAAGTCGACGAGGTCAGGGATTTTATTTTTGTCAGTTGGCCAATATGTTGGCTTTCCCGTCGAATAAAAGTCCACACCACGCTTCATACTGCCTTTGTACAGTAGTCTGCCTTTGGTTGAGTTGAATCTTGAACCCCAGAAAGAGTGTGTTTGGCATTAAAGTCCCCACCGATAATAAAATTAGACCCAGATGAGTCAAAGAGGTGGTCAAGGTCGTCGTCTGCCAGTCTATATCCTGGTGGGAAGTAGCAAGATCTGATAAGTTTACTTTTACGGAGACTGAACTTATTTGCATAGAATCAAGTTCTATTTTTATGTCTGTTGAGTGCTTAATACAATCTTTGATGTAAATAGAGGATCCGCCTCTGGCATTTTCCGAAGGATGATGCGCGTGATAATCTCTGTAACCTTTTATTTTGGGTCCATGTCCCTTTTTTAAGTGGGTTTCCGATATCAAGCATATATCAATATTGTTTTTCCGTGGAAATATTTCTAGTTCGTTAATTTTGTTTAGGAGGCCGTTTGCGTTCCATGTCAGTATTTTAAGAAACTCTATCATATTCATGTTTTGTTATTAGTCTTGCGAGGTTTGAACTCGGGCTTGCTCAATTTGTCAAATATAACCTGATTAATCTTGCTTTGCTACTCAAGTTTTTCTAATATCACAGTTAATATCACAAAATGAGTTTGATGCTATGTTTACAGTTGTTACCTACTGAACGAAAAGGAGAGGAATGAAGAAAAAAAACACAAACACAGAGTGCAGTGAATGCAGTGAATACAATTATACATTTTGCAAAGACAAAAACAACGCGAAAAGAAAGCGCTTCTTTTTTGCAATTATTTTTTTTTTCCCGTACAGAAAACTTTGATAAGTCCAAAAACTTTCCGATTCATCATTTGTTCATATATTCATTTACTCGTGATGAATAATATCAAGAAACAAATAGTTTAAGCATTTTTCAATAAGGGTTTTTAATTTTTAATTTAGTTTCAAGTGCTAAAGTTCTAGTTAAAGCTTTTGAATTTATTTCACTTTTGTTAAGTGAAAGAAGGCCACATTTTCAGATTTGCCTTATTTCACGGCACCGATTAGAGATTAGACAGACAAAATATGAAATCTGAGAGCGAATCAGAAAAAGCCCAATCGAATACCACATAAAACGCATTTCTAGAAAGGGCAAGACCAAGTACCTTCTTATTGTTTTTACGAAAACCAAGTACCTTCTTATTGTTTTTGGGAAAACCAAAACGTGGGTCAGGTGAAATGGAACACCTCGAAGCAAAATATAAATTCGAAGCTCCACTTCAACGCTACTTAAAGTCTTTAACAAATGTTTTAATGTTTTAGCTGCCGTATGGTAGGTGTGGAAACATTTCTCCTATTTCGCTTAAAGTTGCCATAATTTGTTTGTTCGAATAGTCAGATTAACCACCGGCAGATTTTTGCAGTTGCAAAAGGTACAAGGGAAATTAATAAACTTTCACAAAAATACTGAAACATCTCTCATTAAACCAACAGTTGTACATTAATTAATAGTCCCTTTCGCATGAGTAGCCATTTGATGCATTTCGACTGTCATTTCGGCTGTCATTCGAGAAAATCGAATGTCAATTCATTACGACTAATTGAAAGAACAGCACCAATAATCCTACGAGTATGATTTTAGCTTTTGAATACAAAATATGCATGTATCTTTATTGACCATGTTCCCCCATCAACAAGAACTACACTCATACACTTTGTTCTCGTCTACCGAAGACAGGATCCAAAATATTTAACTTCCCATTCAATGGAAAACCATTATACGGTATATACCCATCCCAGCGTTGGCTCTTTGAAAATCTAACGATTTTCGAGAACCCAAAAGGGGTTCATAAAGAAGTAACGAATGTGCACAAGCTCCTCCATGTAGATAAAAATTTGCAGCATGATGTACCCTTAGTCAGTGTGCTCTGTCTGGTCGATGATAAACAACCAAGGGTTGAGTGTACTATGGCGGCATCCACAATGCCGTCAAAGAAACAAGATTTTAATACAATCTATTTACGATTTCTTGGACTATTTAGCTCGATGCGGAGGACCGACTCTTGTCCAAATGCCGATTAAGTTGTTTTCGTGATGTGGGCCTTATACAAAAGGGTGGCTTACACCACCACTCTCTGGGATGCAAAACAAACTTAAAAGCTGATCAAAAGGTAATTACATTTTACATAAATGTTTGCTGAGGGAAATTTTAATGTTTTGATAATCGAAAAGTCGCCATAAATCTCTCCATCCGAGAACCTCTGGCTGGCCCGCGTCGCCCGCGCCGTGCGCTTATAACTTCTTTCTATTTATAATTTCATTTTACAGAAACAATTTCGTAATGCAGTCACGTTTTGGTCGAAAGGGATCTATGGCTCTGGCTTCGGCTCTAGCTGTATGTGTGTCTAAAAACTAGAAAGAGACGGGGCGACCATCTGGTTGGAGGAGATTCATTGTAATAATGGATGGGTCTTGTGCCGTCCTACGAAAGGTTGATGTTGCTTCTTTGAATCTAGGAGCATGACAAAAACAAAAAAAAAGGATAAACTCTATAGTGGATTTCTCGAGTTCAAAGTTTGAAATCAAGTGGACAGACGAGGGAAGGACATCATCATTATGCGAGCATGAGGCACGTTTCGGTGAGGAGATCTCTGGGTAGTCACTTGGATTTACAATCGGAAGTTTGAAGGTTGTTTTTTTTTTCCTACGCAGAAAATGATTGAGGTCGGACCGTGCTGAATCAAACTACGGATGCTTCTGGAACTTTACAGTGTAGGTACAGGTAGCGTTGCCCAGTAGAATCATAACTATCCGCAGCGTTTGTGATGATCATTTACAAAACCGCACAAGACACATAATCCTGGAATTTTCGGAACAACCGGATTTGTCACTACTCTCAGTCCCGCACTGGCTTTAGGTCCCCGATACGATAAATCCAACGGTTGTAGGATAAATAATGGAATTTAATTAACGAAATGTCTATTGTGCTATACGAATCTCCGCCACGGAGACCAATGGAATGAGTGTCTGGTATCTGTGCCGGTAGTGCCGGCGTTCGGCGCACCGTTGCCATTGTCGTTGTCGATGGTCTCAGTCTGAGTGCCGCAAATGGAAACCGCCTACGGAAATACAGTTTTAATATTTTGCAACCGAGCTGGGGGTTTCAATTCCAGTCTTTTGCTCTTCTTTCGTTTGCCCTCCGCTTTTTGGCTCAATTATTATTATTTCGTTCTGTGGTGGCTGATAATGCAGAAAATGCAAATTAATTGCATTTCGTGAATGGAGGTAATCCAACCTGAACACCGGTATACCGCTGTTGGTATTGTAGTACACTTTGCTTCCCTGAACGTGGGAATAACTGCAGCGCAAGACGGGTTATAAAGGTACCGGGAGGATAGTAGTAAGCCTTTTATCGGCTGCATTCCTGGGGAATTTAATTTTTGGTGGAGTTTGATGAATAATTAAATTTTAAATGCATGCGGTTGCGAGGACTTCGGCGTTGCTATTGGATTGGCTTTGCATACATTCACTATAGCACTATGGTAAGCCTATAGTAAGGTCTAAGAAATACTGTAAAAACAATCAGTCTTAATTGAGAAAATTCGAATTTAAATCTAAATTTTTTCGATTTTAAAATGGACAAAATACCCCGAAGGACACAGATTCTTTTTAAAAATTGCCACGACAGATATAGTGACCGCAGATTGTTCGTGGCTCATGGAATTCATGAATTCGATCTGATTTTGCAGTTGTATACGTCCGCTGCTTGCCAGCTCCATCAGCTGTTTATATGGAGAGCGTAGCTTGTGGAAACCTGCGGTTTTGGAAGTTTTATCTTTCAAGCGGCTGGATAAAGTCCGACCTCTCCCCCCCTATTCCGTATGGGGAATAATAAAAATAACTTTAATAAAAAGAATCGGTGGCGGAAGATCGAAAGGAGAAAATTACAAAAGCGACCTTTGTAATAAATGGATTGGGCATGGAAAGTGATGGTGATGGTGAAAAGTATAATGTTGCCAATTCAGAAGAACTTGCAATGGACAAGAAAAATTTGTGCGACCCAGTAAAACACTTAATAACACTTATTTCAACTTAAAAGTATGCAGACAGCATGTAACTGGCGGAACCGCCATAGCAATTTAATCTCCGTCATTTCTGGTAATAGGTAGATATATTACTAAGTCGTCCCAAGAAATTTGCACGCGCCTTTGACAAACTTGATGCTTCTCCACCATACCTACCAGAGACAAGTTTCCGTACTTTCGAAAAAATCCAAGACAAAATCTTGCACCATATTATTTTTTTAAGCCGAATGGATGCAAACTATGGATTAAAATAAAGCTGAAGTGTCATAGAACTAGCTTAACTTAAAAATTTCAAAGAGGGATCAAAGCAATCGGCAGTAACGAATCCACTAAAAACAAAAAAGGAGTAGTTGTACCTATGAAAAAATAAGTTTTTCAGTCGTACTGTTTTCTAAACGCAGGGGACCTACTATGAAACTCGATTCTAAAGTGAAACTGTTTGAATTCACAAAATCGCAACTCTGTAATTCTATAAGTAAGTTATGAAAGCGAAATTCGAACAGCTCTAGTACTGCCAACTTTTTTTGTTTTCTTGGTACAAAATTGGTTCTACCATTTCCGAAAGTTAATGTCAAATTCGCAAATAATCATTTTACTACAACCAAATTGCGACACGGTCCATGTTTATAAATTATTATTTGTTTCACGTTAAATTTTTTGGAATATCCCAATTATAATGCCAGACTCGTCTGGGTTATGTCAAATATAATGCGAGAATCGTTCGACAATCGCAAATTTTTTGGCAACTAGTTTGGCATTACCGGCATTCGATTCTACTTTCATAGATAGTACCATTTGAAAGTAGAATCGCAGACTCCAAAAAAAGAACTCATGCCTGAGTGAAGTATGAAGGTACCTATACTTACACTTCTTATCAAGCATCACTGTCTAATCAAAGCATCAATTAATCGAAAATCTTATCTCTTTACATGTGAACACAATTGATGCAATGTGTGTAGTAATGATGCATTGAAACCTTAATGATTTCAGCTAGACTGCTTGCCAAATACATTTACTTGATTAATTTTCAATATAATAATCTTAATCACCGGATTCGCACCTCATTTCAGATGGTCATTATTTCCAGGAATGAAACTCCGGGAGTTCTCGCCTCGCCCCACCAACCAGCTTCCAAAAGATGTGTAATTAATTTCACCAAAGTTTCCTACGTAATTGCGCGCAAAGTCTCATTAGGGCCAACAATAGCGCCCACCACCTAACCAACCGCCATTGGGCTAACTAACACAAGATGGCGAGCAGTATATTCATTTTCATATTCGGCGTATGAGTTTGCGTTTCATTAAAACTTTTAATAAATATAAAATGACATTTGCACGTTATACTGCTTTGACGCCTCCATAGGATTACACTTGACTTTGGCTTCGTTCCGTGTCGGCATTTAACAACTACAACGCGACTACGACTACACTCTGAGTAATGAATTAATTACACGTCTGGCACGAGTGAGTTTTCCCCTTGCGATTTGCCTGCAGCAGCCTATTCAGGACCGACACGACAGAAACTACATAATTGAAATAACCTCAATTATTTGACTTAATTTTGTTGGGTTAATTTTGGCATCTTTCGGTGTTAATCGCTTGGAAAAAGTTGCTGAATTTGATGTGATTGTAATGTAATTCGCATTTATGTTTTATGTATGGGGAACTGTTCGGGCTTGGAGGAGTTTTACTTGTTTCAATTAATTGGAATTGTGTAAGTAGAAAGCGGATAGGTGTATCTACGAGTAGTGCTAATATAAAAGGAAAAAGATGGCGTCTTATCTTATTAATAAATAGTTACGTATAGGTAAACCTGAGGTGCTATGCCTCGCATAGTCACTGACCACTGAACATCTCTGCCCACCTTAATAATCTTATCTTAAAAATGTAGATTGATGCAATGCACTTGGCCTTACATTCCATATCGCACCACACGCCCTTAAGGCAAATGAGAATCTCCATTTTGTATTCTATAAAAAGTTGGTTTCCGGCATTTTTTTGGAAAGGAGGACAATCGATCGACACCGAGCGGCCATTGTGGACGAAAAATATAAAAGGAATTATTAGAGGAAATTGCGCCATTATACATACTGGCAAAAAGAAAAGAAAATAAAAGAAAAAAGTATTTCCACTATAAAATATTGAAGGAGAGCGGTGAAAATAGAAGAAACCTTGTTGTAGATCAAAACTATCTTTTACAGGCTCAGATAAAGCCAATGCTACATCTGACTTCATTAATTTTCCCTTAAAATGCATTTAGTCAATAGAGTGTTTCGCGAAGCCCATCCTTTCACAGATCGGCTATCTTTTTGGTTCAAACGTCAAAAAAACTTGTAGGATAACAAAGCCCTTTTTGTAATGGCCAGAGTAGTGTTTTGTTCAAATATTAGTATCAAATACTTTAACCTCTCTTCTTTTACCTAATACATGTGATAAACATCAGTTTTCAATTCTAAAATGTTTTTATTCTGTTTTTTGGACTTTATTATAAAGTCTTTAGTAATTTTTTAACAAAATCATCAGATTTGAAACTAACGTTGTCGCGAACTACCCTGTCCCCTCTGACTGAATGAATCGTCTAGGAACTTGCTCTGTATAGCCACTGACAACTGAACATCTGCGACCACCTTAATAATCTTGTCTTAAAATATTGAAAGAGAGAGACGGCAGCAGAAACATTACTGATATTTATGATATCTACAGAACAATTTAAAAAAAGGTTGACGATCTTTTGCACGCAAAATAAAACTAAAATAAAATAGGTTTTGGTCTGTCGATAGAGTATTTAGATGAAAAGTCTAGTACTACATCACGAAATTAAGTATATCTATTCCAATGGTCTCCAAATCAACGTGACAGCGGCAAATTATTCGTGGAGAGTATTCCACCACTTGGCCAAGAAGGCGAATGGACATTAATTTACTTTTTGTCGTTGAGTTGTAATTGAAATGCTTTAAGTTCAGATCAGAAATGTTGTTTACGCCTCTTTTTCATACATATCTAAGCTAAACACTTTAAGCGTCGGATTTACGACCCGAACTTTTATTAGGCTTACTTTTATTTGTCCGTGATAATCTCCCAATGTTATTGTTAAAAATAAAAACCAATCATGTACTTATCTATATAGATCACGGAGAAAATTAAAAGTAAAAATATTTTGCCGATCACTTAAGGTGGAAGTAGTCGCACATTCCAAAAGTAATAGATTTTTTTAATTTTTCTTGCATACCAATGGAACAAAGAGAATAAAACATTCATTGTTGGTGGAAACAATCTCGTTTTTAAAAACGTACACTTTTTACCATTTATATCAAGTAAATAAGAACATCAGATCAAAACTTTCTTTCACAGGCTCAGATAAAGCCATTGCTACATTTGACTTCATTAATTTTCCCTTAAAATGCATTCAGTCAATCCCCTCTGACTGAATGAATCGTCTAGGAACCTGCTCTGTATATGTTTCAGTACCCACCCAATCTCTCCTCCCTCCACATCTTTTATGCCTTCGTCATCCAACCAGTGAAGGTATCTCAATAAATCTTCGCTCCTTCACCTAAAGACGCAAATATATGGAAACTATCTCTACGGCCAACTCGATGACGACGACGCTCTCCGAATGTAATGCGATGGGTCTTAACTTAGATAATAAATTATGTAATATTCCCTTCTTCTTCCAGTCAAAGTGAAGTGTAAGTATGTGCTTTCGTATCTTCGTCTTCCTGGTTTTCAAATGAAATCCGTGAAACCCCAAATGTGCTCAGAATAATTACAAAGCTGTTTGTTTGAATCATTTAGAATTTGTTACCTGTACAAATATCCCCACCACAAGTATGTAATTCTTAAGGCAGCATCATCTGCATTCCAAAGCCAGCATACCGCACCTTTGGAACGCATGCTCATAGTATGGCATCGCAGGAGCACGAATAAGTCTTCCCTGACAGGCCTTTCTCTCTTTTGATGACCTTTGTAAAATGCTAGGAGCGCACAAGGACTCGATAACATGACGGAAACAACTAGGTGTACGAGTGGTCTTGGAATGAGCGCACTTCAATAAATATCCCGACTGTACAGACTGTATGGTGATCCGAAAGCTGAACAATGAATACATTAGGGATGTAGAAATTAAATGCTCAGTTGGTTTTGCATGTAACCCCTTTCGTTCGTAGTCCTTTGCAAGAGGCAAGGAACATATTGATAATGGGGCTGCTGCAAGTGATATTGACAGGCAGGACAATAAACGAATTTATTTGAGTTGGGTTGGTGCGGAGTCTGGGTTCCTCACTATCAGTCTGTCAGCCATTATTATGGACACAATCGGATGACTGCAAACATTTCCAGATCTTGTTAGAGGAAGCGGGTCTCATTTATGTCGGCCTTCATGGCATTATCACAGTGGTTAAGACTGAATATAATTAAGGGTGGCTTACCTGCACTTGAGGTGAATAGTAATAATAATTAATCAGCAGAGGGTCCTAGTTATAAGCGGATGACAAGACGGAAAGAATCAGTGCCTGGACCAGTGTTCCCAGACTTTAAAGACAGTTTTCCCCTACATTTGTCAGCAAAAGCATTAGTTTTTCCCTAAATTCGAAAAAAGGGTCACAGTTTCAAGAAAGAAAAGACTGCCACGAGGCATTCTCCCAAATCAAGTGTCTTTTAATGTAGGAACGTCTTTGAAACTATGGGAACAACATTTTTCTATAAAGACACGCACATAACCTAATGTTTTTTTGTTTTTTTTTTTAATTCCTACAACCGAGTATAGTGCCCTCTTTCAATTGTTATTGTATCGTACCTCTTGATTATAAAGCCACCACGAACCAGGTACCTTACTATTCACTTATATAAAGTACCTACTTAACTTGAACTGAAATTAATTAACAAATGCAAGTAGAGCATACTACATCCAGCTCCAACCGCATTTCAATCGAAACAAATTCGCATGCGGTTGGCTTTAATTGAGTGCAATGCCATTAAGCAAATATTGTCTCGCACACACTAAATTTTGCATTGCAACTGCCACCCTGGACCTACTGTCCAATTCCCCTCGGATGCAGTAATGTAATCTGATTAATGGGCAGTAACGCGTATACATACGATGCAGCTGAACAGCAACATCACAAGGTAATGGATTTAGTTGTGGTCAATAATGAAAGCTTGTGTAAATGAAAAGCACTTCTGCTGATTTTATTGTTTAAATAAAGAAACAAAATTAAATTCCATAAACAAAAACCTGACCGAAATCATTGAATGTCCGACCAAGTTAGGGATATCTACGTTCAGTTGATGGAATCCATTTCCTCAAAACGACTTTCGCTGCAACATAAAATGTTGTTATCATCATCGAACTTATAAGTTTTGCTGCTAATTTCAAACCTTTCGTTATACAAAAGTCGCAAGTGTTCTCTGACCCTACGTGGATCGCGTCGTACTTCCTCAAACCGAGCTCTGATCTCTTCAACCTCTTCCGCCTAGACAATTCAATACATTTTTCAATGAGATGAAATACCGTGCAACCTGATGCAAATGCTAGCTACCATATTTGCGATTTCCTGCGTGAATCGGTCCCAGTAATTGTTACTTTTTCTGTGGAAACATTGCGTTTGGCTCATCCATGGTCGTGCGTGAAATAACGGCTTAACTTTTAGACGACGACGTACCCCGCCTTCCACCAGCAAATCTACTTTGGAGCGTTCGCAAAACCGGCATTTTGTGTGTCTAAGATTGACTGAAAAGAAACCTCATATTAACTGCTGACTACTCACCAGATTTACATGTTGGAAGATATACCTACATAGTTCCCGTAAATGTTTTCTTGACGCCATATTAACGAAAATATGTGGTGAAATAAAGTGAACGAACTCAATAAAGCTTAATTATTGCTTTTCTTGTATGAAAAAGCGTTAAAAGCCCACTAGTACGGAATTGAAAACAATTAAATGTTCAACTGTCGGGAAAATAACGGGTTCCGATATAATAATTCGACGTTTCCTTTTCCGCAATAAAATGGTAGAGTGAAATGAGAATATCGAAGGAATGTAGTAGAATGATATTGGGAATAGATTTTCGTGAAGGTGGTTCCGCAAGCAAATTTTTAAGGCAGTAGAAGATGGCGAAAAATAAAGGAATTGTTACTGAACTCACCCAAAGTTGTTTCCATTTGGCTTTTTTAAGCTTATTTCTACCAAAGATAATAACTTCCACTTTCCAGTGCAAGGGCGGAAGCTTACAAGCTGTTTTCCCGAAAAATTCATGAAGTCACGGACACACGCTTATTTATTTTCTAGTGTATGCGAGCTCATGAATTGGACTTTAGAGAACTATTCACATGAGTGCGAATTGCGAATAGGCGTATTGCGAACAAATCAATTAAATTTTGTTTATGAATTGAAAATTGATATTGACGGAGAAAATCGTATTGACAAATGTCACAAAACTTCAAAAATTTTGCTCACCAACACACTCCCAGGAGATATGAGACACTTCCGCTGTGGGCAAAGTTGCTGGCAGAGTTCATAGAATTTTATCCGTTTAATTTGAAATTGTTCGTTACGTGTGGATAATATTTATTTTTTTTTAGGATTAAGTGCACATTTGCTTAAAATGTTCATGAAAAATTAACAATGTAGATTGGTTGAGGGAAAATGAAAACATTTTGAGCAAATTTTCTTCATTATTTAAGAAAAATTTACACACGAAATCGAAGTTAATGATATCCAAAAGCAGAAAATACACAACCATGTTTATCCTTATGTTTCTAGTATATAGAACATCAACTTTAGATAATTTTACTAGCCAACCAAATCAAATTATTCGCCTTTTAAAAGTTTATAATAACTAACCAATGGCATTCAGTAATATAAAAATGTGGAGATCCCGAACTCTTTCACAAATCAAGAGGATTGTGAGTTGGGGGTCTCAGTATGGTTTGTCTATGGTATTCACAGCCAGGGACTGAAATTACAAAAACAAAAATGTAAACTAATGGGTTTTAGAGGGAAAAACCTCCGAAAGATATCCATCTGTTTTAAATTATTCATCTCTGAACAACACTGAAATACCAATTTTAAAAGACCTGGCAGCACTTTTCACATTTGTCTATACTGACAAATGTTTTGGCATCACTCTAATACTTTGCACTTACTTTTGACATTTACGAGAGATTAGGAAGAGGGTGCATTTGCATTTTGACATTTCAAACTTTTCTTGTTTAGTGCAGTCCGAGTTTAGAAATTGGTGTTTTTTATTAAACTAATTAGAAGAGTTTCGTAAAACTCACCATTCAAAATAAACTCATGTTAGCAAAAACAAAAATGTTCGCTACTAAAATTGAAATTGCGCTTAGAATTTATTAACCTATAGTTCCCCCTTGAATTATATTTTTTCCTAATTTTCTTAAGAGAAAAAAAAAAATTCACTGTGAAGTTAGTTACATGAATAATCAACATACTCTTATTAGCAAAACACTGAGTTAAACCAATTGTCTTAGTTAAAATGCCACAATCACGGGAATCAATTCCCAATATATCAAAATCAGATATAATTGTATCATCCGATGGGATGACAATGGCAAAAATGAAGTTTAGTTTTCTGGAAGACCATGCCGATAGTAGTATGGAACCGGGTGAGGTTAAAACTCCTCCAGCTAGTCCAGCGCTAAAACCAAAACCAGCACTGTCTCCCCTTATTAAAGTGGACACGGAGGCAATTAGAAAACGCGAGGCACTAAAATCGGCATCCCAAGCAGAAGCAGCTCTTTGCGAAGACAAGGTACGTGCAATAATGGAACTAGATGCAATTAGGGAAAAAAAGGAAGCTGAACGCAAGAAACTTCTTGAATTGAAGAAAATCGAAAAGCGGCAACGTTCGCACGAGAAGAAAAAGAAAGATAAGGACAAGGACAAGGAAAAAGGTTTGTTTTTGGCATATATCTATAAGCTTGCTATACATTTTAATTGTGATTTACAGTGGAAATCTCGCCGAAAAGCAGTGACAGCGAAATGAGTGAGCCAGATATCCCAAAAAAGAAATACGTTGGAGATGTAATTTCGAAAAGAAATATGTCGAACTACAACCATAGCCCACTGCTTGATGACCACGACAATAGTAGACACAGCAGTGTTGAACTGGGAAACCGAACACCAGTGATCTATCCAGCTCCCTTTCCACAAGATCAATTCACGCGATTTCGCCCGGTAGGTCCACCAATGCGTTTTATGCGTCCCCGTGGAGATTTCCACCAGATGCGAGGGCATCATCGGCCACGATTCGATGGTCGTGGTGGAATGCGCGGCGCTATGCGTGGTGGTTTTCCCTTTCGCCCACGTGCACCTTTTCCACCGATGGGTGGCGGTCATAAGCACAGGTTTCCTGCGCCATACAGAGAGTAATACACACGCGATTATAATGTCGGCTTTTTTGTTTAATTACTTTATTTTTCAGGCCGTATTTGGATCAGCGTTCTAATAGCCCTATGAACAGGGTCCCCAGCAGTGTTGTACAACTACAAGGAGAAAAACCGGCTGTCAAGTGAGTGTTTTTTCTGTTAATATATATTTGATTCTGTTTGTTCTCGCCTCTATACCTTGGAGGTTACATCATTTTTGATTGCCATAACGCGGTTTATGTCAAAGAAGTGTTGTTTGGCTGTCGTAGATCGATAGCCGCCCAGTTTTTTTTAAACCCTTTCTATTACACTGAAAAACTACACGTACTTCCTTTCTTTCCAGATGGACCAAGACAGAACCATCTCTTTCATATGCCAGCAACGGTTCCACAATGTTTGCCTTTTCCGAAGGACAAGTTGAGAAACGCCATAAGTCGTCGAAAAGAAAGAGCAAAACGGCAAAGAGCAGAAGCAGAAAACGTAGAGCACATGAAAAGTCTAAGAAAAAGAAAGCTCACAGGTCAAAGTCGAAGAAAAAACCTAAAAAGTCATCAGGCAGGAAGCTTAAAAAAAACGAACCATCTGAAGCCTCCGCATCCACTTCAGAATCGGAGTCAGAAGATATACCCCTAAAGCAAACGATAAAATTAGAAAAAGAAGACGACTGGGACAAAGATGAGGAATCGCCGAAGCGTAGATCCGCAACACCTCCGAAAAGTTATAAGCACATGAATAGCGATCAAAGGAAATCTGTTGATGAGGGCGGCGACCTTACTCCGCCAAAGAGTCACCATAAGAAACATCGTAAGCACAAAAAGAAGAAAAAGTCGGAAAGGTACACACCAGAGGCTCCACAGAAAGAATCGTTTAGTCCAAACCCAATGGATCTGTTAATACGCCAGCTACGAAACTCAAGCGAGACACCACTGCAAAGGAAATCAGAGTTGAAAACTATAATCAATGTGGATGTGCATAGGGACCTATCGCAACCGAAAGATGAGAAACCGATCGCTTATATAAAGGAGGAAAAGGAGGATACCAGCGTTGACAGGAAAACAAAACGTGACAAATCCACCAACCAACAGAATAGCCTTACAATTTCTCCTGCAAATGAAATAAAGCCTTCAGAGCCAGAAGAAGAACGCGAAAAACCAATAAAACGATCGCCCTCTGTAGACTCGCAGAGTGGATCAACGCCCCCGATTCCCAGTGAAAAGTTCCAACTGAACGATAGCAAGGAAACAAAACAACGAACAGTAAGGGAAATGGAAAAGTCGCCCATTACAACACAAGTTGCTACAATCGA
This sequence comes from Cheilosia variabilis, assembly GCA_951230905.1. NCBI lineage: Eukaryota > Metazoa > Arthropoda > Insecta > Diptera > Syrphidae > Cheilosia > Cheilosia variabilis. The sequence continues at coordinate 1,531,666 of OX579678.1, forward strand.
GAAGAAAAATTCTTTCTCTGAAAAACGCACCGAAGAGCTCGCAAAACAAAAACAATCAGTGGAAAAACGAAACCCTTTCACCGGCAAACCAATTCAGAGACGATCCCGCTCAGCGTCCAGAAAACGCACTCTTACCCCTGAGAAGTGGAACCCATTTGCGTCTCGGGACAGGTCTGCCGACAGTAGATCCTACAAGAATGACAGACGATCTCGATCGCATTCAATTGAACCTCGCCCTGAAAAAACACGAATACACTCGCAATCGTCACGATCAATTTCCAGAGAGAAAACATCTCGATCGGCGGATAGACTGAAGAGGAACGCAGAGCCACCTCTCGAAAGGTCATTTTCCAAGGCAGACGATCGGGTTCGCTAAAAAGGTCAGTTTCACGCGATGCTTCCAAGGATAAGACCAAGTACGTACCGGATAAGCGGTCGGAAAAGTCATATTCCAGAGTAAGCGAATAAGTTCTGTTGAGAGGAACCATTCACCGAGAAGCAAAGCTCCAAAAGAGCAGAC